>JAOUQZ010000051.1:18395103-18411831 GCA_028564935.1 Neosilurus hyrtlii
CACACAGAAACGCCCGAGCTGGGAATTGAACCCAGGACCTTCTTGCTGTGAGGCAGACATGCTAACCACTACGCCACTGTGTCGCCTAATATATATATATGTTTGTTTATTTTTATCAAGAACATTTTTATCAAGAAATTCCTGGCAGGGGAGTTTTTGTGTGGAGTTTATATGTTCCCCTCATGCTAGCAAGGGTTTCCTCCGGGCACTCCAGTTTTATCCCACAGGCCAAAGACATGCACATTAGGCTAATTGGCTGTTTCAAATTGCCCATAGGTGTGAGTGTAAACGGTTATTTGTGTAGCCCCTTCGATGGTCTGGAAAACTGTTCAGGGCGGACCCAACCTTTGTCCAGTGTCGGCCTTGATCCACTCCATCCTCCTAGCGACCTTAATAGGATTAAGCGGTTCGGCAAACCAGTGAGTGAGTCTTTAATCAATCATCAATAAAATAATATTTATTATCAATATAAAAGTAATTATAACTGCATGGTAGGTAAAGAATAAAAAATCGGGGTGTGCTGTTATTGGCATCACAAAGATTATTTTCCTAGAACAGCTCTGTTGTGTTTTATTCAAATGCACATGTACCTTTAATCAAATATGATTATTAAGATATAACATTTTATAATTGAACTCTTAAACAACTCATGCTGAGAGCCATTTTTAAGTTAACATAGTGCAGAGTTTTCTTTCATAGCTGTTTCTTATGACAACATGATGAAATAAATGATATTTATTTTTGTAGGAACACTGCATTGATATTTCAGGTCCTTGGAGCAATGCTGCAGTGCTTTTATTCTAGACTTCTTTGTTGTTCTCCTGCTGCTAGTGTGATGGCCAGACGGTGGGTTAATTGTTTAGGGCGATGCTAATCAGCTCCACCACCAACATGACATGACATCTCCATTCTCCAGTCAAATATAATTAAGTTATTTACACCCAGTTAAAGCTCAAAACACAAATTAGAGGACGACAAGAATGATCTCCAATAATTCTTAAAAACCTGGTCTTGGTTCTTGTCTCAAAGGCAACTGGGATAATGAAGCTCGAGAGCCGATGCTTCACACGCAAGTTCCAGATACATGGATCCTATAAATTAACATAATCCCTTGTGCAAGCGTGTTTCCTCCCTCGTCCCATCTCCCCACTACTGAGAGATTAAACCACAAAAACAAGTTGACATGGTCGGATCAGCGAGAGCGAGACAGAGATTACTACCTGCTGAAGAGCCGACCTCATTCCTATCAAGCCCGACTACATCTTGTATTATTGTTTAATAAGACTGCTGTAAATTGTGGGATTATAGATCACTTTAGCAGGGGTTACAGAGGTACCATGGGGTGAAACATGATAACATGTGGCTAATCCTAGACAAATCTGCCTACATTTGTTCCTGGGATTAGCGAGTTTTGAGATAAGGCCTGGTAGTCTGTTGCATACACCTTCCATGTGGCTCTTAATATCCTGCTTTAAACCACTTCCTGTGTCCTCAGGCTTGTGCTGAACTGTTTCAATTTGAAGAGTCACGTCAATAAAAAGAGCACCATGTAGAATCCATGTACTTGTATTTGCTAAGGGTGGGTTACGAAGCACAAAAGAAATATCATTAACAGTGTGAGAATATTTAATTGTTATGCGCATAATTTTCGTGTAATGTATGGATTTGAGTTTACTCAGGGCTACTGCTCTCTAACTGAACACAGACATTTCACTATGAGTATCAATGCATCCTTATTAAATTATACCTGGAGTCTGGTTGTTTGTGTAAAATATCTAATATAGGTTTTAAAAAAAGATTTAAATGTTTCCTTAGATGAACACACCCTCTGATCTGTGAGTATACAGCTTATTGAGCTCTTCCTGCACTCGCACTTGCTTTTAGTGAGAGAGAAAGAGGGGAATATTGGTTTGTGGTGAAATAATAAACCTGTGTAACAGCAATGCATTACTGAGAGCCGAGAAAGCAGCGCCAACATCGGACGTCAGATCAAATGCATTGTATCGTTATCTCAATCAATTCAAAGGTACACTTGAACTGTGCATTTGTGCCCCACAAGGCCTGACCACAAAATGGAGATGATGCCATTGCATTAGATGGCCAGGGATTTTGGCAGCTGTGCAATAAACCATCAAAATATCTTGATGCCCCATCAGGGAACTGAAGCACCAGCTTTCTTCTCATTAATGTACGAGTTGTCTCGAGTGAGACTCAGCCCAGCTGAAAAAGATGCATGCCTAATGCACTCTTGCTCATGACTAGTTGAACTGGACAGCTAGGTTGTAGTTTAGTAATATACCGTATCTCGGTGAGGTAGAAGAAAAACTTAAAATTTATGCCAGTTTAAAAATAAATAAAATAAATACACTAATTAATTGATTGATCGATTGATTAATTGATTGATTCATTGATTGATTGATTGATTGAGAAAGAAAGAAAGGAAGGAAGACGATTCAGTTCCAGTCCTATAACTCAGATAGATTACTCATAAAGTGTTGTTTAATTGGTGCTACACTGCAGTTGCCCTCTGACCAGATAGCTGAAGGCTGATGACCCTTTTGATTTAGTGTGACTCATGGGCAAAGGAGTCATTGTTTTTAATGGATGTGATCAACACAGCTGAAGGTAAACATGCCTCATTATGTTTTTTTCTACAATAATGATTGATGTAGCGCAGAAGCTTGGTGGAGCAAATCAGTTTTTCTTTTTACACCAGGCCGATGCTGATTAAACATTATTTTAAGGTTCAACTTCCACACAGCCCTGTGATGGCCTGGCAACCTGTCCAGGGTGTACTTTGCCCTTGCTCAGAGTCGGCAGAGATGGGCGCCAGCCTGCGCGCAACCCTAATTAGGATTAATCGGTTCCAAAAATGAATGAATGAATGAATTTCCACACAATCTTTTTGGTAGACTGAAATTTTATACATTTTATGTCCCACCAATTATAAAAAAATGATCTGTCTAATATGTACAACAATTATTTGTAATTATTCCACCAAACCCTTAATTTTATAAATACGTCACCAGTCTTGTGCCAACTTAAACACTGTCCGGCTAGGATTCCCGAGACCACTTGCAGCACCCCCCAATGCCCTCCTCTCCACTCCTTTCTCCAGTCTATATAGAAGCATGTGTGTGCAAGCCAGATGTAGATAGTATATTCCCTCTGAGACTAAAGCACCATCTGACCGAGCTGTCACATATGCTGTCTGACCCTAATGGACAGCAGACATCTCCCCATTTTCCAAACACTATTGATAAAAGCTCTGGTCGCTATTTGATCATCCCATTCTGTGTTATGTTTTATATCACTTTGCTAAATGACATTATGTAATGGAATCAGAGCCAGAGCCTAGAAATTTCAAGAATAAATCTCTTGATTTCAGTATGAGCTTCACTATGTATGCATTTTTTTTAGTATGAACCATCTTAGATATGGAGACGACACAGTCTACCACTATTTCAATTTAATTACTCTGATGAATACCTGAAAATCTCATAATAAAACTGTGACTATTTTACAGCCTCACAGGGCAAGCTCTTGCCTGGTGAACAGCAAATATGTATATTCAGGCTTTTACAAGGTCTGAGCCCGTGTAGGACTGAGACTCTTTATTCTTCTGTACTGTTTTCAAATCATGTTTTTCTTTCATGCTCCAGCCGATAACGGGTTTCGGATCAGTGATCCTGAAAAGAGTGTGAGATCGTCTGTCTTGTTTTTGTTGTCAGGGAGTTCTTTGTGATATGTCATATTTGCATATAAAACTCATACCATTTGAATGACATTTTGTTCTCTAATCTAATCCAAAGGTGCCTGGAAGAATCCAATTTGATTTATAACATATGCAGACCTCACAATGTCTAATATTTACAGAATTATATATGCACATATGGCTACACAGATCGCCTACAAATGGCTATACTAACGCAGGTAGTCATGATTTTTTGGTATAAATGCGTTATTTACTTGCCATTGAATAGATGTGATATGTATTATCATGAAATATTGCTTTAAAATAATAAAAAAGTTTGGCTTCTGATTGGTGCAACAGAAAATTGTTAATCAAGAACTATCATCAAGAACTATGAGTAGAAAACAGATAAAAGTCATCCATGCCTGGGGATAAAGGAGCAAAATAGATCAGGTTGTAGAGTGAGAGGGATGACATACTCTCTCTTGGCCTTTAATCACAGTACCAGTAACCAATCATGGGTGTCTGTGCTCTAATGTATGCAGAAGAGAGCAGTTAGAGCATTTCTATGTGTGTTTGTGTGTGTGTGTGTGTGTGTGTGTGTGTGTGTGTGTGTGTGTGTGTGTGTGCGTTACATTTCCCTGTGATGCAGCAGGACCAGCAGTTCAAAATGATATGAAAGCTGGTTTGAAGGGATGTGTAAACCTTTACCAGTAGCTTCCTTAGTAAGTGACAAATGACAGAGTTGCACTGAGTGGGAATTGGTGAACATATTGATTAGAATTTCTTCCTACAAAATACACAACCGATGCACTTCTACAGTTTGCCCAAAAAGCAATGTGTAAATGGCATGAGGTTTTGCATAATAAAGTTTAGTGAGGGTCTATTACTAAATAGTGTATTTTTATATGTATTTTCATCCAATCTAACTGACAAGCATAACATTTAGAGTCTTGCTGAAGTGTAAATAAGAATGAAAAGCAGATATCCTGTTTAATCTTTTTAAATAAAACACAAACAATCATATAACGATAAAAACATGCAGAAAACTATTTCAGTTTCTAATTTCTTAATATTATTTTGCACATTTATTTCTAATGGATAACACTTTTGATATGTAGCAGTTTATAATATATAATATGGTGTCACACATGGAGATAGATGTAAGTGTTTACTGTACTGAAGATTCAGTTGAAGATTAGTCTCTTAATAACTTAATACATCAAATTTGCCTTCTCTCAGGATATTGAAAGCATAAATCCAAGCCAATGAGACTTTGCTTTTATCCTGACAAGAACGGCTGCTACAGTAAAGCCTCAGAGAGACAGTAATACATTTTACAAATCATCACACAGGGATAAATTCATTTCAGTGTGCATCATTCTGGCTTTCTCAAAGACTTCACCTGGGTTTAATATGTGAGCTGCTGTAATGTTGCTCGTTGTGCCTTCCTGCTCTATGGAGATTTTCATTCTGCCCCAGCTTAAAGAGATTTATTCCAATTCTGCAACATCAATGCTGGGGTAATTGTTTCTGGATCAGACAGGGCTGATGAAGTAACTACAAACTACCAGAAATACCAAAAACACCCCTTTACAAAATGTCAATCAAATACCCTCTTGAATTAAAGTAAATCATTAACTGTTTCAGATAAAGAAGCATAACTAGTACTTTATACTCACATTTAAACATGTCCCCTTCGTTCCATCTATGTGTATAACTAGACTTTGATCAGAGTAAACAATTTATTAAGCTGTAATGTGGCAGCTTCCTATCATATGCACTCCAAGCCTGAATATTAGCTTTTTGTTACAAGTAAGCCCAAAAACTATGAAACAATTTATACAGCATAGATGAGAATTTAATCTGAAACAGTAATGAATGGATTCATTGCATTCAAAGAATTCTTACTACAAATAATGAAAGCTTAGTCCTAGGAATGGAGTCAATAAGCCCACAGGTTTGAGTCAGTCTGAGCTTTTTCACCAGCACAGATTATACTGTAGATAAGAGGGTCATCATAGGGTCACCAACTCAATCACTCTTCATGAAGTCAATAGCAGCATACAGCACACACAGCATATCCCTGAGGGCTGGAAAACCAAATAATAAAACTACTTTCCTGCTACCTTGTAAATCATAGAAAGAAATTTCTGCATTGCTTTAAGCAGTAAGTCAGATATTAGACTCCATACATATATGTCTTTGCCATAATGGTACAGTCTGAAGACCTTAAAAAAGTTAGTGCCATTTATAGCATGTATATACAGTATATACCATGGAACACTGTAAAGGATAGAAACACATATGCATCAAAAATGGACAACATACAAGAAAGAGAAAAATATTAGGAAAAAAAATTTAGAATGAGAAACATTCCACAGAAACACTTCCAGCAGCCCAATTTTGACAGAATAAGCCTCAATGACTCCAAGTCCCAGGCAAGCCCCTTCTGTTTCATTAGCTACTCCTCCCTTTTCACATTAAAACCCCGATTTAATTTCAGCATGGGGAGAATGAGACGCGAGCACACCAGCATTCCTCCGGCAGAAGCTTTTTTTATGGCCTTGAATAGCAAGAGACCTAATGACCCCCTCTAATTATCCAAAGTCAATATTGTTGAATTCTAATCCCATCCTGATCTGAGCACACTGAGAAATAGCTGCCGAGCTCCACTGGTTTGGAGCCACTGCCAAGATGCTGTGATCTATTTGTCCATGTAGGTATTTTTGTGTTTTGTCATGTGCTGAAAATTGCCTCACAAAAGTGCAATCATCACACTCCAATAACATGATTCCTCTTATCAGTTGTCAGTATTGCTTGGTTTTTATTCATCTTGGGGGACTGGCTTGCAACTGAAGACCTTAGTGCTGTTTCAGGTAGTGGACTTATGAATGGCTGATAGTAATCAAGCCTTTCGCTATTTTCTTTTTAGAAATTATTAAAGATTATCTCTTTAAATACTAGGAGTCATATTCAAACAAACTATTAAAAAAGGGTATGTAACTTTAATTTTTTACGTTTTTTTGTTTGTTTGTTTGTTTACTCTCCTGATACCCTATACTGTGTTAGTTTTCCTTATCCATCTACATGGATTGATACATTAGTTCTTCAAAAGATTAACTTTGACTCAGTGGAAGTAGAAAAGAAAAAAGAAGAAAACAATAATATTAATTGAATATGGATTTGCTAATGTGACTACAAATAATGACCGGTAACAAGAATGGTTGGTCTCTTTGCAAGATTTGTAGTTGTGATTCATTGTATGCTACAAATGTGACAATTATACTTCAGTTTTTTGGGGGTGCCTGTGATAAAGGCATGGAGCCATTTCAGAACATATCAGAAATTTCATTATGTCCACGAAGGGTTTCAGAATATTTTAGGAACCCTTGGTGTGTATTTCATTTTCAAAAATTATATATTATATCTTTTTTAAACTCCATACTCTTTTTTGTATAACCATTTGGGGGTGGGGCAAATTAATAATTATTTGCCAAAGGATGTTCCATCAATGGTCACTGAGTTAAAAACAGACACTGACCGGACTATTCAATTCAAAATGATTCCTCATGATCCCTGAATCACTCTGTCATTATTTTAGCCCCAATTTTATATCCGTACCATCAGGGAAGAAAAAGTCCATTGATGGGATAACCTGGTCATTTAATACATTCGGGTTGTCATCTGACTTCTTTTTATTGCCAAATAAAGTTGTTGAACCTCGACCTGACCAACTGAAACAACAACACACCCGCAATCAAGACTAAAGGCAGCCAAACAAAATATAAGAGCACAAGACTTTTGTTTTTGGTTGTTCAATGAAGACAGGTCAGTGCTGAGAAATTATCCTATCATAGTGGAGTGGTGGCCGAGTCTTTGGCAGGTAGTTTGTAGTTACTCTCTGGATGAGTCTGGGCATTTGCCATTAATTTGTTATGTGTGATAAAAGGTCGAAGTAAATTTGGAATGGTGCTGTGCCAGAAAAGCTTGGCAATGTGTTCCAAAAAAAAAAACTCATCCATCCAATACAACTGACCTCCTCTGACCTATCACAAACACAATCGGATCCTGTGCTGGATTAACAGAGTGAAAAATAAAAGCAAATCCCCTTTATTGTGCTATCTGAGGATTTACTAAAGGATCTCTTTCTGAAGTGATTTGTGCATAAAAGGATTGTGCGTTTCACTACACCTTGTCATGCTTTTTCAGTATTTACTTGAACACAGGATGACTCAGTTTTAGATAATGCAAATATCTACATTTAGCATGTATATCATTCTATATCACAGAGCAAGATCAATTCATATTCGATAATTTGTTTTATAATGTTATAATGAAGATGATGAAGATGAAGATGAATGTTATGCATGCATTAACTGGATTTACCATTTATGGAGTTTAAATTACTCCTGAATTGAATTTAAATATCATATCATAAAATAATAATTGATGGCATTGTTTGTTAGACCTGTGGAGTTTATACATATCCCTTTTCACACACTACATACTCTTTTATTAATTATTTGCAAGGTACAAATACTTTCTCATATCATGTGAGAATCTTCACCTGCTTACTGATTACTGTCGCAAGCAAGCACATAATCAAAACAATTCAATCGAGTAGAGTACAGTACAATACATAATTCAGTATTCTGATTGGCTGTGTGCAGACATTGTAAACAAATGTAAAGAAACCCATCACCATTTGTGAGGCTCCGTGGGAGGACACATGGTATATCATCTTTTGTCCAAATGAAGCGATTAGGCCGCCTGTCATCTCTGTCATAACGTGGACTCATTAAGGCAATTAATCACAGTAATTAGTGCACGATCATTAACACAGGTCTAATGACACATGCAAGAATAACAGCAACTTTGAATTGCAGCAGCTGCTGTCATAATGGAAATGAACTCTTTAAGGGCTCATTCTGTTCCTTTAGTTGGATACAAAAGAAAATGCAGATTCAGCTCAGTACATAGTGTGTGCTATGGTGATAAATACACTGAGAGCTGTGGGTGGTTATAAATATCCTGAATCATGATCCTGTTATACTGACAAAGATGTGCTTTAAAAAATAGGGAGGGTAGGAAGATGAATTTAAAATCTATTTATATGATTAAGTTAGCTGTGTTTTAAAACTGGAGCAGTTCTGTAAAACTAAAACTTATGAGCTGTGTTGTGCCCTAACACTCCCAAATGCTTCCTTGTTATGCATGATAAGGTTACTAATATTTTTCTAAAACAAATAAATGTTGTGTGTTCTGTACATATGGGCTTTGCAGGGCAATCAATAATAATAGATAGATAAATAAGCAAAAATGGTGGAAAGAAGCAATGTAACATTGTCAGTGTTTCAGTCTTAAAAGTGGCCCATGCAGGCAGGTGTGTAATCTCCCACCGCGTTTGATTTAGGAGTTGAAATTGGATGTTCACATTTCCAGAGCAAAGGAACCATTAGGCTTCATGCAGCATCTCTCCTGTAAATCACTGCGGTGTCAATAAGTGTAGCGCTTACATATTAAAAAAAAAACTGCACACATTCTCATATGAGCGCCTGCTGGTGATCAAATCTATCCCTCGGTGGTAGTTTCTGCATTAGTCATTCCTGTCCCTCCAGCTCCATCACTCCACACACATACAATCATCTACTCAGCGCTTTTTAAGGAGGCTATTTATCCCTCACTGCATACCGAATACATGGTTCAAGAAAAGCACTTGTTCTAGATTGAGGATTGAAAATGTTTATGTATTAAGATTTATATGAATTATATTATGTAAGACTCATCACACCACAGACCGTTTGTTAAAGGTCTTACTAGGTAGTTTCATGTGACAGAAGAGCAAAACCAAGGCATGGATAATATTACACTGCATCAACATGGACAACTAATATTTGTTGACAAACCAAAACATCTATAATTTATGCTCTTTTGTAGATATATTCATTTATTATAATCTCAAATTAAATACATTTGCAAGATAATTGTTTCTTAACACTGGAAATATTAATTTACAGTGTAAAATCAGAAAACATTTGTAATGTTCTTTCTATTCAACACTGTGGACTGAACCTCTGAACTTGTCCAGATTTACACTCCTCCTTTTTAAGGTATGGATGATTCCGTGACTGGGTGCAGATTTATATCCCACTGGTATTGCATTTACAACTACTGGGGTACGCATGGAGTACACCGTACCTCTGCTCTGCACTCTACCTGTGCGCTGGTACTGCTTTTATTCACCAATGTGATCATTTTACGATATGTTTTATGAATGTAACCAAAGTAGTGAAAGAAACGCTCTTGTTAAAAGGTTTTACAAGACAGCTGGGTTTGACCTTTGAAGGTCACACATGAAAGGTAACTGTCTCATTTGAAAGTCTGTATATGGTCTCTTAGTAGTGCTCCATAAAAATGGTATGTCTGTTATCACTCGTTCCGAAGTTATAAGAACCCTATCACAAACATTCCTGATCTTGCTCTAACTTTCAGAAAAATCAGTCATCTCTGCGACTCAAGTAGAATAGTGTCCCTATTTTTGTTTGGTGAAATTCCGTGTATGGGTGTGGTCAGGATTTTGCTCACAGTCAAACTGGCAATTATTATTCATGCTATGTGAAAAAATAAGTACATCCCAAGGAAACTGTTAATATTTTTTCCTATTTGAACAAGCAAACAAGCACTCCCTGTACACCTTGCACTACTCTGCACACACAACAACCACACTCAGTGGACATCTTGTGTGCATCCTGCACCGACACTTTACCCACCGTTTTACTTATAAAATCGCCACTACATTTATTTTTTATTTTATTTTTTATATTTTTATATTTATATTCGACCTTTAACTATTGGTGTCCTTCAAATAGTTATTTTGAGTTTTATCTTTTTCTTCTTGACAATGATAGTTTTCTTTATTCTTCTTCAAATATAGGACAGTCGTCACCACATATTGTACTGTGTATGATTTTGTAAGTGACAAATAAATTTGAATTTGAAGCAATTTTATTCTTTTAGATTTTTTTACTTTTTATTTTACTGTATTAATCCTGCAAGGGAAATTATTGCCTCTGCATTTAACCCATCCAAAGTGAGCACACACACACACACGGAGCAGTGGGCTGTCACACACATTGGGAGCACCTGGAGAGCAGTTGGGGGTTAGGTGCCTTGCTGAAGGGCATTTTAGCCATGAATATGGAGGAAGGGAAGGTGTAGCTTACTCCCCCCACCATCACACGTTTTTCCTGCTGGTTCGGGAATCGAACCAGCAACTTTTCAGTCCCAAAGCTGCTTCTCTAACCATTAGGCTATAGCTGCCCCCATACAGAGCCTACACGTAAAGGAGCAATACTCAAACAAAACCACAAGAAAAAGTTGATTAAACAAAAACACCATTATATGTAATATTCATCTGTGAAGAAAGTAAGTATACCCTTGGCCAAAACGTACTGCCCTTTTCAAATCCCCCACGACAACTCAACTGGGTTTATATCTGGGATGTGACTTTTAGAGCCATTCCTTGACCCGACTGCTTTATTAATTCTTATAATATATCTACACTTTGAGAAAATCTAGATATATCTGCTATGGCATGTTGATCTATTTATTATCTCAAAGTTAAAAGGTTCTTCCCTATGAATTATCCATTATATCATATTGTTTGACTAACTTTTTTTGCTGAGTGTCCTAAGCACTCACTGAACTCCATTATCACTTTTACCTCTGTGGAATATTCTACACTTCTTGAGTTCTGAAGGAAGTTGCATCATCAGACATTTCCTGAAGATCATGACATGAAAAATGTCTTATTTTGTTTCTTTGTTCTCCATGATATTGACTGATGAGGTCACATTCCAACTACAACCTTGCATCAATCCATTATATATACCGCTCCTCTGTCAGAGTCATGGGGGAAGCTGGAGCCAATCCCAGCTGACTTTGGGTGAGAGGCAGGGTACTACAACCCTGTTATCTAGCTAAAGGTAAATTATTAACTAAATATTTACAAAAATCATTAGAATTTCCTTAATGTCCTCATGTCATTATCATGGGTGCAATTTAGCTAATTTTCATTTGCTAATTATCTACTAAAAACATAAAACAGTGAGAATCAACATCAAAAAAACGTTCTGAAATGAGCCATGAGATTGTTTTCTGAGATGGTTAAGCATACAATATTTATTAAGGGGCCTAATTAGATCTTTTCTTAGATTCAGTTTTAAAAGATTTTTAAAAGGTGCAAGTGCTAAAAAGCATGACCATCATATAATAGCTTATATTATAGCTTATAATAGCTATATTAGCAGAGTTTTTTGTGATTCAACACAAGGAATTTTTTCTACACTACTTAAAAATCTTATACAAACATGCCATATATGGGCTCAGTACATATGTATAATGTTTCTCACATTGCACCAAAAATTTCCCTTCGGAGTCAAATGTTCGAGGTAAATTGAAGTTATTAGTAAATTGGCATAATTCATGAAGCTCTTAGTTAGAAGGTATTATGAAAGCAGGGTCATAACCACCAAGGCTGACTGACCTGATGGATGAAACCCCACGGCGACCAGCTGGACCTAAGCGCCGAGCTGTGCATGCTTCACTCTACGAAATTTACATAACAATAGCACAGTTCATTCATTATACTTCAGCAAGTGTGTGTAAGTGTGTGTGCGTGTGTGTGTGAGAGAGAGCGAGAGAGAGAGAGTCCTGAAAACACCCCCTGGGTTCATCTCTGCACATTTTTTATTTAACTTCAATTCTATAAATCATTTTGTGTGTGTGAGTGTGTGTGTGTGTGTGTGTAGATGACAACTAGATTTCTAGGTTTTGTTTTAGTTATTTTGCAAAAAGAATAACACATAGAAATTCTACTTTTACAAAAGAGCTACTTGCTGTCTGTGTTATTATAGAAGGGAGAAACCCAGAGAGAGATTCTAAATGGGAATGTTAATAGTATTGTATCTAATTATCTAGACAGCTATTAGATATACTCAGTAATTAAGGGACATTTGTTTTGTTTTCCCATTAAGTTAATTACAGCTTTTCTTAATTGTTTCCACAAAATCCTCAGAAATATTCTCCAGTGTCACAAACTGATCAGTGCCGCCTTGCAAACAGACTAAAATGGCCCACATAGACATCATGTGTCTAACTGGCTCAAAACACAAACAAACAAATAAGTATTAACCAAAAAAACAAAAAACAAACCCAAATTCTAATTCAAATTAGTTTGTCATGTACAAAATCATAACACAGTAACACAGTATGTAGTGAAATTCTTGTTATGACTGTCCTTTATGTGAAGAATAAAAAAACTATCAATATCAAGAAGAAAAAACAAAAATAACAATAACTATTTGAAGGACAAACAAATAGTTAAAGGTTGAATATAAAATATAAAATACAAAATATAAAATAAACCTACAGAAAATGCATGTGAATGCTGAAAGCTGAATAAATCGCCGAAGCAATGCGGAATGTGCCTGAAAATTAACCACACAGACATCAGCTAATCAAGGAAACCTCTTGTGTCCAACTTCACTCACAGGTCTCACGGGGAACAGTTCTCTATGGCGGTTTAACTGCCTTTTCCACTGAAACACAGGTCTGTACAGAGTCAGATTAAGCTCGGCGCACACACAAACAACTCCTATTAGTTCAAAAACCATAAGTCGATTGATGAAATAATTTAACTGACAGCACAAGGAGACTTGACTGAACTGTGTGATTTGTGTAGATAAAGTGAAAAATTACTATAGGATGGCAGTTTAAAACCTGGGCTGTTTTGGATTTTGTGAGAGGGCAACTACAATGGAGGTCAATAGGAGAAGGGAGTGGCACTCCCTGTGAACAGAGGCTTCCACCGAAAATAACATAAATCCTATGATGAGTCACACTGTTTGACAGAGGACAAGAATATCTACGATTTGATGTATAAATTGTGCATGAAGAGTGAAAGGTGGGGACAGGAGAAGAGTTGAAGCACAAAAGTTTCAATTAAAGCAGAAAAATCGTTCCCGCCCTTTTTTGCTAGAGTGGGTGATGTCACACACTCGAGTGAGCGCAATAGACACCCATTCAAAATACACAAACTGCCAAAAAATGAGCATGAGATATAAACTGCTGTCATTCAAAAATGATACAAGATATCAAAAAGTTGACGGGTAATAGCCCAACCTCTTGTGACCTGTTTAAAGTTTAAATGAAGTCTCGGGCACAAAGTATGCTGAAGCAGTTACAGTTCAAAAAGGACCACGTTTTCAAGGATTTCAACACTCTCCCCATTCATTTCAATAGGAAAAATTTTCAGAAAAAAAAAATATCAAAAAGTGTATGATATGTAAGTAGGAATATGTAAGCAAGAATGTAAGCAGGAATGTCCTGAATGAGCTGAACGTTTTGATGGTTGAATGGTTTTTCTAGCACTAAGTGTGCGAGACTAGAGGCCGAAAAACGTATAATAAGAATAAAGATTACAACAATACAATAAATGCTTTCAGCATTCACACTAATAAAAAAGTCAGCATCAGGCAACATAGCGGCATAGTGGTTAGCATGTCTGACTCACAGCAAGAAGGTCCTGGATTCAATGCATAATGGTATATGTATCTTGGTTCGAGTCCCTCGTATGTACACTACTTTTCACAATAAGTCCAATATACAGTGTAATATAAAACTTATTATTCATTCCTACAGCCTTGCAAATGACAGTAGGATAAATAAAACAAATTTCTTAACTTTGTCTAGGTTAAATGACGATTGTACATTTCTTTTTCAAACACATTTTATACATGCTTTACAGTGTTTACAAAATGATTTTCCAAAATGGTGTGTGGAATTAAAAAGCGCTGTGAGCAAAGTAGCAATGTCATGTCAGTAGTCAGAGAGGGTAAAATGACGCTCAACGGAGCAAGCACAAAAATACAACCGAAAACAAAGGTTTCATGAAGGCTAAACTAACAGAATCTCTAAATACTAACACCAGGCAGGCTTTCAGAAAATATCTATGGGCCGACAAGAAACAGAAGCAACAGCCCAGAAGCCTGTAGTTCTCCACCCATACCTTAATTGACCTGTGGCATGGTGTACTGTCCTGCTTGAAATCCCAATCCCCAGAGTTATGGAACACTGTCAGAGCAGACAAGACTAAGTTTTCTTTCAGAGTAACCTTGTACATGGTTTGATTCATGTGTACTTCACAAATAAAATGTTTTCCATTCCAGCCTTGTTGAAGCACTTCCAGATCATCACTGATTCTCCACCAAATTTCACAATAAGTGCGAGACACTGTAACTTCTCTGCTTTTCAGGTCTCCCTCTAACCATTAAATGACCTTCAGAAAAACTGAAAATTGGATAATAGATGACCTTACTACAGTCCTCTATAGTCAAATTCTTATAGTTTATAGCATATTCAGCCTGGCTCTCATTGATAAATGTCTTTTTACAGTCTTGCATGAGATAAACTCTCTCTGGAGGAACAATTCTTGCAGTGCATTTAACCACAGCTGCCATTTGCCATTATTTTTATAAGTCACCCAAAGTAATCCTACAGTGATTCTCCTGTCAGTGGAGAGTAGTTTTCACCCACTGCCAATCTGAAACTTTGTTGTTCCCGATATATATATATATATTGTATGTGGGAAAAAATAACCGTGCTGCTTTTTTAATAACAGTACTACTAGTTTTCCCACATACAATATATTTAGCTCTACTTCGACGTATCGAGCACAATTTTAGTGAATGTGGGTAAAGCCCAGAAATATCATAAAGCCTGGATTTTAATAGGGGTGTGCAGACTTTTTATATCAACTGTATTTATAAGGCTAGAGCTTATTCACGTCTGTAAATTGTCCAAGTTTATATCATTTCTGCTTTTACCTTGTCCATGATGCTGATTGCTTGTAAAGGATTGTGGCTGTTCTGACTTTAGAGCCTCTATATCCTCGTTGGTAATCACTGGCTCCTTCAGCTGCCCCAACCATCACCACAATGAGAGCAGAGAGTAGCAGTGGATTACGCTCTATGCACAGCCTCTCCCACGCCCCTTCTCCACAATTTAACTCTGTCTGAAAATCAAACTAAAAAGGACTTTAAAAGGACATCTTAAAAGTAAGTACTGATTAATTTTTTTTAATGATATTGATTACCAGACTGACATTTGAAGGGCTGAGAGCCAGTGGCCTAAGCCACAAAAAGTGAAAATGAAATAAGGTCATATAGTGCAAAAACTTTCATGTCCTTTTTCTCAAAAACAGTTTTGTGTTGGTTACACCACTCTGGCTCTCAGCACTTTAAACATTGCTAATAAACACAACCATATAACATTGAAGTTTAACAGGAAGATGCAGAAATCTTTTACAAGCACCTCTAAGAATTAATAAGTAACCAAGTGAGTGTATGAGCTTACTTTATACAAGTGTTACAAAATAAAAATATAATGTTGCCTGATCTGTAGTCTGAAGGTCCAAGTTCTGCAGATTTCAACCAAAAAAATAGGCACGCCTGGGCGGTCATAAACCTATTTATTTGTTTTATTTTTATTTTATATTGGGTACACTCGGGCGGGCGGACCCGACAGAATTTTTAAAAAATGTTTTAAAGTCAGTATTTCATTTGATTTTCTTCGCCAGTGAAGGCAAATAGATTGCTGTTTTTTTCTTCACAAGAGGGCGCTGTTTGCTACTATTCAACCTTCCTTCTTATTTCTGTCTCTTCATGGTTTTCAATTTAAAATGTAACATTTTTGGGTTTTCCGACAGGGCACGCTCGGGCAGGCAGACCCGACTTCACCCGACTTGACTTACATAGAATCCTTTATTGATCCTGGAGAAAATTATGTGCACACAGTTGCTCCATGCCAAGTGAAGAAAAGAATAAGATAAGAATAAAGTCTCAATAAGAAAATTACAAATTACACGTCTACAATTACACACACACCCACATATATATTCATTCATCTTCTGAACCGCTTATTCCTAATTAGGGTCGCGGGGAGGCTGGCACCCATCTCAGCCGACTCTGGGC
>JAOUQZ010000051.1:18422014-18439031 GCA_028564935.1 Neosilurus hyrtlii
CAAGTCCCCATAATGTGACTGTGTAAACAGATTTATGTCCCCACACTGTGATGAATAGCTAGACCACACACACACATCCACACACTTTTCATGCTGTAATCTTATTTTCAGTCCACTTACAGTGCATGTGAGGAGTTAAGCCCCCGGTGGAAAAGTCAAAGGTTTTCCTGTTAGGTAACCAGCTTTAAACCCTTTCTTCCACCTCGTCCATTCGCAGACCCCAGGCTGTCGCTCTGTCTGGCACCACAGAGAGCCTGTTAGGATCTGGGGTCTTTTAATAGCATTTGGCTGAGTCAAGTAGTTTTCACAAGTGTTGTGCACACTAACCCAGTTCAGGCATGTGGGTGACAACCGAACAGAGAACATACGGCTTCTCTGGCTAAACAAAACTGAGTTGAATGAATGTACGGTTAAAAGCCGTGGATTAATTCATAGTTTGATTTAGCAAAAATAATTTTATACACAAGAAGAGAGTGCCATTTTAAGAGTTTATATTGAGAAACAAAGGTACCAAACCATGTGTCCTTCTTGCTTGGGTGGTACCATCAATGTTACACCCTTTGTAACTTCATAATGTGTATTTCACCTTTAAATAAGATTAAGGTATATAATTAGACCAGGATATGGACTGTCTGGTAGCATATGTAAGGAGAGGCCTGTATGTCTGAGAGTTTATATTGCACGTTATTCATTTTTAGTAAAAGGAAGGGTGTTCAGCTGCAGCCCCACAACCAAAGATAGTAATAAAACAGAATGCTGTAATCCTGCGCCTATATAAACAATCACTGGGGTATTTTTAGAGTTGTGAATATATGGTAGAATTTAATGAGCACACAATGATGATTAATGAAACCCAATAAACCGCACATCCTCCTTTTCCTGCGGTGACGCTGAACTTTTTTTTTTTTTTTAAATCGCAGATGAATCGTGTTCTTTTTCCTTCCACCTGTATTCGGGTCCTTTTCCAGCTCGTCACGTGGACAAGTATTATCCATCAATAAGGTAAGAAAATTGACCAATCGGGGGCGCGTATTGTCGAAAACGGGTAGGGCATGAAAAGCAACTCACGTGTGTTTCAGCGAGATCTCGCGAGACTCGGTGGAATTCCAGACAGCCCGTGTGAGTGAGCGTGAGTGAAGTGCCCCCCTCCCCTCCCCTATTCTCTCTCTCTCTCCCACCATAGGGAGGGAGCGACCTCCTCTCCAGCCCAAAAGAGGGAGAGAAACACGAGCAGGCACGTCGCCTGTTAGCCGTGGGAAATACAAACGACAAAAAAAATTAAAAATAAAAAAAAAAGCGGACGGGAGAGTCGAGCTGCTAGTTTATAACGTTATGTTGAAACCGTAGCGTCGGTTAGAAAACATGCGGCTGCGGCGGCGACTCAAGCGGGTTGATGAGGGACTGGGAGCTGGGATTGGCCCATTAGACTGCTAGGAGAGAAGTGGGGTTTTCTATTAGCCTGCTAGCTAACGGATAACTGCGCTAAGCTAACGAAGGAGCGGCGGACGCTAAACTTCGGAGCTAGCCAGGAGAATTTACGGTTAGAATTGAAAGTCTACCTCGTTACCCGTCGTTTTTCCACCGTCCCGTGTGTCTATGGGCTCTATTTATCAACACACAGACACTTCTGTCTCCAGCTGATGGTACAACACGGGGAACTGTCTTTTTGGGCAACTGTTTTGTTTGCTGCTCGGCCGGTAGCTCACAGTATTGATCAGAGCAGCTTGGTGATCACTCGGGGTCGGCTTTGTGCTTTCAGGCCATGGACTGAACAGCCTTCTTTAACCAAAAGCTAGCTAGCTTACATGCTGGCTAGCCCTGGATTTAACTAATACAAGAAAAGGATCCAGGAAAAGGAGGACAATCTGCTGGATCAAGTGTTTCTGGGATCATGGCTGGGATGCTCGGCTCTGTCCCAAATCGATGTGAATAGAAGAAAGAAAGAAAGAAAGAAAAACCCCCCGAGCGGATTCTTCTGTTCGGCTTTCACGAGCTCGGGACATTGTCTTAGACCAGGTGTTCAAAACAAAACAAAAAGATTATAATGTCTACTGCGAAAGAAAACCCTTGTAGGAAATTCCAGGCGAATATTTTCAACAAAAGTAAATGTCAGAACTGTTTCAAGCCTCGGGAGCTGCATCTGCTGACCGACCCAGACCTCAACCAGGTAAACAAACACTGTGTGAAGGTTCTAGAGAGCGAGCCGCCTCGGGCTCGGTACCGCCCGGTAGGATGAAATGTCCATCTGGATCTGTGTAGATCTCACTCAGGAAAGCTTGAAAGGTTTTGCCCTGCTGAGGGTTGTTGATGGATACAGGTTTAGGTTTCTGCAGAAAGCTGCTGCCAGCAAATGGTTTTGCTTCACTGGATTTTAAAGGGTGTTGTTTCCCTCAGCTGTCCAGGATGGAGTTTTCTTTCATTAAGGAAATGCCTGGTTGTCTTTTTTTTGTTTTTTGTTTAACAGGATCCAATAGTGTGTCTTCGCCAAATGTTGAACCACTCAAGCTGTGCATATCCTTGTAACTATAAAATAATTTCCCCCCTCTGTAGATCTCCGTGAGATAAATAACACACACACACACACATGTCAAGGTAAAGTAAGTCTGTTGGGATTTTTACACCCGAGCCTAGTGGCTCATCAGGCCGGTGCTTATCCTTGGTTTCTTTAGCGTGAAGCGACTAGAAGGTTAACTCCTCCTGGATGGGACGCTAGTCCATTCCCAGTATTTGTACTGGTACCCATTTATACTGCTGGGTGGACAGAGGCCACTTGTGGTTAAGACCTTGCCCAGGGGTCTTGGAACCAATGATCTCTACCCTAACCGCTTCGCCACCGGTCCCCCTATAACACACACACACACACACACACACACTCAGTGATATAACTTCGATATAATGATAGTGATGTCATTACACTTTTCTGTGAGTATCTTTTTGGCAGACACCCTTATCCAGACTGACTTATGTTTATACAATTTTTTTAATACAACTGTGCTATTCAGGGTTAAGTTCTTTGCTGCTCAGTGGCAGACTGGTGGTACCGGGTCTTGAACCCTCGACCTTTGGATCACTAACCCAGAGCTTTAATCACTGAGCAATTTCTTTCTTTAAAATGGTTTTAAAGGTTTTTTAACCAAATTAATTTACAATTAATAGTAAACCGACATGAAACACACATTATGGTGTTATTTTATATTATTTCGTTCAATTTGCTATGATTTAAAAACGTTTTCTTACAGGTTTAAAAAAAAACAGATCTCTTTATAAAATGTTTGATTTATTTTTTGTAGGCATTAAATAAAGCATCAAACCATTAAAAGCATCAAACCAACTCAGCAGAACTGTATTGCTGTCAGTTTGTCTCGAGCATATTATTGTTGTGATAGATTGTGTTGAAAAGGATATTTCTGTTGTACTGCCCGTCCTCACTGCCTGTATGACATGAAAATCATTTATCATTTTTTATAAATTTATTATGGTTTGTCTGTTTATTATAAAATCAGTAGGCATTTCTGTTTCTGAATGTTCCATGGATATTAAGGTCTGAGTTGGCTGAAAGTTAATAGAGTTGTGATCAGACATCCTGGGTATGGTTATGATCACCAGAGGTCCTCTCACCCCGTCTGAGATCTGCGGTTGTTTTATTAAGGGCAGATAACCAGTGCTAGCATGCTCTCAGTGCTTAATAAACGGCAGTGTTTCAGACTGTGCCAATCTTTAACAAACTCTATTGATTCAGATTTACATGCATACATTTTTTTTGGGTTCCATGAAAGCTTAAACAGGAAGGACTCCAGCCATACAGGACTGAAGTGTATAGTGTGGAGGAGGAGATGATGATGGTTATGATCAAACACTTTTAGAGTGCCCAGGATCCCATTGTAGAAGTGAGCGATCTAATTTGTATATGTTTGACAGCTTGAAGTTGCTTTTTCTATCTCAGGACCGCAGTCAGTCTTTTCCTTTTTAAGAAAAGTTCAGTTCACTGCTCCGCTTTCGTCTGAGTAGAACCCATCCGATTTTTCTTTCCGTCAAGAAATTCCTCATGCCGTGCTGTACTTGTGTTTCATTAAAGCAGCAGCAGCAGCCATGCACAAATTTGTCTCCTTTAGAGAAGTAATCGGAGCAGCCGGTGTCCAAAAATTGCAGAGATTCTGCCAAGGCCTTCAGCGATTGGGCCAATTTGAAAAGAGCATCTCCAGATTTGTTTCAGGTGTTCCAAAACTTTTCAAGCTGTCTATCTACTGCCTTTACTGCTCAAGCTCAGGCCTTAATTAGTAATCCTAACTCTGCTTCTGTTTACTTAAGAGCATTAAGAGGCAGTTAGGTCTCATCTTTTACATTGACATGGCCTGTATGCAAACGTTAAGCCTTGAACAAATGGACTGCATAAAGGCATTAAGCTTCGAACACTTGGGAGTCATGAATGAGAGGAAGCTTTAGACCATTAAGGCATGTTACATCCTGTTAATTGGTCTTTCTCACACACACACACACACACTATACAGCACTTTGAGCAGAAGTGGAGACGTCTTGCAACGTCAGCATCTTACAGTGTACATGTAGGGATGACTGGGTGTGATTTATGAGTGGTTAACCCTTCCAGCACATGACTCCTGACTCATCCTGTGGATTACATGATGTCAGTAGTGATGATATCATCCTGCTGGGGTTTCGAGAGTAGTAGATGCAGGTATCAGTAATAATAGTAAATAAACTGTGAAAATTGACCCATGAATGTGGGTTTATATTAATTATGAAGTTATTTTGAGTTGAACTGTCCAACCAATACTAACTGACATTCTGGAAGCCCCGCCCCTAACCCCTGTCGTCTTGATTCAGTTTTTTTTTCCACTTGAAAAGTGTGGCATCTTTGCTTTCCCTCAAGGTAAATGTAGACTCTTTGGAGTTCATTAACGGGAAATAAAATCTCTGTGTATGTTTGACTTGGCTAAAATAAAATATGACCTTACGAAAGGTCTTAACGGTAATAATAGTAAGCAGGTGATTGCTTTCTTTTCATTCCGTCTTGCCGGACTGTTCGTTGTTCCTTTTTGGGACTCGACAGACCCAAGACCGTAATCTCTCTGGGTATCATTGGAATGGCTGTATTTTACGTTTACACTTTTTTACACTACCTGTGGAGTTCAGAATAAAGCAGCTGCTAATAAAAGAAAAAAATGTACATGCAGCTGAAGCACGTTTGCCTTTCAATAAAGTTAAAGTTAATTAAAGCACTGGGGCCGCATTATTTTGTGACTTATAGACTTATAGTGGATTACATGGAACATGTCCGCTCATCTGTTCCCAATTAATTTGTTTTTAAGCAGTACAGCACGTTCTGACGGTTAAAAAGCCAACTTGCCGCATTTCTGTCCAAAGTGTCCTTTAAAGACAACAACCCAACTCCCGTCCGTACTTCTCAATAAGCCTACATGTGTCTTTTCATTGAAGTTTTTTGGTGAATCAAAGGAGGTGTATATATGTGAAGAATATAAGAAAAAACAAAAGAATGTCCCTGTTTTTTTCAGGGAAGCCAGAATGTGTCCCTGCCTGCGTTTGGAAACAGAATTTTGTTGATTTGCTGATGTAATAGGCAGCGCTGTCATAAGGCAGGACGTATTTCTGAATGTGTTTTCTGAGGACTTTCCTTTCGAACATCCTTTTAAGAGAATGTTTACTGTAAAGTGTGACATCTGCACACCATGTAACAAAACAAGTTAGCTACTCGGCTAACAGATACCAGGATTTGGGTCAATTACAATTGCAGACTCAATTGCAAGGTATCAATTACATTACAATTACAAATACAAAATATTTGTAATTTTCAATTACAATTAAATTTCCAATCAATTACAATAACACGTTACTTGGCTCACAACAAACAAATAGATTTTTCTAACTTTATTCCCATATTTATGTAGGTATACATGATCACAAATATGTTGCATAATGCATATATCAAAAGTTAATTTGTGTAATTATATTTATGTATAGCCACAGATATTTACACAGGTATTTATGGCCATATATAATTATGTAAATAAGGCACCACTAAATACAGTGAATATCGTAACATAAAGTCCCAGGAATTTACTCATCAGTGTGTGCTTTGCACCTTAGGAACATCAGTTTACCGAACCTAACATCCGAGAGCAGACACCTGTTTGGCCTGAATACTTTTACAGCGATAAAGAATAGTTGCTCTTTTCATAACTTTTCATGACCTTGGGAGCTCTGTCTTAATTAAAAACAATATACTTAAAATATATACTTATGTAGCAATGGTGTAATTGGTGATTAAAATTCATAAAAGCAAATGAAATTGCTTAATACAAAAAGATGTGAAATATATAATTTTATATATATAATATATAAAAATAATAGATTTTTTAAATCTCCAATTACGATTACATGAGCACTTGGAAGAATTCAATTACAATTACGTTTTCACTTAAATTTTTAATCACAAGTACAGTTACTGGTAACCTGAAATTGTAATAAAGTATTAGTTATGTAATTAACTATGCAAATTTACCTCAACTCTGACAGATATTTCACAAATCATATCAAACATATTTATGTGGTTGCAGTCACAGGGTCATAAGAGAGTATGGTGTTATTTCTCAGGTATTTTTTTCTGAATTATCAGCCAAAAACTCCCCAAAGATGTATTGGTATAAAAATTTACTTTTCTATGAGGTTTGGTCTGCCGTCACAGATTCACGAGTAATTACATGCAGCATCGAGGAGACATTAATGATGTCTTTAACTGGGATGGTTTGAAGGTGTCTTAGAAGACCCGAACTGACAGTTCGGTCAATTTTGTCCTTGATGTCTCTTTCCGTGTTGAACAAACCCAGCTTGTGTCTCAGTGAACACAAATGACGCCATGTTTCCAGTAATGTATTCATCTCTGTTTCAGTGTAGTTAATTTGTTTCTAAAGAGCACAGCACAGGATTGTGTTGCAAGAGGAAACCATTAATCCTTCTGCTTTAATAACTGACTGGTGTTATTATTAGTAAAACTGACTCTGTTCTGTTTTTTTGGGGTTAATCTGCATGTTATCCCAAGTTAGTTTGAAAAATGTGGAGTTTTAGGCGTTTCCTTAAGGGTCACTGCTGCTTTGGGATTCCGTGATTGTGTGTAATGTGATTCCAGACATTATGTCTAGTGCTACAGAGCATCAGCATCTAGTGTGAAATACAACATGCGTGTCGAAAATATGAATGCTGCGATGACAACGCTATTGCTTTCAGAACAATGATGGTGAGTGATCCTGATGAGGTCTTTCAGTCAGTCATACACAATTATAGCATGCTGCTAATTTTATTAACGACAAGGTTTTTACTCGGGAGATTTTTAATCCTTCAGTGGCGGCTCGCTTGGGATGGCAAGACACCAGAAATTTCAAATTTGATACCCGTACGAGTGAAATAGCACGATTCTCGATACATAGTTCAATACCATGGTAAAGAAAATAAATAAATAGATTAAATAATAAATAATACACTGCCTGGACAAAAAAAGTCATGCACTGTAATATTTTGATGGAGCAACTTTAGCCTTGGTTACAGCATGTAATCGCCATGACATTTGTT
The DNA here is from genome assembly GCA_028564935.1 of Neosilurus hyrtlii. NCBI lineage: Eukaryota > Metazoa > Chordata > Actinopteri > Siluriformes > Plotosidae > Neosilurus > Neosilurus hyrtlii. The sequence continues at coordinate 18,429,617 of JAOUQZ010000051.1, forward strand.
CTTTCAACAAACCTAAACAATATCACAGCGTTTATTTCCATCCAGAGTTGGGTTGAATTTTTACTGACATCTTGAACTAATGATGGAGAAACTGAACCACTCCATAAAGTCTTCTCCAGCACATCACAAACACTTTCAATAGGGATAAGGTGAGGACTCAGGCGTGCCAATACATATGTGGAAACGATTCCTCGTGCTCTCTGAAGCACTCCTTCATTATTTGAGTCCCTGTTTTATATCTGTGTCATCAGAGAAGAAATAGCTAAACTTACTTTGATGACCTATGAAACACAGTCTTATGGACGGCCACTCAGAAATGCCTGCTGTCTTAAACAGAAATAATGGAAACGTATTTCAGGGTAAGGAAAGCCCTTTGGGTGTGTTGGTAATGGACTGTAATGTGAGTTGAATCTCTCTAACCCTTGAGCTGCTTTGCTAAATGGGAAATGTTTCCAATCTCCTGTGGTTTGAAACACTGATGGCACCCTTTGCATATTGGCTTTTGCGAATGTCTTATTACTCTCTGATGATCCGCCTGAAACCCAGAGTACTTCCATATCCGACCCTTAGTACTTTTCTTCCTTTCTCAACAAGTGGAGGAGTAGCTGCAGCTGCACATCGCCATTGTCAACATGATTTTTATACGACGTTCTTCTGCCTTTGGCATTTAATGGCGTACTAGAACGCCTGCACACGTATATTCTGCTGCTCCATCAGATCATCTCTGCTACAGTCATGCATTCAGAATTTTGGTCATATTGGTCCTAATGACATCCCTAAAATTTGAATGCACACGCCATCAACACTGTGCCGAACATGAGCATAACATGGCTGTAGCCTGGATCTCTGCTAGGGCTGTGGTATCTTAAAACCCTCCTGAAACAGATCCGGTGTGACTTTAGAATGCTATTTTTTTCTGTAAGTTCTGCTTGTTGTGATGAGGTGAAGGAGAGGGATGGGTGGGATCCATGCTTAGCCAGAAAATGTATTTTAATCTGCATTTAAAAAGAAGCAGGGGAAAAAATATCAAAGGTGAAGTAAATGTCCAACCAGGCACCATGACTTAACAGTGAAACCATAACAATTCTACTGTTTTAGAGTCTTAAAAAAAAAAACAAGACAGGCCAGTTAAAAAGTAGCTCACTATCAAAACAAACACACATCCCACTATTCCCATAAGCAGTAGAGTAACAGCAGATATATTTTGTTGTCCTTTATGCTTGATTGTATTATTTGGGGAAGATATACAAAGTAAATGTCTCCGTTGTTTATCTGTAGCCATCCTGGCAGCTCCAAGGGAGCAGGGTTGTGGGTTGTGAGAGGCTTTTTGGGGAAGGGAGAGCTTGTGAAAGGAAGTGTGGGTTGGGAAGGCACAGGGGGGCCACCCCCCCTCCCCCAAGGTCGCTTCCACTTCAGAAGCAGCAACAGAGTCAACGAAAAAGGGGAACTGGTCGGCGGATCGGGGAGGGTCCTGCACCGGCAGAGACCCGGAGAGTGCATCCAGGGGTGAAAGAGGGGGATGCTGGGAGAAAAAGCGGCCCCCTGGGAACGGCTCGGAGCCGGGAGGAAATTGGAAGTTAAGTGCAATGCCAGCGGGAGGGCCACAGGGTTAGGAGAGGAGCTCAGGAGAGGAAACAGGCGTCAGGAGGGAAAGTGCAGGGGTGTGTCGCTGCTCTCCTGGGCAAAGCACTCAACCAACACTACATAAGGCATTCACAGCTGGCTTTTGTTGTGCTCCCCCTCCTCCTTTTCAAAAGAGGAAAAGAGCACTCGGGCCTAGTTCTTTTTTTAGATTTTTAGTTTTGTAAGCTTTATTAAATGGCCTCATGCCCGTTGTGCTGTCGGCTACAGTAAACTGCGTTCATTTGACCATAACGGAGGGGAAAAATAATTTCTACAGCACATTTCATGAAAGAAGTAAACCAGAATGCTCTTCTACTATTGATATGCGGCATTTAAAACAAACAACAGACATGCACACACATGCTAAAAGAATGGTATCGGGATTATAGACATGAGTTTGCAGTGGGTCGTAACTGTAGCTCCCGGCAAACGTATGGCGGTGTAAGCCCGTTTAAACGCAGGTGAGGCGCTTGGCCACATTTTTGTGCGAGTGTATTATGTTTCAGGCGTATGTTTCTGACGTGGCTGCTACAACCACGTGAACCCGTCTGGTCCTGCACTGCAGAGTACCTCCGTGTCCTTCCTCATACAGCCGCCAACATTTCAGTGTCTGGCGAAGTGTTCGACATTTTTATTGCTTGAACGTATGCAGCGACAAAGGAAAGAAATTACGTAAATACAGATGTTGCACTGCAACACCAATAGGCGTGGGTTAGTGTAAATGCATGCTGTATAGCTGCAGGTTAGAACCTCGCCTGCAGAGTTTTTTTAAAAGCTGTGTTGATTGAAAGGATTCCCGTGTGACTGAACATTCCTGTGTGTGTTTGTGTGTGCTGATATGCCAGTGCTTTCGTGTAAGTGATTAACTTCTGTTAGGAAGTATCTTCAGTTCATACTCCACATAGCTCCACACACCTGATGTGACCACCCCCCACTCGCACCTTTTTTAAAGAGCTGTGTTTGTTAGGGGTTTTTTGTTCAACTCCCGAAGTATTCATGTGAAGTGACCACAGGATTGTGAACGGTGCTGCATAATTTATTATTATAATCATCATTATTATTGTTATTATATAGACACAAAGAAGAGATGGTCTAGTGTCTTCCTTTTTGTATTTGAAGCTGCATTCCCACCTCTACATATGAATTATTATAAAATTAAACTGAAGGGTTTGATTTGGCTTCACACTGCTCTTAATTAATAGGAAATATGGCAACAGAAAAAAGGTGAACAGCTCAGAAATGGAGCCGACTTTAAATAAATTGTCGGATAATTATACAGTATAAGTTTCCAGTATAGATCATTGTGTCTACCCAGCATTTTTTTCTTCTGTTTCTCAGTCCAGATATCAATAACAGCTCTGATTCTGCAGCACTGACTTCTAGAACTCTTTGGCTAAGTGTAGCAGTTTAGATCTGTAAAAATACGTGACACAGCATGTGCCGTTCACCTCCTGTAGTCGATCGCGTTCTCACTACTTTTGAGCCGCGGTTTACAGACGAATTGCCGCGTTCGCACCTGCCTAAGTGAATCAATCGCCAAGGGGGAAAAACACACCTGGACTTGAATTCATTACACAGAATAAATGACAACCCAGTGAATGAAAGATGATCATTTATTCTGGTACTAGTACAGATGCGTGATTGATTTGTTCCCTAGAACGTGGAATACACTTGAAATGTGAGTTTCTGCACATGGCGGCTCGTCGCTGGTTTTGACATGATCATTATTGTCATGTGTTCTGTCTCCGAAGCCAGTGGAACCATTCTGACCAGTTTCACGTCACACACATTTTCCTACAAAAACAGCCTTTATGTAATGATACATCACTGTTTTTCAAAATGATTCACTCATTTGTGTTCCGTTTAGTCATTATTGTCATTGCTTTTGTATATCTCCACTGTAATGTTACAGTAGTATGGCTGTAGTATATTTAGCGAAGCGATAAGCTCCATGATGTATTTATTATGAAATGAAGTTTGAGAAGACTGAATACACTGCCGGGCCAAAAAAAAAAAAAAAAAAACCCGCACACATTAATGTTTTGTTGTTCCGCCCTAATCCCTGCTTACAGCACGTAATCATCATGCCATTGTTTCAACAAACTTAAGCAACATAACATTTATTTCCATCCGGTGTTGGGTTCATATTTCACCGACGTCTTGAATTGATGAGGAAAAAACTGAACCACTCCACGAAGTCTTCACCAGCACATCCTGAAAACCTTTAATAGGGTTAAGGTCAGGGCCCTGGGGTACCAATACATTTGTGAAAATGATTCCTCATTCTCCCTGAACCACTGTTTCATTATTTGAGTCTCCATTTTATATCTGTGCCATCAGGGAAGAAAACATCCATTGATGTGATAACCTGCTCATTCAGTACATTCAGGTCATCAGCTGACTTCATTTTAATGTTGCTGAGCCTCGACCTGATCAACTGGAACAATAATGCCATGGAGATTACGTGCCGAGATCAAGGCTAAAGGCTCTCCAAAGATTATTTAGAGTGTGTGTGACTTTTTTAACCAGGCAGTGTATTTCAATACGTAACAAAATAAGAGCATCACTTCCTGTGTATGGAACAGCGTCTTATTCTGTAATACAATACACATTACATTTACAGAGAATCTAGCACACAGCGAACATTATATCACAGTGCTGTGTTCAAGTTTCTTTTACATGCATGAGTTCTGGAAAATCTGGCAGACGTGGTGCAGATCCAGTGATGAATGCTTTCGCGGTATAAGCTTCTGTCAGTCAGTTTATTCTTAAGAGTTGGATCCCTTTTTTTTTAAATTCAGCCCACTTGTCTGATCGTGTTAGTGTTTCATATGCCATCCTGTCTTTCCAGGCTAAACCGATCTATGGAGGTTGGCTGTGCTTGGCTCCAGAGGGAACGGATTTTGACAATCCGATGCAGAGGTCACGGGTAAGTTGTTTGTAAGCGAGATACTTCCTAGACTGGATCCGTTTCCTGTCCCTCAGTCGGGAAAGCTGTGTTGAAAGCTTAAGTAGAGGTTAGTGGTAATACTTCTGCCATGCTGCATTTATAACCAACCTCTTTGTTCCTGCAGAAATGGCAGCGGCGCTTCTTCGTCCTATACGAACACGGCTGCTTGCGCTTCGCTCTGGACGAGTCGGTAAGCACGCACCACACCCTTATTGTTTATGAAAGTGTTCTCGTGTGCTGGCAAGCGTTGTGGCATGCCAGTTCTTTTCTACCAATAAAGCTGTCACCAATTTTTCAAACTGCTGCACAGAGGCAACCCATCATGTGATGTGTCTTAGTCATTAATGTGTACGAATGATTGAGAGAAGTGGGAGGCGGATGTGATGTGGCCTGCGGCGTGATCACTGGGCTGATGTGAGTTTGGTTAATTAGCTGCAGTGTGTCATGAGTGAAAATTGGCTGCCTGATCAGGTCCGAGATTACAGCGTTTGTATATAATCTCTGAGGCCCACACACTCAGCTGCTCCATCGAAAATGTCTGTAAAGACTGAGTTTTTCCCTGCCAGTGACGGTTTATTATTCGTCGCTGTAATTTGGCGAGATAAGAAGGAGAGCCACTCGGCCCACAGCTTGTGGTGAAATGTCTGGTGTCCAGGAGGAGACCTCATCACCTGGCCTGGATGCCTGACATCAGTGCAGCGTAATGTAGCTTTTCCTTCAATTGTAGAGGTATGAAGTTTCTGTCAGTCCTATTGTCTGTGTTCGCTTTTCATCTGGGCCGAGATCCCTCAGGAAAAGGCTGAGAATTAGGTCAGGGATGTGCGGGTGGGGAGGATGAGGCTGAACTAAAATTCAAACGAAGTTGTGAAATTATGGTCTCAAGAGGCTTCAAAAATAAGTAGCAGTGTTGGAAGGGAGCAGCCGTATGATCTGCTCCGGGTCCAAGTAGATAAGGAAGTAAGAAGGGAGGGAAAAAAAAGGAAAAACAAAACTGATTTTGTTGTGCTGCCCAATATTGTTTGCCCATTGGACGAGGCTAAAATTGAATCTCTGTAATGTGGTGTGGTGACTAGCATCTGTTTTGCCACAAGATGATTCATGGCGTCTTAATGCATGTACTTCTGTTATTCATTCACTCAGTCGAATCTGAACTTTGGTGACCAAAGAGTGTTCTTGGTGAGGACTGTAGCAGGATAGACCTCTAGCTCTTTCCCTGTTCCTCACATTTCCCCGGGCTTGGCACTGACATGTACCTGCGTGACCATTCATGGTCACATTCACACCTAGTGGTCGAGCTTGTAGATTATTTTTGCCTGTCAATCCCTGTTCTCTATGGCTAAAAATATTTTGACACCTTACCAACACACTCCTGTATGGGTCTACTGCAAACTTTTACATTCTCCCTTTCAGTGGAACTTCAGTGGAAGTCAGACATGTTCCAGCATATCAATGTCCCTGTGCACAAAGTGAGCTTTGAGCTGCCAAATATGTACTAGAAGGAAATGACTGACCTGCACAGACCCCTGACCTCAACCCCACTGAACACCTTTGTCATGAACTTGAATTCTGACTACACCCCAGGCCTCCTCACCTGAGGTCACTGCCTGACCTCAATAATGGCCCTGTGGCTGAATGAGCACAAATCCCTACAAATCCAGTGGAAAGACACAGGGGTATTATTTTAGATATAGCACATTAGTCAAAATATCTAGATTTTACAGATTCATTTAGAGTGTATGTGCCCCCCCCCCCCCCCCCCCCACACACACACACAACCACACACACTCCCCATTATTTTCTACCCTGTATGCATCAAAGCCTACCTTTTAATGAAGAAATTTTGTAACCATTTGTCTAATATTCCACCAGATGTTGTGGGATGTACATTTCTGATAGGACCACGTAGCTCGAAATTCATACTTAAATCATTTGTACGTAATTCCTACATAAAAAAAAGTTTAAAAAAAGCCTTCTCCAAACCCTTTAGTGAGGGGTTTTTGAATTAGTCTATAAGCCAAAGCAGAGACCCCGAGACCAAAGAGTGGCGATGCACTGGTACAGTACAAAACAACAAACCTTTCGGTGTAAACCAACTTTTCTCTAACCATGGCCGTATAAGCTTACTTCTTTGAACGCCTGTTCACTTCCACTTATTTCATGCCCTTTCAGATAAGCATAGTTTATCTTCTTTATATAAATTTATACAGCCCTGCAACTCTTGACTGGTTAGGTGCTGGAGGGTCATGTATGAGTGTAATGTGTGATATCCACAGACTTTTGGCCATATAGTCTATTTGTCAGTCATGTAACTTTGAATAATACTTCAGACATATAATCTTATTCGTCATGGCTGCCAATTTCTCCAGCCCTGAATATACTGAATGGATTAAGGCAAGATTTAATCACATTTTCCTCCCCCAGAACAACAGAATATGCAAGTGAGATTGTGTCTGTACTGAGCCTCATCTTAATACAAAAATTCAGAGGTTTTCCATTTCCTGGTTTTCCTCCTTAAGTTTAATTATATTAAGTGAAGCTTTGTGTGAAAATAGCTACAAAGGTTTATTATGTTTATTCTGCTAATCCCACTTATTTTTAGCTTGTTTCCATAACCTGTCCTCCATCTATCGAGATCAGCATCGAAAGCTCTAAGCATTACATGCATTTAAGGGCTTGACTCGGAGCTCTTGAAGTGAACTCTCGTGGCTGTTGGAGAGAGATGCTCTGACTGTGAAGCCTGTGCTCCGATGAGCGTTCCCCCGATATGCCCTTATTTGGTGAAACTGCAAAGAGGGCCATTGTGACGTTGCCATACTCTGAAAACATTAGCCCCCTGAAACCACATGGAAATGCAAAAAATGCTCGGAGATTCTCATTCCACCGAAGGCCCGACCGCAATACCTATTTCTGTAACCAGAGCCTGTGTTTAGAAAGCCTAAATCAAATCATCTGGAGAAGACGGACGGGTAGAGGGGCAGAGGGTCATCGCTCATCTGCTCTTAAACTCCCTTTGGATGCAGTAGTCATGCAGATCTGTTCATTTGCTTTAGCGAGCAGTGGAGCAGAGAGGGCTGAGTGCCATGTGTCAAATTAAATGCTTCTGGGTTTGTGGGGGTTTTTTATAGCCTGAAAAGTTGAAGGTGTTTGTGAGGGGGGTTTATCCTGACGCTACTGCAGTCATATTCTTTTCTCTTCAACTCTGCAATTTGATTAAATGCACTGCAAGTCGAGGCACATTCGTGCTGTATAGTGTGCATCTACTAAGCCATGTGTTTAATCTTTTCCCACTGCAGTATTATTCCCAGTCCCAACCGTTTTCATTAGAGTAAACTTTCTGGATTTGTCTGCTGGGTCTTTTTCTTCATGTCACTCACAGTCCAACTTATTCAGTTAGTGGAAAGCAAAGCAAAGTACAAGTCGTCCTACCTCAGTAAAATGTTTTTGCTTTTTTAAAATATTACTTCTGAAAGTAGTCGGCTACGTAACCAAGCCTGAGACAATAGGAGTGTGTGTTATTTGATCCTTTGTTTTTAAACGCTAATGTAAAGCATACGAATGGCAGAATTGGCCAGCGTTGCTGTCTTTGTGGTGTTGCCAAAAGGAGACATGAGTTATCCTGACTGCTGCTCATCTCTTATCTTAAAAACAGCTTAAAGTTTTCACCCTCCCATCGAGTGCAAAGCTCAGACAACAGTGTCGTATAAACATTACCCTAGCAGTTGGCTGTGAGCTCCTCCTGTGTGTTGGTGCTCTGTATCACTTGTGATAGTTGATATTACAGTTCGTGTCAACTTGGCCACTCTGTTCTCTCAGAGCTTTGTGTTGAGCGATGTGCTATTATTCACTGTGCACTTCTGGCTCTTGTGAACTGCTGGTGTCTCATTACGCAGGGTATTTTTAAAAAAATCCTCTCAGAAGTAGTTTGTCTGGTGAGACAGAAACAGTGCTGCAGTTTTGTAGCTGTGACACGCTGTAATTGCCATATTTGGCAGTCGTCGACATTTGCTGGCGGCTTTTAATAAAGCAAGATCCACTTAAAATTGCCATAAAAGGAGCCAGGAACAGACGGCACCTGGTTTACATCAAGGGGCCGCAAAATGGCTGATAGCAGCTTAGGCAGAAATAGTGAGATGCTCCACCATGAGTCCTAGACTCTTAGCAGCTAAACATCTTAGACAGACATGTGGGGCACACAGCATGCTATTTGTAGGGACTAGATTAAGTGTGTTCACTGATGATTCTCTTTCTTGGGATTTGGCCTCAGTGTTAGAGAGATTTATTTTACACAGGAACAGATTCCCCTACCTGGCTTCCCTTGTTGGCATTATGGATAGATAATATAAAAGTAATTTAAGGGGGAAAGACTATTATATATGATGCAGGAATGGCACAATCTGATTGGTTCTCTGTCTTGAAATAATTGATATTATCCACCTCCCAAACTTGAAATAATGCTTGAATTAAAATGATGGACAATAGTTTACCACAGTCATTGAATCTGAAATCCTATAACCACTGGTGCGCTTTTAAAATATAAAACAGTCGCAAATTTGTAGTTATGGTCCAGTGTAGTGTATATACAGTATCCAAATACCGACATCTTAGGCAATATTTAGCAATATCCACCTTGCCCTGAACAAATAATTGAAGTGCCTTTCTGAGTACCCATGGATGCCTTACACTGTTGGCAAAATAAACACAAAAACATGTGAAGAAAAGCAGAGTACAAAAGCTAACAGAATCAGTGTTTTTATCTGAATTAACTTGTGTGTGTGTGTGTGTGTGTGTGTGTGTGTGTGTGTGTATATATATATGTGTGTGTGTGTGTGTGGGTATGTATTT
>JAOUQZ010000051.1:18439131-18450874 GCA_028564935.1 Neosilurus hyrtlii
TATATATATATATATAAAAAATAAATAAATACATTTAAAAAAAATTTCTTGCAAAACTGTAGGTTTAAACCGACAACTACAGCATGATAAAAATATTTAAGTCTGTTTTTATACATCAAGTTTTTTTTTAACCCCCCCACCAAAGTAAAAGAAATGTGCTTAATGTAATGGCATACATAAAATAATTACAAAAAGTTCATGCTCCTCTATCTCAACACGCACTACCAGTGTAGAATAAACCCTGACCAGCTGTATTGGCTTCTCAAACACTTATTCAGTGGCAGGCAGACAAATGTGGCTTTGGCAATAAATGTATTTAAAAGCTACAAGGACAACAGATTAAAATGGTAAGTTAAGGTAGGAAACACAGAGACATTAATTTTGGTTTGGCTTTTTTTCCGTAGTATTTTTCCTCTAAAGCTGCTTGTGTGCTGTGCTCTTGATTTTTGAAGTATTGTATTGATCCCTCTCTGCATTCAACACGTCCAACGTCACACACACACACGGAACAGTGTGCAGCCATATTGCGGTGCCTGGAGAGCAGTTGGGAGTAAGGTTCCTTGCTCAAGGGCAATTCAGCTGTGAATGTGGAAGGGGGGGGGTGCTGCTCACTCCCCATACCGCCACACATTTTTCCTGCCAGTTCCTGAATCAAGCCAGTAACCTTTCAGTCCCAAACCAGCTTTTCTAGCTATTAGGCCACCGCTGCCCCTATTTTATTGCTGCTGTCGTATGCCAATGAAAACCCTTATCTTGAGCTTATCTGAACTATCCCACACGTTTGACACTTTAGGTCTGTGGTTACTTGTACAAACCTCTTCCAGTACCAAGTCCGAATTTGCAGCCACTGTGAGTTTAAAAAAATTGCGTTGATTGGAGATGCCCACCAGATGAGTGAAACCAAATGCAACTATCATCAAAAAGGAAGCAAAGTGCACAATTATATAATGATAAAATTTTAAATGTTAATTTGAATAGTCATTGCAGCCTAAAATTGTATTTATAAGTCTTTTCAGGAATTTGTGATGTCACGATCACATTAGTTCTCGCAAATTCAACCAATCCTTGATCATTCTGTGAGAACTTTTTTTTAACTGTTTTACTATGGCACTTTGTTTCCTGAAATTTTGAAAATCACTGTAATATACTGTGAGTTTTCCAATCATAGCGGTCCTCTAGCATAGCTGCTACAAAGTATGCCACTTTCGACCTCAGCAATCACAAAAGAAGCCAGTGAAATCCTGGAGGGACATTTTGTAGTTTTTTTCCATATTTAAAAAAAAAAAAAGAGAAAGAGAGAGAAAAAACTAACAAAAATTTCACGTATCAGCTCAATTGTCAAACATTTTCAGTTGTATTTGTGTATTAAATCTTGGAGTAATTGTTTATCCTGTGCTGTATAAAGTAATTATAATGAGTAGTAAGATTGTGACTTGCATCTGTTTAACAGCCTACAATGCTAGTTTCTAGTTGTTCTACTGTACGTTATGTTCCTTTTGGTAACTAGATTGGGGGGAAAAAATAATCACATTTTCCATCTGTTTGCACTCACAGCCAAGCACACTACCGCAAGGCACTGTCAACATGAACCTGTGCACAGATGTGGTCGATGCCGAACCCAAAACCGGCCAGAAGAACGCACTGTGCATCATCACACCTGAACAGGAGTACTACATCCGGGGGGACAACAAGGAAATCATCAACGGGTATGTTGCACAGACATGCTGTGTCCGGGATTTTTAGCAGAGCAGTGCAAGATCTCTGAAGCAGCGTTTGTTTTCTTACCAGGTGGAGTGAGCAGCTCATTATTTATCCAAGGACCAACAAGCAAAATCAAAAGAAGAAACGTAAGGTGGAGCCTACAACGTCTCAGGTGAGTTCAGACAACTAACACTAAACATGACACTGGAGGTATATTCTTTCTGATTTCGGTCTGGAACGCCATTGGAGGAAGCACAGTGGGTTACTAAAGTGCTAAGGAAGACTGTGTCTTCTGTGTTCTCTCAGGAGCCTGGTCCAGCCAAGGTAGCAGTGACTGGCTCAGGTATACCTGACGCAGAGAAGGTTCCTGATTCCAGCTCCATCATATGGCAGGAGGAGCTGCAGAGCAGGGAAGCAGAGGTGTCGCATGCATGGTCCTCAACAGACATGACACCCCAGGGCACGCTGCTGACTTCTGCAGGTAGAGGAACATGTAACAGTTCACATGCTCAAACATCTGGCCTTCACCACTCTGTTATTTATAATTAATAGCCAAGCTCCTGAGCAGAGCACTATAGGTATGAAACATGACATAGGTATGGAACATGACCTGAATGGTTTGTCCATGTCTTTGTGTGTCCACCACAGGAATGGATTTATTTATTCACCACAATGTTGCTAAGTTGATTCTGATTGGCTATTATGCATTGCTTACTTGCATGATGACGGGCAGCACTGAAAAAACCCAGACAAAACTGAAACCCATCAAATAGAGGCTTATACACGACTTCTCAGACTTGCACGGATTGAAAACACACCTTCTAGCTCAGATAGGCAGATAAACTTTTGTCAAACAAAACAACAAAAAACAGGAACACAGAACATGAACTTGTTAAACGGATGATTAAACTAATAAGGTAGGTGATACATAGGAATGTGGAACTCAGCTAGTGAAAGTCGGTGAAATGAAAACTCAGTGTTAACCTTTCCTGCTTTCGCTCCAGACCATAGTTATAAAAGGGGCGGGGTGAATTTAGTATTATTAAAAAAAACATGCTACTCTTATAACCCTAGCTTTGGACATCTATTGATAAGGGTATCTATAATGAGCTCTGTTTTGAGGCAGTGCCTAAATCTATATACTAATCAATATGTGCATAATTTTGAGTGTTATACATGGCTAACAATCCTGCACTCTTGTGTATTTTAATAAATGATGTATATTTATCGCTAGGAGTGATTGACAATTGTGATTGTTAGACAGTCTGTGTTTCATTCTGTTTAATAAGCAATTGGCTTTGGCAGACTACCAGGAAAACCTGGTAACCATAATGCATAAAACACTGATATGTGGTTATGGCATGCATTAATCCAGAATAACAACAACCCCACTATTAACCCTGATGAGTGAGGAATGCAGGAAGGAAGACTCTTTATATAGTAGGAGCATGAGCATCCCTGTTCCTGGAAATTTGGCCACTCCGCCTGATATGTACGCACAAAATTGTTTGTTCTTACAGTGTGTTCGTCATGCAGGACATATAGATGATAAAAAAAACACAAACTTTCTACACTCTAGTTATATATAATGGAAAAAAAGAACCTGAAACAAGGCAAAATAAAGGTGGTGTTAACATGGTTTGAAAACAAGTAGGAAAAAAATTTAGTTGTTGAACTAGGAATGTGACTACTTGTGGGTAAGATTTATTATTTGTTACAGTGTGGGTGGGGGAAAATAAAACAACCCCACTCATCATCTTGTCGGTTATGATGTCAGCAATCTGTGATTTATGAAATAAAAGCCTCCATTCATCTCAAGTCCAAGCACCCTCTCTTTCACTCTTCTAAGCAGATGAAGCAACAGACCTGGGCTCTGTTAACGGAGATGAGGTGGACTGCAGTACGTTCTCCTTTTCCCCGTGTATGTCTCAGCCCCCTCAGGACCTAGTTTCCCCGACAGCAGGCATGATGGGAGGTGTTCCCCGGTGTCCATCACCTGCACACAGTGAACCCTTTCCCTCGGGCAGCAGTCTGCTGTCTAACGGTTCACATATCAGCGGCTCCATCAGCTCACTGGACTCAGATGCCAGCACAGACAGCCATGTACCACTCCGAGGGCGCAGCAAACCGGAAAAACGCAGAGAGAGACCAGAGAGAGAAGCTCTACTTAGCCCAGAGAGGGGGTAAGCCAGGAAAACAGGAATGTTCATCTACATATGCAATATTTATAGACGGATATATCTCTCGAATGTGTGTGCGTACAAGAGGTGCAGTGTCTATGATTAGTATCTGTATTCATAACTGAACCAAGAAGTAGGTGTGGCCTAAAGTTCTGAATTTTTACAGTTCCTCAACCACAGCTTACATCAGTTAAGTTCATGTTTGGACTCAATCAGATGCCCTTTGTAACATTCTGGCAAACTTTCTAGCAAATGTTATGAATGTGAAAAAAATTCACTTCCGACGAATCAGTGAGTATTTTCAGCACCCTCCGTCACCAAAGGTGAGCGGAGTTGGAGTTATAGAAAGTGGGTTCTCTCCATACGAATTAAAAATGCGATATCTTTGGAAGGAAATGGCACATGATCACCAAATTTTGTGTATGGCTTCCCCACTGGTGAATACGGATTGTATATGGCCCTTAACCTTGTTTCACAGTCACTTTTTCTATATTGGGGTTCTCAAGGATTTTTAGTGTGATAAGTTTAATAGGAAATGACATAGGATCACCAAATTATTTGCATGGTTTGAACTCATGGAGTTCTTGGATAGGATTTTATATGGTCACTTTGAACTTGGTGGGGGTTTTTATTTTCAAGTTTGGGCTTTTTTTTCATGGAAAGTCAGTTAGCATGAAGATAGCTGGTTAGCTGAAGGCTTGTAGTGCAGTAGTAGTCCAATAACATACATTCTTACCATCAAACACTTCAATTCTAAATTTTGTTGCTTTTTCTGAAATGAGTCTAGAATTAAAAACCAGCGTTAGTGACACTTCCAGTTTACTAGTAGAACTATCTAATGGTACTTGCGGTTTGGTCCAGTTTTATTTTCCTGTGGTGATGTTGAAGTCACAATACATAAACTGGTATCCTAGGAGTAAATTAGCCAAGCTGTAATAATCTGATATCTAATGACCCAGTATAGAATAAACTAATGCATAAGTGACCCAGTCCCTACCAGGAAGTCGTCATGTCTCTTTGCATTCAGGATAGTTGCATAGTTTTTGAGATGGAACGATTAAAAAGTGTGTAATTCCCCTTTTTATTCTCCATTGTTTAGATTGGATATAAACACATTTGCAGTAACCAGCTGTGGTGCGCTTGAATAAGGATCATGTTTCTGGGATTCTCCTCTCCCACAGCTCAGAGGTCAAAAGCCCCAAAGCGAAGCATTTCAAACAAAGATGCTGACGTGCCTCTCTGTAGTTGAGAAGGCCTCTCGTTTTCTTCTCATGAAAACTATTCACAGTGGCAAGAGAGCTTGAACACTCTGAACCTGTCCAGTGGAGAAAGATGGCTTCCATTTGGGTTTTGGCTAATTTGGGTTTATGGGAACTGTGCCACTTTTTACCCAGCAGCCAATGAGGCTGAACACAGTCATGTGACCTAAATACCTCACTGACTGGCTCTTTTTGCTTCCTTTTAAGGAGGACCTTCAGTGCTGTGGATTCCCCAAATAAGGGCAAACTTCAAAATGAGCAATTTAATATTTCCACTCGCTGCTATGAAAAGCAAATTCCTCTCTTCAAAGTCAGGAGGCAAAACTTTATTTATTTATTTATTTTGGTATTCCAAAGTCTGTACCAAGCACTTTCCTTTTTGAGTATATGAGGGTTTTTTTTTTATTTTTTTTTTTAAGAAGTTTCTGAAGTAAAGACGTAATTTTAGTTTCCTGATGTATTTGTAGCTCATTCATAAAATTTATTTAGTCTAGATTTAAATGTTTGTTCATTGGGGAAGTAGAGATGGCAGTCAGGTTGTTTATAGCAGAAACCGACCTATTTTCAATACATTTAAAAGTATAACTTCTAACCCTGAGTTTTCTCTGTGGTCAGTGGCCGAACCAATGTGATCGAGAAGCTCGAGGCACTGGAGCTGGAGAACGCAGAGAGGATGGAGGTCGAAGAGACGTCGCACAGCGAGGCCAGACAGGGCCGTAGTGAAATGCGACGCTTCAACAGACAGGTAGAGAACATACTTATGCCAGATTGATCCCACATGAGAGACAAGCTGGGCTTATTCAACTATTGGCATTTTGCTCATCTGCATCCTGACTTTATTTTTCTGCCATATATTTATTTAACAGTCTGTTCCCAAGTCTAATTATTTGTATCTTGCAAGCCATGACAAGTAACATTTCACAATAACATTAAGTATTACTCAGTAGCATGGCAGACGTCAGAAACTAGATATTTGTGCTGACTCAGGATGCATTCAGCTTCATGCCATTTAAAATGGTCGTCTTTTGCTTTTACTTCACAGCTCACTTCGAGTATGGTGTTCACTCAGGAAAGATGCTGTTGTTGATAAAGGAACCGGCTGTTGTTAGCTGAACTGCGAGGGCTTTTAGTTTTCTTTAGAAATGAGGATTGTTATCCCTCAGCTTTATTAGTTTTGTGTATTCAGTTTCCTAACCCATGCCATCCACCAGATTTACGTTTAAAGTTATTGCCAGGCTCAGTGATGCTGGTTCAAGTGCTTCAGGACTTAAATAGAGTCAGATGGTTTAGGTCTATATCTTTTCTCCTCTGTAGGAGCTGAAGCTTAACCCAGCACAAGGTCTGGACTTTCACCCCTCCACTCTTCCTCCCCTAAGAAGAGCCAAGTCACTGGACCGCAGGACAACGGAGTCAGTCATGACAGTAAGTCCTCACTTTTTCCTCTGTTAGCATGACTTTCTGATAAGAGGACCATCAATACGGGAGAACATCGTCACCCAAGGGTGTGAAGTCAGTGGACACGGAAAGAACGCCAGCACAAGGCTTTTGTTGTTCCAAAGTTCAAAGGTCAACGAGAATTCTGAAACAAGGGCCGTTTTCTACGAAACAACAAACAGCTGCTTTGGAATGTTCTACTTACAGGAACGGAGCAAGCGAGTCAGTCAGTGTGGGGTGAATGACAGAGTTTGAGAAATTTTAGCACTGTTGTTCTGTCTGATAAGTGCTCTTTGTTTAGGTGTTGACATGCACAGTCCTCCATTCTGTGAGACCTTTCTTATGTTCTTGGACATTCCTTAAAACAGTTCTATAAGCTTTCACTGGTAAATTTCATTAATGTCTACCGAGATTAATCCTGATTGCCAACTTGTTTCCATGTGGCATCATTTTCTGTTATTGTGAGAACAGATACCCTAATCCTCCTGTGTGCGCTACTGGGTGTAGCATCCTCCCTTCTCATACCCAGGTCATCTCTATATCCTCCCTGCATTCAACCACACATTCCAATCCTTTCTGTGTGGCTTCATGTCTGTCTCTTTCTTTTTGTTTGACACTGTGTTTTAGTCTTGAGTGAATGTGGGTGTGTGGGTGTGTGTATGTGTGTTTGTTTATTCGTGTACGAGTGCTAATTTAAGTGTTTGTGTACTCGTCTGTTCTCTTTTACTCTCACTGCAGTCTGCATTTCTGGACACTCTGCACCAATGCCTGTTTTCGAGTTTTACGTCCACTGTGTGAATCACTTGCATGTATTTATTTCTAGTTTGCAAACTTTTGAGATACAGGAAACTACATGCATGGAGAGTTTGTGTGTGTGTGTTTGTGTCTGTGTTTCTGCCTTTATTTGGCACTATGATCAACATCTTTGAAGCTGATGGCAAATCTGTTAAACAAGAGTATCACACACACGCTCTGGGCAAGATCAGAAAGGAACCAAAAACCGAAATGGTTCTCACTGTGTGATTGTCTGAATGCGTGTTAAAGATTGTGTGGTGTTAAAGCCTGCTGCACTAAAACATGATCAAGTGTGCAGGGTCTCATGAATGAAAATGTACTTGTACTTGTAGAGGTTTTTGATAAGTATGATCCTTTCTTTTCTGCTTACAGCCAGACTTGCTGAATTTCAAGAAAGGCTGGATGGTAAAGCTTGATGAGCAGGGCCAGGTAGGCAATTTGTAGTATATACATGTATATTTATATGTGTGTATGTATGTATTGTGTGTGTGTCTCGAAGTTTGTATTTTTTTTGGATTCTACACAAAAAAGATATAGTGCTTTATTTCTATTTATATCCTTCTAATTTCTTTAACATGCATTCACTGTCCACTTTAACTACTTATTACTTATCTAATCAGCCACCTGAGTGCAAATATATGATGTAGGCACAAGTCAAGAGCTTCAGTCAATGATCACATCAGAATAAAGATAAAGTGTGTTACTTTGATTGGTTGGATGTTGGTACCAGATGGGATAATTTGAGTATTGCAGAAACTTCTGGGATTTTAGCATTTGGGGGGGTATTTTGTTCATGACCGATGTCTGAGAAAAATGGCCAGAATGTTTAAAGCTGCCAGAAAGGTCATGTTAACTCGTGTACTTACTCTTTACAAACGTGGTGAGCAGAAAAGCATCTCAGCATGCACAGACTATCAAACCCTGTTGTGGATGAGCTCCAAAAGCACAAGAGCCTATTTTGTGCATAGTTTCATCCAGTCTAAACTTGAAGATTAAAACAGTTTGGGTGTGATGATGCCAATTAAAGCCTAAGATTCTTGTTTGTGGCTTGATGTGATGTGTGTTCTGAAATGCTTTTCCGCTCAAAATGTTTGTAATGAGTGATCATATGAGTTCCTATACACTTCTTGTCAGCTTAAGCCAGTCTGGTTAGTGAGGGGTGGCCCATGTAATGGGTAGACCACTTAGCTGTGCTCCACTGGCATCCAGACTCGGTATCCCACCGTCGTGATGTCCTTCCAGTGCATCACATGACCTACACACTCAGTGACTTCATCTAATGACTTGTTTTCTACGCCCTGCTTCTAGTTCTTCACTTTCATCATCAGGGTGTTCCTGTCACTCACAGAGTTGTATTTATCCATTTTATTGTTTAAAGAAGAAATTTTTTGTGTACTCTAAAGACTGCTGTGTGTAATTCTTGGGAGATCATAAAGTAGAGAAATACTTTAAACTGGTACCAACATTCATGCTGTGGTTAAAGTCACAGAGATCATGCTTTCTTCATTCTGATGGGTCAGTTCAACATGAAGGCCCTGTGGCCACTAAACAGGTTTGTTTTTTGTGTGTGTGTAGACTGCACCCGATTTCTGTTTCCCATGTAGCTCAGCAGTGACATCACTCAGCGCTGTTGGTGTAAAAATTCTAATTTATTTGTCACGTACAAAATCATACACAGTACAATATGTAGTGAAATGCTTGTTACGACTGTCCTAAAAATTGAAGAATAAGCTATCAATATCAAGAAGAAAGGAACAATAACAATAAATATAACTATTTAAAGGACTTTATCGTTAAAGTCAAAATAAATATAAAAATATAAATTAAAATAAACTATATAAAATAAAAGTAAAATATATAACACAGAAATATTTATAAAATGAAATATAAATGCAGTGGCAATTTTACAGTAACACTGTATGTAATGTGTCAAGTGTCTAAGTGTATAGTGACAAGTATAAAGTGACAAGTGTCTGTGTGCAACCACAAGCTGAGGTGGAACGTAATGTTTGTGTAGTGTCCAGGTACCAGAGTTATGGTTCAGGGCCTGAACGGCCTGTGAGAAGAAGCTCCTCCTCATTCGCTCAGTGTTTGCTTTCAAGGAACGGAAACGTTTTCCTGACCGCGACAGAGAGAAGAGTCCATTGTTGGGATGGCTGAGGTCCTTCGTTATCTTCCTGGCTTTAGTCCAGCACCGCTTGCTGTATATAGTGTCCAGGTCAGGAAGCTTGATACGGATGGTGCGCTTTGCTGATTGCACCACCCTCTGGAGAGCTTGTCTGTCCTGTTTGGTGCTGTTTCCAAACTAGGCTGTGATATTTCCCGTCAGGATGCTCTCAGTGGTGCAGGTGTAGAAAGTTTTTAGCACCCTTAAGCCCAGTTTAAAGTCTTTCAGGTGTCTGAGATAAAAGAGATGCTGTCAGGCCTTCTTCACCAGGGTGCTAACATGGCAGGACCATGTCAGGTACCAGAAACTATCCACTCGCTCCACTGGGGTCCCGTTGATGATCAGGGGCCGGTAATTCCTCTCCTGCTTTGTGCTGACGTCCACTATCAGCTCCTTAGTCTTACTGATGTTCAGGAGGAGGAGGTTGTCCTGGCACCATAATTCCAGGTTTCTAACCTCCTCTAGGTAGGCCGTCTCGTTGTTTGAGATCAGGCCCACCACCACAGTGTCGTCTGCAAACTTGATGATGTTGGTGGAGCTGGAAGTGGCCACACAGTTGTAGGTGTATAATGAATACAGCAGGGGGCTCAGAACACAGCCCTGGGGGGCTCCAGTGCTGAGGTTGAGTGAGGGTGAGACATGGTTGCCCAACCGTACCGCATGTGGTCTGCCTGTCAGGAAGTTGGAGATCCAGCTACACAGGGATGGGCTGAGGCCCAGGATCTGCAACTTAGTGGTGAGTGTGGAGGGGATTATGGTGTTAAACGCTGTAGTCCACAAACAACATTTTCACATAATTCTCCTTTCCGCTGTCCAAAAATGCCTTTGGAACACAGTTTCTTTTCGCCCATAGTGCTTTCAGTTCAAAATAATAAAACTTTTGTAACACTGCAGAGCTTGTCAATGTTGTTACTGCTTTCTCACTGACCAGTCAGAATCACGAAAGGGGTGAGCTTGTATTTGGTGGAGGAGAAACATCCAGTGCATCTTTGAAGGGATACTATGATCAGTATTAGGAATCTAAAGCATGGTGGGAGATTACCATGTCACAGGTTGTCATGGAATGTCCCACTCGTATTTCTTTTTATATACATACAATTTCAAGAGTTGGCTTAACCAAAAACTTTAAAAACAAATGAATAAGGATGTTTGAAGTTGAATATGGTAACCTAGCAACAGTAAACACTTAAGTGAATGTTCCTGAAGTCTGTGTTTCTGTTTTCAAGAATTTGTTTGATGGACACGGGCCCTAAGTGAAGCACTTGACCTTTACAGGATTGTTTTGCATTGCACAACTGCCACATGATTGGATAATAAGATAATGAATGTACATGTGTTCCTAATAAAATGGACTGCATGTATGTGCCATACGTTCACCTTTTGTATGTTATCTCGGTCAGTACAACATTGCATTTTTTTCAACATATTTTTACTGGCTCCTAATATTTCAGAGGGCCTCAATCTATGATGGATGTAATGCAGTGGCACCATTTGTATCTCTGTTTATAAACATTGTGGTTCCCTCACAAGCTTCATATTTGTTCATATCTTGTCTTCATGTTATGTTTTCATTTTAATGCATTACTTTATGCTCACGCTTAGAGGCTAGCAAAGCTCCTGAAGCCTCTTATAACCTTCTTGGTAAATGAGTCTGGACCTGAGGCTCCTTTTATATCAGAAGCTTACATTTATGCAATATTTTTAGCTCCTGCCAAACCTGTAAAACAAGCACTGGCCATTAAACATGTGGAAGCACATCCTGGATGAAGTTAGCCTAATTCCTTCCCTTATAATATGTGTAGTTTAGACTGAAACATTTATATATATTTGTATGGCTTTGCTAATTGAACCACAAAATGGGACACCTAGACTAAATTTTCAGGTTAAATAAAACAAGATCTAAATCATGCCATTAGATAGTCAAAACCATTCCTCAAAGTGATACACAGCTTTTATGGCCTAACTTTGTGTACATTATGTACATTTGGCAGGCTTTGTAAGTTAGTCTGCTCGAAAACTTTTTTTGAGTGTCAGTGTCCAGCAGCACAAAGGTTTTTGGAAAGAACATAATTTTGTTATGTTAAATAATAAATATAATTCAGTCTGCTAGAAGTATTCTGTAGCATGTGCTATATATATATATATATGTGTGTGTGTGTGTGTGTGTGTGTGTGTGTGTGTATGTATATATATATATATATATATAT
>JAOUQZ010000051.1:18450974-18470336 GCA_028564935.1 Neosilurus hyrtlii
TATATATATATATATATATATATATATATATATGTGTGTGTGTGTGTGTGTGTGTGTGTGTGTGTGTGTATGTATATATATATATATATATATATATATATGTGTGTGCACATACATACATACATCTGGTGTGTTTATCAAAATCATGCGAACAACCACTGCTTCAGTCGTGTCACTCTCATAGGGCTGACTGAATTTTGGAAAGGGCACAGGTACACTTTGATAGTTGTACTTCAATGTGTACAATTTTAAAGGTCACCATCCCTCTGCTCTTTTTTTTTAATGACTTTAAAAAGCAGGCTAAATGTCTTCTCAAGCATTTATGAACCTAAAAAAAACCAAGCAATGTTTGCATTTAGCCCGTGCATGCCAGTTTAATAAGCTTACCGCCCTTTTCTCTCATTTTCAGTGGAAAAAGTATTGGTTTGTACTGACGGACCACAGTTTACGGTATTACAAGGATTCAATTGCTGAGGAGGTAATTTTCCAAACTCTGAGTGCTTTTCCGCTCTGGAATGCTGTGTCGACATTTTGTGTATCTTCTGCTAATGAATTTTCATTGAATCTTTTTTTGTTAAAAGGCATCAGATCTAGATGGTGAAATAAACCTCAGCACATGCTATAATGTTACAGAGTACCAAGCTCAACGCAACTATGGCTTTCAAATTCATGTAAGTAAACCTCAACTGTGCATGTTGAGCTTGCTTGATTAAATGTACTAGATTATAGGTAAGTTCTTGTGCAGGGTGAACATGGAGACTTCAAAAGTCATTAGCCACTGTGACTAAGTGTTCTGAAAACCTTTTAGCCACAGTGGAGCTTGGTTCACCACATGATGTTTTGTTACTGGGCGGCATGGTGGGGTAGTGTTTAGCATGTCCGCCTTACAGCAAGAAGGTTGTGGGGTCGACTCCTAGGCTTGGCTGGGGCCATTCTGTGTGGAGTTTGCATGTTCTCCCCGTGCCTGTGTGGGTTTTCTCCAGGTACTACAGTTTTGTTCACACAGTCCAAAGACATGCGCTTTAGGATTATTGGCTGTCACAAATCGCCCCTCGGTGTGATTATGAATGGTTTTGTGTGTGTGTGTGTGTGTGTGTGTGTGTGTGTGTGTGTGTGTGTGTGTGTGTGTGTGTGTGTGTTGGCCCTGTGATGTGGTGCTGAGCTGTTCAGGGTGTACACCACCTTAGCCCAGAGTCACACAAAAAGACACACAACACACCATTTATACTCACACCTAGAGACAATTGGGACAGCCATTGATCTAAAAGTGCCATGTATTTGGACTGTGGGAGTAAACCAGAGTACCTGGAGGAAATCTATGCAAGCAGGGCGAGAATGTGCAAATTACACACAAACGTCCTCACCGACCCTAGGACTCGAACCCAGGACCTTGCTGATGAGCTAGGCTCCAGTCTCCGATTTGAGTGATTGAATGAAGGAAGGAAGTTGCTAATTAATACTTTACAGTAGCAGTAGTATTGTTTAAAGATGAGTTGTTCGCAGAGTTTTAAGTATTTGATCTGTGATGCTGCCTAAGCCCTCAGATCTTTTCTTTTTTTCTGAAGCAGTATCCAATTTTAATCCAAATTAAAATTGTTTTATAGAGTATTTTTTTTCTAGAACATGTTTTAAATTGTACAATATTTACAGAGTAGTTAGTTAATTATGAACAGAAAATAAATAGCCCCAAAAAATCTCACGGTAACTTTGTTTTTTTTAAGGTAGTCCCTAAATCTGTGTATTATGTTTGTTATTTTAGACCCAGGAGGGAGTGCACACCCTCTCTGCGATGACGGCAGGAATACGCCGCAATTGGATCCAGGCTGTCATGAAAAATGTTCGACCTTCCACAGCACCTGATGTTGCAAGGTCAGATTTTGTTTCATGTGCTGGTGGACATGTGACCACCATTCTAAACTTTTTTCTTTGTCTGTTTTTAAATAAATAAATAAACAAACAAATAAATAAATAAACAAATAAATAAAAATTTTCCCATTTTATTAGATTTTTCTTATTGACACCATTTAGTTTGCCCTCTAGTGGGTACTGCCAGCTTTACAGAGAAGCACAGATGAGTGAAGTACAGATGTTTTATGGTTGTCATGGTACTGAGGTTGTTTAAACAAAAGCTAAGGTGAACTATGAGGATTCTGAATCAGCAAGCAATTATTTATTTAAAAAAAAAAAAAAGCGGTTGTATAGAGTTGCAGTCAAACAATACCACAAAACTAAAGTGGAAAAAAAACACATTTGTATGATACTGCCCTCCTTCTGAGACAGTACTAATGTTTAATTAATGCCTGGTGTGTGACTGCTTATGTTGGTCTTCTGTAATTTAGAGGATTCATCTTATATCTAAAAGCGGTTGTATGCAACTGTATATCATTTATTTAAAAAGAGATTAATGTCCATGAGATAAAAGTCAGTGTCTGTTAATCAGTCTGACAGATGAACATGGTTCCTTTGGCCCCTTGGATAGTCTTACACGGCCTGACGTCACTCAGGACTCTCCTTCCTCCGAGGCCTCATCTGTGGAACGTGAGCCGAGAAAGAGTCGAGCACGAGAGCGACGGCGCGAAGGACGATCCAAAACCTTTGACTGGGCCGAGTTCAGACCCATCGCCCAGGCCCTGGCCCAGCAGAGAGCACATGAAGCCGATGCACTCCAGGCTCAGCTCAGCGACGCCGAACGCAGTAAGAGGAGAGAGGAAAGACGTAGGCGGTACGAATGTGTGACTGGCAGCTTGTCCTTGGAGCCTTGTCCTGACACTAGCAGACTGGACTCGGGGAGCGTGAACACAAACCCTGGCAACGTGTGTCCGCCCTCACCAGAGCGTCAGCAGAAAGTGGAGGATGAGATCGAGCAGCGCTGGCAGCAGGTGGAGAAAACACCAATCAGAGAGGAGAGGAGAATAGCGCTGTCCACCGCATTGAGGACCAGAGAGACAGCTGAGCTTGAAAAACTACTGGAGAGCTACAAAAAGGGGGTATGTCTCCTTGTTCAACAGGTTCGTCTCTGTTTTGGGGAAAGGATCACGCTTAAAGTTTTCCTTGTGGGTGTTGCTATACTGTTGTCTTTATTTACATCACTTTACTTGTAAATTAGTGCCTGTTTGAATGTACAACAATGTTGTGACATGCCTTGGGCGTTATTCTAAGGCTTGGCTGCCTTAACGCATCCACATCAGCAATATTTTTAATTAAATAAAGTCATTCCCTGTAAGGCCAAACTGAAAGACGCACACTAGAGTCCTGTACCATATATGGAAGGTGCCTGACCTCAGGTGGATGGGTGGTGTTGCTTTGTGCAAGGTTAAAGTGACTGATTTCCTTTAAATGTTAAACATCTCCTGTATCTGGTGTGTTCAGTTAAGTTTTCTCCCATAGCAAATAAATATTGAGGAGATGTATTACATAGATTAAATCTATGAAACACATTATAAGGACATTACTGATGATTTCAAACCCAAACTGTTTACAAGTTGTGAGTTCAGCTCAGTACTTACTGATTACAATTCAAGCCTGGTGACATTACCTTTAACCTCTGTTATAAGGCACTTTGTATACGTGTGAAACTTCTAGGCTGACTCTTTCTGGCCTGTGACCCCAAGACATGGAGTAAAAGAAAAAACACACCTGTGTACTTTCTTTCATTGGATTATGAAAGACGACACTCCATTTCACTTTCTGTTTTGCAGGTAGAAGATCTGAAAGTGCAGTTAGAAACATGCCACCAGCAGCTGGCAGATTCAAACCAGCACAAGCAGGAGCTGGAGAGCCAACTCAAGGCCGCTCTGGATCGAGAGCATCAGATCCGCGCTGGGTACATCTCGCCGGTAAGCTCCAATTCGTTCTCCATATGTGCGTTTCAGGACAGTCATAATGATTTACGCAGGCAAAGAATGCCTTCATTTCCATTAAACAGACTTTGCATGTCTTGGTTTGAGGAAAACAAACTCGTCTTTTATTTTATTTTTTTTTAATGGGATCAACTCCAAAGCTACCATAAAGTGCCTTGCATGTTCAGAGGCTTTTGCATGGAAAAGATCCAATTCTTCCCTGCCCCCTTTTTTTTTTTTTGCTTTTTTTTTGCTTCTACCTTTGTCCTCTCCTGTCATTTTCGATGTAATGACAGCTTTAATTTTTTCATTCAGTTTAATGTTGCATGCGATGACATTCATTAAATCTTCTCAAGAAGTTGTCCATATAGAACGTGGATTTAATGTATTTAGATATTTTAATACTTAAAGGTGTTGAGCGGTTCTAGATTTAAAAGGTAATTTTGCTCATTACCAGATATGGTGATATTTTAAAGGTTTATATTTGCCCCAGTTGGTCTTGATGTCCAATTATTCACAAATTTTGCTATAAACAGTCTTTACAACCGTGGCTACTGTATTAGTAGCACCTGAGTACCTGTTTATTCATTCTGTTATTCAGTTAGCCAGTCATGTTGCAGCAGTGTTGTACAACAAATCATATATTTATGGGTCAAAATTTTCAGACAACATGCACATCAAACACAGGAATGAAGAAGAAATGTCATCTTGGTGACATGGCATGGTTGATGGTGCCAGATGGGCTGGTTGGAGTTTTTGAGCAACTGCTGATCTATGCTTTTTATGCACAACTGTCTCTATAGTTGATATAGAATAGTGCAAGAAAAAATCCAGTTAGCAGGTAGAATCCCTTGTTGTGGAGAATGGCTAGACTGACTGAAATTACAGTTTATGAATGTCCAGATTCTGTAATCTTGTACACACACTAAGATATCTGTTCTAGACTGACCAGAACAGTGGAACTCCAATGGAGTCTTGTATCCCATCCACCTCAAGGATTAACACATGGAACATGCTGAGATGCTTTTCTGTTTACCATTGTTTTAAAGAGTGGTTATTTGAGTTACCATAGGCCCTTCCTGTCAACTCAGTCGAGCCATTGTCAATCAACAGCACACATCAGTCAGGTGTTTGTGCTTGCAGGACTATTACGCACTGATGGTTTTCTGCTTTTACACCACTCTGTAAAAACTCTAAAGACCGTATGTAAAAGAGGCCCAGGTATTTTTAGGAAATATTCAACCCGATCTGTCTGGCACCATCAAAAAATTCAATGTCAGTGAGGTCAGTTTTTTCTTCATTCAGAAATGTCAAAATTAAGTGAAGCTTTTGACCTGAATCTGTTTGATTTTGTGTATTTTGCTGTTGCTGCATTGATTAGCTGACGGAAATATTAAAGTTGATGATGAGTGCGTCTCTGCTGCTACATTGATGTATTGATAATAGCACGTGACGTGCTTGGAGGGGAAAAAACATGACGTTCATGTTTAAGTATACATTTCATCAATTTAAAACCTGTTTTCAAATGGTTTATAGGTTAAAATAAACTGTATGTCTGTCTGTCTATATGTGTTTATCAGTTTTTTAAGCGTGATGGCAGCTTTTCATGTAAATGAAAGTCAAGATATTGTGTTTCAAGCTGAGGTTTAGAAGTAACCACGCTGAAGTAATTTGTCACTCGTTACATCTAAACAAATCCGTACGATATTAGAAAAATTCAAACATGAGAATTTTATGTACTGCTTTCAATGCAGCGTTTGAGTTTTATAAAGAAGGGAATATGGTTTGTTTCCATCTGTAACCAGGAGAGTGTGAGAGAGAGAGAGGGTTGGGAATGGACTGCGTTGTGTTTAATCTTGGCATAATTGAATAACCATTTTCCCTTCCTGCACCTTTATGTACCGGAAGTATGATCAGACACAGCTTGTTCTACTCTAGTGTCATAAAATTGGTCTATGAAGTCAAAGCCTTTAGGTTATTTATTCAACTAGCCAGCAGGGATTTTTCAAGAGTTCAGAACAACATGCTTGTAGTAATGGTATGCAGTCTGTTTCAAATTAAAACACTAGCACTAATTTCGCAGTACTTACTCCATCAATTAGATCTAACCATATAATTTGCATGCCTTATCGTAATTTACTAACCATAGCCATTAAACTTCCTTTTCCAGCACGCTAATCTGCATCATTAAATGAATGAAACTAGACCTGTCCATTCTTACTTTAACTCTAATAACTGGGCAATGAATATTATAATTTGTTGTAAATGTACTTCAAATCTTCAAAGGCATTATTGATGTGATCAACGAATTAAATTATCTGTAATCATCCTCTGCTAAATTTTAACCAACTGTCTGGTCCCCTTTTCCAAGCTGGAGTCACCTTTGAGTCTTGAGACAAAGCCCCAGATGAAGAAGCCAGAACTGGTTAGTTCTCAAGCTCAGAACTTAACAAAGAAGTACCTGGAAACCAAAGAGCTTCTCCAGCTTCAAGAACTGAAAAAGCGCAACATGCAGGCACAGCTTGGCCTTTCACTTTCACACTTGTACACCAAGGAACCTAACCTTTCTGAGACCAAAAAATCATCCACCTCCGAGATCCTTCCTTCTAGTCTTGTTACAAAATCTGTCACCTTTGTGCTTCTGGATAACGAGGGCAGGATCAGAGAGCTTGAGGGCTTGATAGATTGTAGTAAACCGTTGTCAGTTAAGGAGTTGACACAGCTGCTGCACTGTCACACTGACGCAATACCACCTGATTTCCCTCAAGACATAAATGAACAGGATAGATCAAGCGACATAACAAAATGTCAGAAACTTTTGGAAAGTCTGAAGAATCAGCAAGAAATGGAGAATGAGACGATGAGAAAGAGTTTAGCCAAGGCCGGGGACAGCATTCGCGATTACGAGGCTCGGCTTATCACGATGGAGGATATGTTAGGAAGGGTCCAGAAATCTCCATGTACATCTCCTTGTCAACAGGACGACTCTGTACAAATGACTACCCGTGGTCTGTCCCAAAGGATTGAACTGCTAATGAATGAAAACGACGCACTAAACCAGCGTTATCAGGAAATAGTCAACCAGCTCAGAGAGGCAGACCGAGAAATAGACAGGCTTAAAGCAGAGCTTCAAAGTGGGCAACAGCAAAGCAGAGTAGATCAGGATGTGATTGAGCCAGGAGACAATGAAACCTTTAAGAATTTGTATGAGCAGGAACTCCTTGACAAGTCTCAGAAACTTGCTGAGGCACTCAGTAAATTGGAATTGCTTGGACATACTTTGAAAGATACCGAAAAGAAGCTGCAGCTCAAAGAGGCTACTCTAAAAGGTCTCGGATTTCAGGTGGCTGAAAATGAAAAGAACGATGAATCGTCTGAATTGGAGCAAAAGCACCTCAGACACCATATAGAGCTCATTGAGTCCAAGCTTTCTGAAAAGGAAAAGTTGCTTGAATCTGTTGAACAAACCTGCAGAGAGCTTCAAGCACAGAACATGGAACTCCAGATGAAACAGCAAGAAGCTGAACAGGCTTTTAACCGAGCACTTTTAGAGGCTAAGGAGGACATTAGAATGTTGAGAGAGGAAGATGAGGAGGAACTGGAGCCAGATAAAGAATGCAGCTTAGAGAGTAAATGCCAAGAGTTGATGCAGAGTGATGAAGCTGTGATGAAGGAAGTGTTGGAAGGCTTTAAGAGGAGGTGTAATGCTCTTAGTCAGGTAGCCATGTTGATGAAGTCCAGTGAGAACGAATTGGATGGATCATGCAGTGACTCAGGGGAAGTTAATGTGAAAAGCAATTTGACAGGAAGGATGATGTTGATGTTGGAGTGTGAGATTTTGGGTAGAGTTTTAAGTGGCATTGAAAATAGTCAGTTGTGTAAAGGAGACTGTGACAAAACACATGTGGTTAAACATGTAGTAGAAAGAATGCTAGTGGAAAATAAAATCCTATTTTCTATTATCAGGAATGTTGAGAGTCCAGTAAACACTGAACATGCCGAGATGGATAAAGATGTACTAGGAGATACGAAGATTAATGATGTCATTATGAAACTGCTTGTTGAAACTGTGCAAAGTAAAGTAACGCTGTTGAACCAGATTGCTTCAGCCGTTAACGAATCTGCAAATGAACAGTTCAGGTCATTGGTTTTAACGCTGTCTAGATGTGGACCTCAGTCACGGTGGGCTTTGTGTATTCGGGATGCCATATTGGATGTAACTCGCACATATCTACTAATACGGCAACAATTCCAGACGGAGAATGACATGTGCTCGGATGTTAAAGCAACCACGGTTGATTGTGCTTGTTGTTCCCAGTTAAACGAGCAAAACCTGGAACTTAAACTAAAGCTTGACCAAATGTCACACCCCCAAACTTCTATCGCCGAAGACTCCAAGCCAGTGACACTAATCCAGATCGAGGGTGAAACAATTGATTCTTTGGACAAGGCTGTTGAGTTACAAGACATGGTGGCTAAACACAAGAAGGAGCTTCGAGAAGTGAGAGCGATCTATGAGCAAGAAGTAGCTAAGCTAAAGGAGGAAGTGTCCAAGAGTGAAGAAACACTAAGGCTGCGATCTGAGGAGAATGTAAAAGAGATCGACTCTTTGACTGTCTGCATGGAGAATCTAAAGAAGAAGCACGAGGTGGAGCGCGACATGTTGGTGGAGCATTTTAACCAAGAATTGGCTGAGCTTAATGATGTGATGGGGGCTCTTAGAGCAGACTCTTCAGATGATGGCCAAATAAACGCAGCGTTCCTAAAACAGCGCATCCAGGAGTTCGTGGCTCAGGTGACGGAAGAGGCGAAACGGCGAGGTCGGGAGGAGAACACATTACTTCGCCTGAAATTTGAGAAAGATCTGGAAAACTTGAAGGTCGTGATGTTCTTGTACTTTTCTCTCCATCCGTGATGGCTTGTTTACCCTTGTGGCAACTTCCGACTTGCCCCCTTTTTTCCTCCCATCCTCTCCACTTACTAATCCTACCATCCATCCTTTTCTGCTTCACCTTTATATTTCATCTCCAGGCTTGCATGGTCGTTAACCTTAGGCATGCTAATGTAGCTTTTGATGTTACCTGTGTGTAGAGGAACCTGTTTCGATAGCACATAGAAAGTCTGACTGGATGAAATAGGATAAGAGTTCCACAAAAAAACTGTTTAATTAATTTGGGGCATCAATAACAATGTTTAACTTTTTATTCCAACATCCCCATAGTTTTTTTAAATATACGTCTCTACCATGTGGTTGATTTCCTTTTATGGTAAAACGCTGAATACATAAACAAATGAGTAAAAATCACTATCAAATGTGCTCTACAGCATGAAAGGGTTAAGTAATTGTGTGCTGTTTCTCAGTCACTCAATTCAATTTAAAAACTGCATTAGAAAAAAGAATCAGCTCAAAATCCACCGACCTCCATTTGTAATTTTAAAATCCTCTGAACCCTGCAGTGGCGGCCGAAAAATGTATGTAACCTGCCGCCTTGATTAAAGATTAGAAGAGGAATGCTGTGCAACTTGCATTCTGTCTTTATTAGACTGCATGCAGGTCACATGACTTGACTTTGAATGCAGGATTTGACAAGTTCCTTATTAGTTCTTTTTTTATATTCTACTATATAATATAATATAGGCCATCTCCCAAAATTACAGATCAATGTATTTGTTAATTATGCTAACTTGATTTAATTTTTTTACATGTAATTGCCTGGCTTATGTATAGTCTGCCTGCTGACCTCTAAACACAATTTGAGCCATTGTTTATATAGAAAGTATTTTAAATGCTTCAATTAGGGTTTTATACATTGCTCTGCTTAAAAAAAAAAGAATTGCTTGGGGTTATCTGGGGGTATTTACTTGATCAGTTCATCTTTGGACCCCAGTTAGCATCTTTGGAGCTTTTTTCATGTTGTTAGCTCCAGTTGTGCTGAAATGTAAAGCATTTATCATTTATAGTTAAATGCAAGATATGAAACCTCCTGTTTGTATGTTGCTCCTGACCCCGTGTTGGATGATCTTCCTGACGAAAGAGGAAATTAGATTTTCCACCAAAGGGAACGGGTGAATAAACAAGTGCAGGTGTGGTTGTGATGTGGGGACAGGAAGCTGCTGTGTTCACAGTGGGAGCTGGCTGCCTTTAAAGCAGAGGTTCATGAGACAGGGCTCTATTCCTGGGACTAAGCCATATGAAAACAAACGGCTTGTATGCTCATCCGATCAGGCCTGCAGAGAGTTGGATAGCGTTGATGACTGATTTCCAAGCTTAGTGCCATTCAGTAGGCGTCGGAAGCAAGTTTGGCCCGACACATTTGGAAGGGTTTTCAGATCTCCTCGTGTGGAAACTTGCACTGTAATTGTAATAAGGGTTTGCTCAGGAGGTGTGCCTATGAAAACATATCTTCCTATTGATATCCTTTCATTGTTTGCAGAAACCTCATTGTTCATTGGTTCCCAAGATGGGCAGCAGTGCTGCTGCTCTAGTACATTGATTTTCACTAAAGATGAACTTAAAGGAAAAGTTCATTTAAAAATTCTTCTCAAATTATAATGACCCTATTACACACTCACACACACACACACACACACACACAAAAGTAAGTCATGCTTGAAAGTATCGTTGGCAATAAAATGGGATTTGGACTGAAAGGCAGTCTATACTTTATTATAGTGAGAAGTGTATAACCTAGACCAAGTCTCTGTCTGGCTTCTATGTGCTGTCTGTGTTCAATGTAGAGTATTAATTTCTAGCTTTTTGTGGAAAAATCTCTTCCTGTGTGTGTGTGTGTGTGTGTGTGTGTGTATATATATATATATGCGTGCTTGTGAAAGGCAGCCTTCAGTTACAAAATATATTACAATAATGCACTAAATGGCGCCCCCTGTCACCTGTATTCTTTGCCCGCTGTACAGGCTACATGCGAGAGGGGCTTTGCAGCCATGGAGGAGTCGCATCAGAAGGTCATAGATGAGCTGCAGAGGAAACACCAGCGGGAACTGGAGAACCTGCAGGAGGAGAAAGAGCGACTGCTGGCTGAGGAAACAGCAGCTACCATTGCTGGTGAGTCATGATAAGTAATGATAAGTAATAGCACAAAAGTCAGAGCACTGTGGCTTTGTGTACACATGTCTGTTTATCTTTCTTTTTTAAGCTATTGAAGCTATGAAAAATGCACACCGGAGTGAGATGGAGAAAGAATTGGACAAAGCACGCAAATCTCATAGTAACGCCGAAAATGCAGACATTGAGGAAATTCGCCGACAACATGAGTAAGTAGTTTACTGAAATGTCATTTAAGTTCTATGCAGTCGTTATAGTTGTCTGTGCAGGTACTGCTCCAGTTCCCCACATCACAAATAAAACAGGGATTATCTCCTGAAATGAGATGGTATTAACTGTTATGTACTACTTCCTTTTGTATACTAAAGAAATAAATGAATAAAGCATTTAAGATGATTGCCCAAAGCCTGATTGTGTGACTCAACCTGCTGCCAAATGTATAATAGAGCTGTGGGGTTAAGAGGGTGCTGAACCCACTAACAACAGTATAACACATAATTCACATTTCCTTTTTTACTCATCTGCTCAGCCATCTGCTGACAAACTGTTTTCTGGCACAAATTGTGTTTTTTGGTTTAATGCAGGATGAAAGAGCAGAGTAGAAAAGCAGCAATGACTGACACAAGTCTTGTGTGTGTGTGTGTGTGGTAGGGAGGAGCTGTTGTCATTTCATAGGGAAATTGAAGTGCTTTCAGAACAATACTCACAGAAATGTCTGGAGAACGCTCACCTGGCCCAGGCGCTGGAGGCTGAGAGACAGGCACTGCGTCAGTGCCAGAGAGAGAACCAGGAGCTTAATGCACACAACCAGGTAAGCAAGGACGCACCGCACATTGCAAACACACAAAGAGCTTCAACCTGGAGAAAGTTAAAAATTAAAATAAATAAATCATAGGAAAAAAAGTAGTTTGATGACTTTGTTTTCACGCGGACTTATTTATTTATTAACTTACTTTTTTGCCTTTTGTACTTTTATGTGTTTTTTTTAAAGGAGCTGAATAACCGTCTGGCTGCTGAGATAACTAAAATGAGATCAATGACCAGTGAGGAAGGCGAATCTGGAACAGTAATTCAGGGAAAAGAGTTATACGAACTAGAGGTGTGTTTATTCTTCCATCCACTCCACAATTGTTTAAATTCCTTTTGCACATGAAAAATCTACTATAATATCCAGACTGTTAGATGCTCCCTTAACTCTTGTTTTAAGTCCAGAATATATCCATGGTATTCAGATCATAGAGAAGCTCCTGAGCAGAGCACTGTAGTCATGTAACATGGCGTGTAAGGCTGCTGCATAACTGGGTTGATTTTGGTTGATTATGTATTAATGACTTGCATGATGGGCTGGAAAAATTCATATTTTAGATAGATAGATAGATAGATTGATTGATTGATTGATTGATTTTGATAATAAACTGAAACCCAAAAATTTGAGGCTCATAGACTACTGCTCAGACTCGTGCAGAAAAAAAAACAGTGTTACTCAGGTAAAATAGGTACCAAAAACTCTGTTCTGTTTAGGTATGTCTAGCTGGGTATAAAGTTAATATTAATTGAAGGACTGAAAGCCACAGTGGTATAACCCACAAAAAAATTACATATGCTCATATTTTGACAGATGTGGATAAGGTCTATGTGTTCCAGAATGGCCCCCTCATGACCTTGAATCATATTCTGAGCATTAATCATGATTTTTTTCATGTTGGTTACACCACTCTGGTTCTCAGCCCTACGTAGGAGAGCCATGGGGGAGTAATATAGTCCCTTTGATGCTTTGTCTCAGAAATATTCAGCGATATCCTCCTCGCTTTTGGCACATAATTGGTAAATATCTGAGAGGTTTGCTAATACCACTTAGCATTACTATTGAGGCAGTGATTGGACACACATGAAACGAATTATGAGGTTTATATATTGCTAAATATAAGTAAAGATGTAGAGTACTTATTTCCCATCTAGAATTGAATTACTGTTTGAAGTGAATTAAAATTAAATGTTGCTTGTGAAATATTTCAGTAATATATAAATTTGCTTGTAGGTCATGCTGAGGGTGAAGGAATCAGAAGTGCAGTATCTGAAACAAGAGATCAACTCATTAAAAGATGAGCTACAAGCTGCCCAAAGAGTATGCATTCACATTTCAGCAAAATATTTCTTATGAATTCTTTTGAATGAGCACAACACAGAAATACTGAATGTGTTTGATTTCGGTGCTCTAGGATAAAAAGTATGCAACAGATAAGTACAAGGACATCTACACCGAGCTGAGCATCGTGAAGGCCAAGGCCGAACGAGATCTAGGGCGGCTTCGGGAGCAGTTACAGTCAGCCCACGAGGCACTGGGAGAGCCCTCGCCAGAGGAGGTACAGCGAGGAGGATATGGTAAGACTTTTTGTGTAATCTGGATAAGACTCCCAGTCAAAATATGATCCATATACATGCATCATTACAGGATGAATATTATAGAGAATTTTATCTTCCCGCTATTTGGTGATTGAATTGGAAGAAATTTTTCACACCAAGGATCTTGTATACTTTTTTCAGATATCATGAAATCAAAGAGCAACCCAGACATTCTGAAGATGGCTGCCGCAGCTGCAAAACGCTCGGAGCGCACCATGAGGTCAAAGGTACAGATATTTAAGAAGCACAGAAACACTGCTTGTGTAAAAAAAAATCTGTCTCCTTTAATTTTAGTGTTCCTCAATTCAATCCCTCGGCATGCTCCCAAAACAGTACTGAACAACACGGTTCTTATCCTACATTGCTTGGTAGCAGTTACACTATATGATCCAGAAGTATGTGGACATCTGGCCATTGCCACCCGTATGTGGATCCTCCCCAAACTTGTTGCTACCATGTTGGAAGCACAGAATTGTGTAGGATGGCTTTGGTTTCTGGAACCATGATGCCCAAATAACGTGAGGCCCATAAAGATATGGTTTGCTACGGCTTCAGGCTGAACTGGAACACTAAATACACTGAATGCACCCCAGGGCTTTTTGCTCATCACCACTGTCTTTCCTCACTGATGCTCCAATGGCTGAATGAGCGAATTCCCTCTGCCAGTCTCAAATCTAGTGAAGAGGCTTCCTAGAAGGGCTAAAGTGATTATAAAAGAAAAGGGGTTCTTTACCTGTAATGAGATGTCCCCAAACCTTTTGCCATATAGTGTACTTTTAGAGATGTTCTAAACAACACAGTTCACTTCCTGTCAGGTTGGTGACATATTTTAAAAAATAATAATAGTGTTATGAAGGACAGGTTGACCTCTGGTTGGGATTAAAACAGCAACCTTTGAAAGAAAACTTTTGAAAGAGTATTTTGGCAGCTACTGGCATGTGTTTCGGTACGAACAGTGACCCAATAACAATTATTCCAGAAGGCAAGGTGGATACTGCTGCATTGTATTACAGGACTAGTCAATTCAGTGACTTCCATCAAGTCTGAGGTTACTGTTTTAGTATAAAATACACAGCAGCATAAGCAAAAAAAAAAAAAAAACTTCAAACAAGATTTTTATAGTTAAATTGTCTAAAAAAAATATGTAATTAGGACATGAGCTTCGTGTGCACATACAAACAGATGCACAAGAGCTGTGTTAAGGCTTCTCTTTTTAGTATACACTATGTCGGGAAAAGCAAACTAAACTAAGATTTTTACATGTTTAAACACCTACAGTGAGAGGTCAGGTGAGTTCTTCACTTCAACCAAAAGTAAATGCTGTAGCTAATGGTGTCTGTTAAGCCTAATAATTCAGAGTTTAGTATAATCTTCAAGAATACATACGTAAATATCACTCTAAGGGTGTTTTAGTATATACTACACGGAAACACACACAAAAACCAAACTAAAACAAGATATTTATGGTTTATTTTTCCATTTTAAAGTGTGATGATGATGACACCACCTGCCTGAAGTGACCCTGACAAACTGTGAGTGTCTGTCATTTTGATTCAAGCATCATCCACTCAATGTTTTTTTTTCTTCTTTTTTTTTTTTTTTTAATCCTGAGATAGTGAACCAAACAGATTGCACTGTTCCGTGTCGTATATACTACATTTATTCCTCCTCAGTATGCACTTTGTCATGGTGGGCACGTGCTGAATGGGGTTCAAGGCCATAACAGGGCAACAGAGACCTACATTCTAACTTGGGAGTGATTTAGCCTCACCGTCTGTCTGTGCATGATTTTGGAAGGTGGGAGGAAACGCTTAAGGATAGATTAAACCTCATCATGCCATCCAGGTTAAAGAACTAAAGCATGCCCTTCTTTGGAATGTGTATTCTTGATCATTTTGTTTTTTTTTTGCTAAGCAGTTTAGTACATCTTGTAAGATTCAATTTTAATGATGTAGTGTATTTTTGTGTTGCTCCCTACAGGAGAAAGCCTGGTAAGTAATGGTGAGAAGTGTGCTTTTGAACTTTCCCTCTTCTAACACACAGCGGTGTGGCCAATCTGTTTGTGTCTGTTTTGTCATTGCTGTCTCCCCCCTTCACCTTACCCTGTTTGTGAATTGTGATTTGCTGTGGAATGGATAAAGACTTGAAGATCAATACCTATTCATTGCTATTTTTTAGGTGAATGACTTTGAAATAGACAAACAGGAGGGATCAGAAGTAGTACTCATGATAACTTGCTATAAGACACAGGTTAATAAAGTAATAGTAGCTTTTGTACATAAATAGCTTTTTGTAGTATAAATAGCTTTTGCTACCTGTGTAGGTGATCTTTTTACACATTTATGTGCACTGAAAGAAGGGTGTTTCTCTCCAACGACTAGTTCACCTCCTAGGCACACAAACTGAAATGTCCTGTGTCAGTTTTGCTCTAATATTAAAAACTTTTGGGGTTTTTTTTTTAACCCATGCTCTGTCCTCTCTTACAAAAAAAATTTTACTTTTGAAATCATAACATCTGGTCTTTTGCTTATAAAAAAAAAAATAGGTGACAGTTTATTTAATCCTGGTGGTTGTGTCATGTAGGTAATTGGAGATGTTTGGCCTATGGTTTGTGTGTAAACTAGTCATTTTTACCCTTACCATTATAAATCAAATATATACTTGCCAAACACTATACTAATATTGGGTAGGGCATCCCTTTTGCTCTCAAACAGCCTCAGTTCTTTTAGATTCATGTTGACATGATTGCATCACACAGTTCCTACAGATTTTTCAGGTGCACTTTCATGCTTTCGTGTTCTCCCACATCCCAATGGTTTCCTACTAAATTCAGATTCAGTGACTTGTAAGACCACTGAATAACACTAAGCTTATTGTCATTCTCATGAAACCAGTTTGAGATGTTTGCTTTGAGACAGTGTGTTATCATGCTGGAAAGAGCTGTTAGATGGTAAACTGTCAATAAAGGAATGCCAATGATCAGCAGCAGTACTGAAAATGGCTGTGGCATTGAATCGATCAGTATTAATAGGCCCAAAATGTTAGATTCCTCACACCATGAAACCACCACCACCAACTGAGACTGTTAAACTGTTAACACAAGGCAGATGGGGTCCATGGATTCCTGCTGTTGGTGCCAAATTCTGACCCTACCATCTTTGGGACTCACCCGGAATCAAAATTCATTGAACCAGGCTAGTTTTTTTTCTATTTTCTACTATGCACATTTGGTGAGAATGTGCCCACTGTAACCTCAGCTTTCCCACTGTGGACTTTGGGTGTTGTAGCCCATCTGCTCACCCATACGATTTAATATGCAGTCTGAAATGCCTTTCCCCTTACCACCATTGTATCAGAGTGCATATCTAATCACTGTTGCCTTTCAGTCAGCTTAAACCATTCTGGCCATTTTTCTGGTGACCTCTCTCATCAACAAGTGTTTCGACCGAACTCACTTGAGGTTATTTGTTTATGCAACATTCAGAGTAATCTAGACTCGTGAGTGTGAGCAGTCATTGAAATACTCAAACCAGCCCTTCTGGAACCAGCAATCATGTCATCGATCATGTTGAAATCACTGAGATCACAGTTTTCCATTCTGATGGATGACCTAATCATAACATGAAGCTGCAGTTTGTATCTGTGTGATTTTATGTATTGTTCTGCCACCACATGATTGGCTGATAACTGCATGAATGAGTGGCTGTAGAGGTGTTGAGTGAGTGTATATGTTTAGAAATCTGCATAAATAATAGCCTACCTGCCGAGATGAAATGCTGTATTATGATTAGTAAAGCCGACTGGTGGAATGTTCATTTCACATCCCGGTAGTTAATCATCAGTGGAATATTTTTTTTAACCTTTCA
This sequence comes from Neosilurus hyrtlii, assembly GCA_028564935.1. Lineage (NCBI taxonomy): Eukaryota > Metazoa > Chordata > Actinopteri > Siluriformes > Plotosidae > Neosilurus > Neosilurus hyrtlii. The sequence goes on from JAOUQZ010000051.1 coordinate 18,468,146, forward strand.
GAAGAAAATACTGTAAGTAAGAAATAAAACATGAGTGTGCATGTTACAGAAAAATACTAAACATTGAGGTGGTATGATGCTGATTCAATTCCAAAATGGATTATTTTTTGATAAAAGCACATCCCAAATACCATAGTGAATTGTCACCAATGACCATTTATAATCTGTTCGGTTACAAGTTACATTTAAAGTAGAACTTTAACGAAATATGTTTGTTACTGTTATCTCTTACATTATAGCAGCTATAAACAGTCATTCCCTTACCATCTTTCCCTTTCTCTTGAAGTTTATAATAAGGTAAAAAAAAAAAAAAACCCTTGCCATGTTACTAGAAGAACCATAACATGCAAAATGCTCTGTCCTGAAAACATAAAATGACCAGTTATGTTTGAGAATCCAACAGCACTGTGGTATAACAAAGAATTATTTACCAAAGGTGTAGTGGATATTGCTGGATAGACCAAGAAGGGATGGGAATATGCAGCAATATCCGCCAAGCCTGAGGTGAGAAATTGCTTGTGTGTACTACACAGGAACATAAGAAAAGCAAACTAAAACATGACTTGTGTGCTTTATTTATTTATTTATTTAGGTTTTTTTATGTTATTCGATTCAAGCATTATCCCAAGTTTGGTGGATAATTAGCAATGATTGAATGAGATAAAGTATGACGTAGAGAATTATTTGTTCATGGTCTCAGTGGATAACTCCAGTGGATATAAACAGTTACAGAATTCAGATTTTTGAATGATATGAAGAATTAAGATCTCGAGAGAGTTATATCAACCTTGGCCACGACAGATAATTACCCCTTCAACCTGAATAATTCTCCATATTATACTCATTCATTAATTGCTTATTGTCCTCAGATGGTGAACCACTCGGATTGCATAGTTCCTGTGTAGTAGGTATAATAAAATGATCATCAGGAATCAGAATTTAACTGGGACATTACAGTTCACCCCTCACACTAGCATGTCACTAAAATTTCAGCATGCCACTGAGATAACAGTCCCTGTATCATTCTTATTCGTGGAATTGACCGGTCCTTGTCCTGTCTCTGTTCTTTTCTCAGAGTCTTAAGGAAGGCTTGACAGCTGAGCAAAGACTCCACTTGTTTGACAACAAGGAAACGAAGGAGTTCTGAAACTTGATGCCTCAGCCTGGCTTTGCTGCATGTTATAGAGGTCCACCATATTTTATTCCAGTAATTATTCACTTAGAAAACACACTGGTCACGGCACACAGCATATTATTAACACGGTATGAAGTTTGAATTTTATGTCTCTAGTCTGCATTTTGTGCACTTCAGTTACTGTGACTTTTTTTTATCATGTCTTAATGTAAATAGTTGTTTTTAATGAAACATCTATCATTCATACACTAAACATGACTGTGTCAGCTACTGTTTTAACTCTAGTATGTGTGAATAGCCAAAGGATGGATAAATATGTAATATCTCGAATTACACTTAATAAAGAGTAGAAACAATCATACCTGCAGACGTGCTTATTATGCTAGTTGTGGTTATGCACATTCCCTCCAGCTTCCTGATGGTTCTGATGAAATCGGATGGCTGGGAGTGTGAAAAAGAAACACTACTTGATACCTGGAAGTGTTGGTTTGTACATGGAGATTACTGAATATTGAGCAGTTAAAGGCATAGTGTTTGTATCTGGAGGTTTTTTCCTAATGTAAAATATATAAGCAGATTTATATAGGGGGTTCTTTATGTAATCATGATGGTCAATCCACTGATTGGGAGTTTTTTTCCCATCTTACCCTTCAAGCTGATAATGTCTGTAGTAATGTTCTATCACAGTCTGTTGTATTTATTTAAATGTCATGTTCGTTTTTTGACTCACATTTCCATTCCTCTATACATTGCTATTGTAAATATACCACAAATGTACACCAACTGACAGCAGGTTTATTAGCAATAAATATTTTTGCACCCTGTATTTTGCCTTTGTGTCATAGTTGATTACATTTTCCATATGTTTATGTAAAAAAAAAAAGAAAGTTGCCAGATCAGTGACTTCCAACACCTTTAATGACTTTATTTAAAAAAAAAAAACAGCCAAGTAATGGTGATTCATTGACTGATTAATTTATTTACTGATTCATAAGTGATTCATTTACTGATCGTGATCACACTGATCTTGATCATGATTTCAGTAAATGTAGATTC
>JAOUQZ010000051.1:18470436-18481297 GCA_028564935.1 Neosilurus hyrtlii
AAATATAAATTTTTCCCTCAAAAATATTGGCCCAAAATCTACATTTTTACCTAGGGAAATAATGTTAACAATTAGAAAGGGTCTTGGTTAACAGGGAGTTAAGGTGGTTTCTTCAATATAGTTACAAGTAATAAAAATGAGTTATTTTGTTACCTTTTCCTTTGTATCAGTGTTGCAACTATGCCCTACTACATTTTGTGAATATGAAATGGGTAGTTTTATGAAATTGGTTGTTTTTCTATGCCAAAATTAACTAAAAATATCTAATTTATTGGATTGTTTTTTTTTTTTGGGCCACTGCTTTTTTTTTTTTTTTTTTTTTTTTTTTTTTTATTTTTTTTTTTTTAAAGACTTTGAGAATTAAGTCACAGTTTTTCATGATTAAATTTGCAACATTATTCAGGGGTGATACAGTTCCAGTTTTAAGGTCCCAGATTAATCCAGAATTCTAGTTTTAGTTTTTTTAAGGAAGTTTAAATGAAGTTAAAGTTACCTGTTTTTCAGAAGTATTTTGAAATTTTATGACCTAATTCTGTCTTTCTTACCAATATTGAAGTCACAGTTCTACTTTTTTTTTTCTATGCCATCCTAAATACTGAAAATCCAGGAGCTTATGGGATAATTTCAGAGTCCTACTAATCATCTGGTGTTGATGCGCAGTCATTTTTTAATTTGTTGGCAAACGAAGCCGCTGGACACTCTCATCATCAGTATATAATGAACCTCTACCAGTTCTCAGAGTAAATGCTAAAAGAAATATCTATGTACCTTAAAACAGTGTCCGTACACAGGAATGTAACATATTCGGTTCAGTTTATTAATATTTTAAATAACTATACCATATGTGAAGATGAACACTGAGGCTCTAAAATGCTGTTGGAGTTTTTTTTCAGAAATCTTTCATAGTCCTGTAACACTGCTGTTGGAAATCAAGCAATTTATTCATGTCTATAAATGAGTTCCTGAGGTCATACTGTGACTGGCTGAGCATGAGGAAATTCTCACTTGTAGCTGTATTAGCCAAGTACACCAGCTGTAAACAGAGTACAGTGTGGAAACTTCCTACATGTCCCATCATGCTCCATATTGGCCTCATCACTTACAATAATGCTGGAACATTAGCACAGCTTTGACAAAGCTAGCTTAGCTTTACTATGGACACACCACTTGTCCATTGTCTCGCCCAAAGCCAGCACACTATTATAAACGTTTTTACAGTCAAAGTAATCAGTAATAGGTGTCGGAATGGGGTTCAGACGGTTTCATAAGTCCGCGTATTAAACCAACGTCTTTTTGTGGGTAAGTTTTAATAAAGCCACTTGCTTCTTTGTTGTAGCTACAGCTAACCAGACATTAGCTTCAGAATAATAACTACTGTGTACACTATCTAGTACCTTGTACTCTTTTAGCACCGCTTTTTAGTAATTCGCTTTATGTGAAAGACTGTTTTAAATTTCTGAAAGGTTTGAATGATTTAGAAATGCAAACGAGCTCGTGGTTAATGATAGCTAGCCAGGTAGCTAGCGTCACTAACCGAATTAGCTTAGCTTAGCTTTGCTAAGTTAGTCAGCTATCAGCAATATAAAATACCAGCAGCAGACAGATGTGTGTGACCCTCAGAGCTTGTAATTAGCCTTTAAAATAAGTGTCTTCTGGTAACATTGATGACGGAAACCATGTCAAGCTATCCACGTAGCTTAAAACCACTAGCATGCTAATTAAACTGAGTGCTTTCTTATCTCTTGAGGTTTGTTATCTGGTCGAAACTATCTTGTGGTTAAAAACAGATAAGTGGCCAGGCAGTCACACTAATGTAGTTGGTGTTAGCCATGGTGCTGGCTAAAGTAGCTATCTAGCCTCGCAGTGTTGCAGGGAAAAGAGTCCTGATGCTGGTCGGCGTTAATATTGAGTCTGCTTCATAAACCTGACCCACTGTATAGAAAGTGCTGTCGTCTGTCTTGTCATCACTTTAACTGGCGCATGTTTATCTTAGTTGTGTTTGTTGAAGTAGTGCTAGACCTTTCTTGGGATAGATGTGCTTAGCTAAAATACTGTACCATACCTCTCCAGGCATGCTCGGTGGTGAAGGGCTAGCCAGATGTTGTAGCTGCTGTTTTCTCAGAGTTAAATCTTCAGAGCAACTTTTATACACAGAGAGAGAGAGAGATAAATAAATCAAATAAATCCTCTATTTGAGATATGGCTCAGTTCTAACTAAAGCCCACTGTGTTGTTACTGATGATGAACATGAGGGTGTTTACTACAAGTGATTGTAGGCTACTACAGAAGTGCTGACTTTCTGTCAAGTACTTATTAATGCATCTTCAGTAACTTCTTAGGTTGGTTATGGTCATGGTGGATCCAGAACCTGTCTCCAGAACACTGGGTTTGAGGCAGGAATAGAACGTTAATGGGTCAAATGACACCTTGCACATGTATTCATACCTCATGTTAGGTTCACACGAGAAAAATTAGGCCTATTTTGACACCGTTTTCTTTTTGACGTCGCCCCATGACAGCCGAAATACTCTTGTATATTGTCAGCTAGTTTAATAACTCCTATGATGGATTCCTTGATGTTCCTTCTGTGTAATTGGCAGTTTCTTGACCCTACTCCTCAGTGACAAGCAAGGGCATGAATGATGATTGGTCAGCATCAATCTTTTAGGGTGGTTTTTATTGTGATTTAATTTTCATCAGGGAGGGCTCTTTAATTTTCTCACTAATTTAGTCATATCCAATTCCCACCTGTCACACGATGGTTAACCAACAGGGCAACCAAGGCCCACTCCTATGTATGCATGAGTTCAGAGACACCCATGATTGGTGAGTGTTGCTGGTAAGTGACAGGGTGGCGACCGTATACCAAACAACCCCCTTCCCAAGAGCTTGGGCTGTGTACATCACCCAGTGATCAAACTTGTGAACGCCAGACGATTGTGTTAACATCTTTCTGTTGTTCAACTCGAAAGTCATCAGACCTGTAGTGTTGCCAGATCCTGATCAAGTCATAGCCACAATTTTTGGCACCATGATTTCTTTATGTGACATACTGACCATCATGAAGGACAAACATATTATGTAGTGTAATCCTGGCATAGGGGACAGTTTGCAAGTTACAGGTGGCTACTTTGTGCAGTAATTGAAACGTTTCTACAACATTTTGTTTAATAACATTTTGTTCTTGCTTTGCAGCTGATATGGAACAGCCTTCTGATGATTCAGATGGTTTACAGCCTCAGGAACCTTCTACTTGCAACCTTCCTCGCGTTTTTGACTTGACCAAGACCAGCGAAGAATGTCTGTTGAAAACCAGCTCAATAGAAGCCTTGCATGCTGTCCAGCCTCCAGGGTGGTATCTGAGTTCTGGGACCAGCAATGGGTCAGTGCTTCCGGAAAATGAGACTGATCCTTTGCTGCAACCTAGTGAACAGATCCAACCAGACAATGCGCTTTCCAACACAACAGTTACACTCTCATATGTGACCAGGTCCCATGTTTTTCCTGGTCATGACTCGATCTCACAGCATTCGCAGATTTACAGTGTTCCGATAAGCAAGGCGTTTTCTCTTCACCCCACTGCGTATGATGCTAGCCAGCTGGTCACCGATGGAGGTGGAGCACCGCTCTGTGTGGATATGGACCAGCACTGCCTGCAGCAAGTGCCTGTGCCTGTTGGCTTAGCTGCCTGTGCCAGTTCCTTTGATTTTGTCACGCCGGCACAAGTTGTGGAGAATGTCGCAAGTCTGTGTTATCTTCAGCAGGCGCACAACATCAGTGGTATACAAGATGTTGAGAGTCTTGCTCTGGAGACACTCAGATCATTACAACAGAACAACCTGGCTGAATGTAAGATTCCTCTCAACCTGGACGAGATTCAGAACGGCACCGTTGGCAACCTGTGGAGCACTGGCTCTATTGACGGGAGCTTTTCAGCTGACCATGTTGAGAACATTGTGGATCAGCACAAGAATGGCAACCCAGAAGTACTTTTCCTAATCTCCAGAACTGATGACCCGGTTATTTTACCAAACGATCAGCAGCCAGCAGGTCTTGCTGTTTCACTAAATCAAGAGTTTATTAGTGCACTGGAAGATTCTGTGTCACCATCTTTTGCCTCACTGATTGGGGTAAAGGATGTTTCCATTCTTCCCCAGTCTGCAGAATCTCAGTCTGAAGAGAGCTCTCTTGCTGTAGAAACTAACACAAGGCAAGATGAATTAAGTAATTTGGAATCTGATCTTACGAGAGCGCAAGACATAGATTCATCATCTTCCACTGGTGCATTAAGTACTACCATTAACAGTGAACTAACAGATAATTCTGTTGACGTATCCAGGTCAGAAGAGTGTGAACAGAGCAGGGCATTAACTGAGCGACAGAAGAACGAGACACATTCACCTAGAGGTTTATTAGCCAAAAAGGAAACACTAGTAAGAAAAGAACTTCCCCCAAGAACTAGACGAGGGATGAGGTTAGAGGCCATTGTTCAGAATATCCTCCCTTCTAGGTACAAATCCAGTCATGCCTCCTGTGCAAAAAAAGGTCGGCGTTCTGCTACCCAGCCAGCCGAGACCACTCGTTTGGGATCTGGCCAAGATATGTCATCTGGCAACAATGACAACAGTGTTTTAGGGAAGGAATGTCTTCTGAAGGTTGAGACTGAAACTAATGAAAAGACAGCGCAATTACAGGAAGAGTCCGGAAAAACAGATGTTGTTAGTTCAAGCAAAATATCTACCTCATGCTCAAAAACTGTTGCAAAACATTCACTAACAAACCCATCTCCAGGGATGTCATACAAACCCATCAAACATGTCAAGAAATCAAAGAAGCGGCAGAAAATTTCAAACAAGTCCCCAGTAAAGGTAAGAAAAAGGACTGCACCGCCAAAATCCGAGCATACAAAAAGCCCTTTAAAGAGCCAGACTTTAAGTATGAGCAGCAAAAGTTCAGCAAGTGCAAAAAAAGTTCATACCCCGAAAAAGAAAAAGCATCAAGTAGGACAATCTTCCATGTTCTTCCCCCAGGAACCAGAAATAAAGCTCAGATACCTCAGCTACAAAGAAGAGAAACGGGAAAAGAGAGATGAAACATTCTCGCCATTCATACGTGTCGAATTAAAAGCATATCCTACCTGTACAGTGATAAATTATCCCGATGAGAGCACCAGGCTAAGCCGAGGGAAGCAGCCTGCACCAGTTGCGTCAGGGAAGATGCCTGCTCCACCATGTCTGCAGTATGGTCGCATCTCCACGGAGGGTACACGCCGGGACAGCCTTGTCTGCTGCCTTTGTGGAGGCTCTGCTAATTCTTTAGACCTGGGGGATTTGCATGGACCGTATTATCCCGAAGGCTTCAGACCGGAAGCAAGGATGCCTACTCATCCGCAAGAGTCAAGAGAGGATGACTCCAGCGACTCGGACTCATCAAGCAGTCAGGCGCGAAAGCCACATCACAAGCTGCAGGCAGCTGCTATAGGGGTCTATCGAAGTTGGAGAAGTGATGGTGAGCTTTCCTGCAGCCCTGCAGCTAAGCGATCCAGAATGGACACTGTGACAGACTGGTATACCCCGCCCATAGTGCCCTTAGAAGCCAGCGAGTACTGGCTCCACGAGGACTGTGGCATATGGTCAGCTGGGGTTTTTCTCGTGAGAGGGAAGCTTTACGGGTTAGAGAGAGCCGTTAAGATTGCAAAGGAGACGGTACGTTTATATCACGCCAATGGAGCAGGTTTCCATCTACCTGTTTTATATGAAGGTTTTAATTAGAAGAACTGAGTGATAGTGTCGGGGGGAAAAAACATCAAATTGTGGTAAATAATTGCTGAGGTAGAACCATTGCCATATCAGTAAATAGATGTGATTAATGGTTTAGTTTGAAACAACAGATGTACAAAAACAACAAAATGGTAGTGTTTATAAGTAATGGTAACGCACTTAACATACTGTTGTTTGGTCATTTACCATAACAACTGTCCACTGCATGGAGCTACATCCAAAGATTTACTCTCTACCATGATGAGAAAAAAAAGTTGATCAAACATGCTATCCATGCATCCTATGTGAGTGTACAACATTTCCAAGCAAATTTCCTCCAGAGCCACACCCCCAAAATTGTTGCTTATTCTGGAACATATATAATATGCTATATAATAAATATATAAATAAATAAATATAATAAATGACGATTTACTCTCTTAATATTTAATTATACTATTGGCCACAACGCATTAAAAGTCCCACAGTCAGATATTTGGTTGGACCACCTTTAGCCTTGATAACAGTGCATAGTCGCCATGATGTTGTTTTGACATATGACATTCGACATACTAGAGCTGTGCTGCCAGCTTAAATATCATCACAACATTTATTCCCTTCCATTTTTCATTGACTTTTTGAATTGAGGATGGGAAAACTGAACCACTCCATAAAGTCTTCTCAAGCACATCCTAAAGACTTTCAATAGGGTTTAAGATCTAGACTCTGTGGTTCCAGTTCATGTGTGAAAATTACTACTCATGCTCCCTGAACCACTCCAACAACTCAGTATTTAAACCCAAATTTTTATATCTGAGACATCGGGGAAGAAAAAGTCCATTGATGTAGTTGCATACAATGTCCATTTAGTACATTCAGGTGATCAGTTGATTTTATTTTATTGCCAAATAATGTTGCTAAAGGTAATCCAATAAAACATTATTGGGCACCTTTTTTATTTTATTTTATTTTATTTTGTTTTGTTTTTGTTTTGTTTTCATTTTTGGCCAGTCACTGTTTTTCTATGAATAAGTGATGCACTTTACTTTTTATGGAAGAAAAACAGTGCCAACAGTTCCCCTATACAAAATAGTACAATGAATCACATTAATTAAATAAAAACATGTCACATAACAAAGCTTGCATTTTTCTGCACTTCAATTTGCTACAGTTGGAAGAATGTCTAGAGTATTGTTGCTGCTTGAATTTTTCTTGCTGTATATATTTTACCAACAACCACAAAAAAAGTAATACTGCATTCCGAAGTTCATGTTTGCCATCATAAAATATAGTTCAAAGTACATTTTCATTCAGGAATTGTACACTTTTTTGTAAGCTCACAAGTGCAAGCTGCTTAAAATTCATGTCTTCAAAGCTGGGTAGGCAGGAAGACCAATGGATTGTCGATACAGAGTGTAAGTCTCTGCCTTTGTGCAGTCATGCTCTTATCGCTAATCCATTGCTTTTCCTGAGTGCCTGAATTCTAACACCTGAATTTTTGGCAGCTTGTAATTGTGGATAGTGGGTTAAATATTACCTGCTGAATAATGAATATGGAATTTTAATGACAGAATATTTTCAAACTGTATTTTGGGATGGTGTGTATGTGTATTTTTAATTTTGAATGCTGGATATGGTTTTGTTGGTTTTGTTTGGTTTTGTTGCTGGAATGCTTTTGTTGAAATATACATTTAAAAAAAATTCCAAGCATCGTAAATGCCGCGGGATATGTTTTCACTTGCTGTAGCAAAATGCAGTGCAGAAAAATTCAAGGTTTTTCATGACATGTTTTTATTCAGTTCATGTGATTCAACATGCCATTTTATATCAAAAATCTTTGCCTTTTATTTAACTCCATAACTTCTGCACTAAGTTCAAGAGTAGTCTTTTTCTTTATCTTGATTTTTCTTTTAGTCAGGATGAATACTGTGTTCTGGCTTTTGTTTTGTTTATTGTTGCACCCTATGAAGGCCTGTTCATAACAGAAAGTTAAAAAAAAAAAAAAATTAAAGACACTGCACTAGTTAAAGATGGGGATTTTTTTTTCTTTTTTTTTCTGATTGCTTGAATGTTTGTGATGCACGTTGTCCTTTCCACTGTCCAGGAATTCTATTGCAGAGAAATGACCAAAACGTCCACCACTGCTCAACATCACTGACTTCAGCTTTAATAAATATCTCATGAAATTCAGTCTGAGGTCACATGACCACAGGCACAGTCTCTCCCTAAACCTGAGTGTAACAAGCAGTGATACAGTTTGCAATATTGCTTCATACAGTCAGGTCCATTAGCATCTGGACTGTGATATATTATGCCTCTGTACACTACAATGGATTTGAAATGAAGTCAACATCAGTGAACCCTCTAATCACTTTTGAGCCTGGAAAAATAAAGAGGCTGTGTTTTAAAATGCTGTAATTCTTAAAAGATGCTCAGCGCTTTGGATTAAAGGTGAAATTCTACTCTTCATTATATCCTGGTGGTTTCATTTTAAGTCCATTATAGTGGTATACAGACATGGAGGCTGTGTCACTGCCCAAATTTTTATGGACTTGAATGTGTAACACCTTGCATATATCTATTGCAGTAATGCTGAACTCTGAACAGAGCCAGAGATGTTATTTACATGTTAATTAGGTTCATCTCCAGTGTATTGGTAGTATGGGAGCAGTGATCATATCCTTCTTGTACATTCACTTAAAGGAGCTGTGTCATGATTTGTACCCAAATTCAGTTGCCAAAATGTCATGTAAATAACAAATGAATATTGAAAAAGCTATCAAATCAATTATTTTGTGAATCAAAAAAAATGTGAATGGAGTTTATTCAAAAAGAATGAAGTGGATGGGAATTAACTTTTTGAAATCTTGCTGGGCTGAACAGTTTCCAAAGATCCAAATACCGGTGCAAAATCCCGCTAAAATTCATTGTACGAACAAAATAAATTTCTGCTCGCCATCATAATCCAAACTTGCATTTATATGAATGACAGTTTTGTTTGACAACACCATTAATGTTGTTTTGTTTATTTTTTTCAAACAATAATGGCACAACACCTTTAATGGATTGAAACGCAACGGCTGGAGTAATGGCTCTGACTGATTCTTTCATCTTTTCTGCTCTGTTCAATTGCTGTTATTTACATCTTTGCAGATTTGCTCGTCTTGCCATAAAATAGGAGCCACATTGGGCTGCATTTTCAAAGGCTGCCCTAACAAGTATCACTACATATGTGCAATGCAGTCAGGTGAGTAGCTTTTGAAATTGATAATTACAGACAGCTGTTTCCTCTCTTTTGTTCTATGTGCATTTTAACAGGGATTCTTGAAACACATGCCGAGCGACTCTCCGTGATGCACCGCCTGCTGCGACGACTGCCTTGCATCTTTTAACAGCTGCACTTTTAGCTGTGTTTGCTGAGCAAACTTGTGCAAGCTTGAGGATACAAAGAAACGAAAATCTGTTCGACAGGGTGGGGATGGCTTGTGTAGAAATGTAGAGAGAATATGTTTGAACATGAACTGAATAATTAGAAATAAAACTGACAAAAGATTTATGAAACCTGTTATCAATCGAAAGAATGTTTACCACTAAGTTTGGACAGCATTTCACAAGTCCATGTTTATTCCAGCATATTTTCTACTTGGTGTAGCAATATTTTACTGCCGGTTCTGCACCTATTAATTGAGTGTTCACTTTTCTGTCTGCAGGTTGTGTCTTATATGAGGAAAACTTCTCAATGAAATGCAGAAAGCACAAGGTAGGGTCCACTTCTACTGATTCAACATCCATTTTAAAGAGCAGCCTGTCATTTTTAGAGCCCTCTGCAGCATGTAGTATGAATAACAATTGAATCAAAAATTTCGACAGGCCTTGTCCACCCCTTCACCAATTCATCTTGCAAACTGCTTAATAACTCCTGTGCTGCCTTTTACAGAAAAGTGGCAGGGAGCTACAGCTTGCCTTCAGCTGGAGATTTAGCGCCGTGCTGCATAGAAACTAGCCAAATTCTCGGTGTGGCAGTGGTGTGAATAACCATACATATAATGTTTCACGTGTTCTCTTTATATGCATGTGGGGTTCCTTCAGGTTTTCCAGTTTCCTCCCACTTTGGAATAACATGTAATTAGGTGCATTAGTTCTGTGGAATTGCCCCTAGGCGTGAATGAGAGTGGCATCCTGGTGCCTTCTGTTCCATCGCCGTTGTGTTCCCAGAACAGGCCCTGCGTCCACCCTGAAAGAAAGAAAATATGTATAGAAAAATTTCAGACTGCATCTGTAAAAAAGATCTCAGCTTCTTTTTGGACATCTGAATAAAGTAAAATAAAAATCTCGGCCAGCTACTTCTTGCATTTCCTTGGGCAGAGAAGGGCACTCGTAAAGCCAAGAACAATCGTTGATTCTTCTATGATGTGAAAATCTGCACCCAGAACTACCTTATACCATTAGAGTTATGCCTACATTCATCGGTACTGGTAATATTTGTACCCATGAATGTGGGTTGTGATATGGGGTGACCATAGTTCTACATTGACTGTGTTTTGCTGTTGAACGTTGCTGTCTTTATGATCTGTGGCATTGCTGGCTGCAGACTTCCGCCAGGGCCACATCTCAAACAGTTGATGAAAAAGGGAATCCAACCAGTGACTTGGATCCAACCCAAATTTTTAATGTGTTTCTTGGCACATCCTACACCCTTCCACCAAGTTTCATGGAAATTAGATCAGTAGGTCTTGTGAGGTATTGCTTACAGAGGGCTACAACAAGCCACACCAAAAATCTAACATCCTTGATGGAGGTACTCCAGTGTTTATCTATAATGGTTTGACTTTGAGTGTAAGAGAAACAGCCTGTAATTGTTGTCAAGGAAACAACAATTTTATTCTTAGTATGTATCGATTTCAGCCTTTTTTTTCCTTTAAATTTCTCCCCAGAATAAATCCATCAAGGGTGTTACATTGAACAAACAGACCAACAGGTGACAGCGGAAGGAAATGCTGCACACGGTCAGTGTTCACCATGAGTAGTCTATATATATATATATATATATATATATATATATATATATATATATATATATATATATATATATATATATATAT
>JAOUQZ010000051.1:18481397-18534896 GCA_028564935.1 Neosilurus hyrtlii
CTCTCTCTCTCTCTCTCTCTCTCTCTCTCTCTCTCTCTCTCTCTCTCTCTCTCTCTCTCTCTCTCTCACTCTCTCTGGGACGGTTTACTCCGAAAGTAATAAAGAGCATAAACCATTGGAATTAATTGCACATTTATAGCTCAATCTAACCCCAGCACAAAGCCAATCTACTAATATGAATTCATGAGTGAATAATGAATTCATAGACTTTGTAGTGTAGTCATCTTGAACTTATTTATTACTTCGGAATTAAATTCGATTGTAAGCTCTCTGCTTTTTGAGGCTGCAAAAAAAACAACAACTGTACGTGTAAATTAAAAAACAAAAACAAACAAAAAAAAAACAAACAACACTTGGTTCCTTAGTGGATTTTTTTTTTCAGTCTACCTTGTGAAACTGTTGTCTAATCTATTGCAGCAAATCTAAGTCAGCAGACCAGTCCTCACCGTGACAGCAATCAGCTGTCGGATGTCACTGTGGCAGTTAGCTGTCCTGAGTCACTCATTTATGTGCACCCATTTTCATTGTCATGTTTGTGAGTCATTCTCCCAGCCTTTCCTGTATATTCCTGAGTTTATTTGTGAATGTTGCTTCTTCCAGAAACCTGAAATAAGGGATGTGCACTTTGAAGTGCTTCATGTACAATATAACACAAAGTATTCCCTGCATCCCCTCACTAAGGCAACAGTATTGTCCTGAACCTTTTAAACCTTAAATATCTGATCCTAGCACTACCTGAAATAAAACCATTCAAAATAAAATAGTACCAGCAATAATGCTCTTTGTCATTTTGGTACTATGCAACAACTGTCGTTAGTATGTATAACTAAAAACTGATGAGCCATGTGTTGACAAATGGTACATATCAGAGATCTTAAACTTGGGTGTATAGTACTGTGCAAAAGTTTTAGCCCTATGCTTTAAAAATATGTTTTTCCAAAGTAATGAGCTGCAAGTTTTAAAGAGCATCTTGCAGAACCAACCACAGCTTTCCTGGATATTTTAACTGTCGCTCTTGCATGCAAAACCCAGCAGCCTTCATTATGTTTTTTTATGAAAAGTGTTATTTTGTGCACAACGTTCTTTATTGACACAAACTTTTTTTCTGCATTTAACTTTGTGCTGGGAAAAGAATGTTTTAGAAATCTAAAATGTTTTGTACTGACTCACTAATGTCGCCATCCACCTATTTGTTGAACCGAGTAATCCTACTGTGGTCGCAGGGAGGATGGTACACCGCATACCGCTTGACAGACCATCGCAGAACCAACACACACAACCATTCAAAACTCACATCTAGTACATTCAGTTAGCCTAATGTGCATGCTTTTGCACTGTGGGAGAAACTGGAGTGCTCAAAGGAAACCCACGCAAGCATGGGAAGAACATGCAAACTTCATACAGAAGCACCCAAGCATGAGATTCGAGCCCAGGACCTTTTTGCTGTTAGGCCAGTTAACAAAGCTAACCACTACAGCACTGTGCCTTTCAAGGTACAAGTAATAAAACTACTAAAAAAACAGGGTGACTTAAGACCTTGCACAGTACTGTACAGTTATATAATCACCAGTTAATCTACCATAATATTTAATAAACTGGATTAAAATGTCATAAATTAAGGGGGCTCTGTTTGCTATTAATAATACGTACTGGATTGATGAGATTAATATTTATGGAACACTGCCAGTTGACTAAAGTTTGTGTAGCGATGTTCCTATTTAAATCTCAGTGACATACTGTAAATCTGTTGCATAGTGACACTGTAACTGTCAGATGTTTTCTGTCTCTCCTGACATTGCTGAAATGTTCGACAAATCAAGACCCAGTTGTTTTCCTCGAATCTTCAGGCTGATTTGCTACATTAGTGGGGAAAAAAATCAGTGGGATGCAATGAATTGTTGAAACTGTATGTATTTGTAAAACAATGTATTTTATCAACCACAGAAAGAAATCCTTCAGTGTTGATCACAGCCACCCGACTCGATCCATGTTATGTGCCATATATTTCTGTTTTGTCCTGTATGTATTTCTGCAAGTGTTGCTGTGATAGAATTTGATTTAGGACATTGTGTTTGACACAAAAGATGATGTTGAGCTTTATATTACCACACGTCTATGCTGAAAATTACCAAACGATATGTGCGCATTTTTTGTGTTGATTTCTTTACACATTGGTTTCTTGTATTATGTATTTTAAGATCCTATTCTCAGGGTTGAGCCTTACATTCTTTGTCATGTTTTTACTCCCAAATTTATTTATCCAGAACTGACTACTAGAACACTCAGTCAGCGCTAAATAATAAATTGGCTTCTTTTATTTTCTCTAACGCACTGCTGCACTCCTGTCTCATGTCTGCTCTGGCACTTTGATTTATGATGCTGTTTTATTATTATTATTCTCAGTTTAGTGCAGAGATTTATTTCCACACAGAAAGATTGAAGCCGTAAATTTTTAGATGTCTGTCATTTGTATAAAAATTTGAGAAATATTTCACTGTCTGTTTTTTTTTTAGTGTTTCCTAGATTATCGGTGTTACCGAACTGTATTATGTTAATTTTGTTGCATTTATGCAGGTGAAGCAGAACATAAATGAAGTGCTTTGAGGGTTAGAAGCCTTGCTTAAAGGCCTGTCAGAAGGTCAGGGATTTGACCTCCACCTTTGAGCTGCAGCTGTAAGTAGAAGCAAGAATTCCAGCAAGAGCACGTTCATATAATACAGTAATATAAATCACAAGCAGTAGATGCACACGTCGATTTACTTTTAATAAATCCGACCTTACAGGAAGACAGTAGTATTGCAAAGACAGAAGTGGACAACAGTTCAGGAGGTTTTGGAGGTAACAGAGTAAATGTTCACCAGTGGTGTCCAGATCCTCTTGAGTGGTGGGACAACAACAAACGACATGGCTGGGCATCAGTGTTTCTGATCACATGAGGGTCACCATAAAGTCAGTGTATATTGTGTATCGGTAGTCACAGAAAATATTTGGAGGAAAAAGTAGTGTGTGTGTGTGTGTGTGTGTGTGAATTGCTACAGTACTTCCATTCTGCTTCTACATGTCTACGAAGTAATACTACGACGTTAAACCATGTGGATGTTCTTTTTTTTTTCTTCTTTACAACTCCAGCACATGATAAATTCATGCAGGGGAACATAATACACAAAGACTCACTCAAAATCTAAAATATTAATTCCATCCAACCCTCAGGGCAGCAATAGTAATCAAATTCAATTCTCAGCGAGGTATAAACTCAATCTGGTTCCATTTCATCTCAATCATATCACTTCTGTACACACAACTTTCAGTTGTTAATATTATTACTGAATAATTGTTTCTCAGGGAGTCACTGATTTGAGGAAACAAAAACACAAAAACAACAACACCAACGACAATGACGGCACAGTAATACAGCACAGTAAAAACTAACACTTTTTAGCCCTAAATTGATTTGTAACATGAGTCTGGAAGAGACCCCAACAAATTGTGCTACAGCAAAAATAAACTCACATTACAACAACTCGCACATATTTACAACAGATATTTTTTTACCTAGTTAGAATGCTTGATTCATGCAATTGGTAGATGTGATTATGTACACTCCGCTGTGGTTTTGTTTCAAAAAGTTCAAACAATATACAAAATATAGATGTAACCATTTGTAAAGGAAACAACAGAAAAAAATAATAAAGAATCAGCAAAAATACTTCCCTTTTAACTGTAAGTCTTGAAATACATTAGATATGTTGGCTTGACATCGAGGGCCGGTCGGCAAAGTGCAACCCACTGATCCAGAAATGGATCTGCAACCTGGTCATCAGAGTCCATCAGAGTCTTTCTGAGGTTAAAAAAACTTCCCCTTATCTGTAAGTATAATGAATCACCTGTGTGAAACCAGTATATTTAACACAGGTCAATAGGGCTTACACTGGATTTGCTGAGGACATAAAAACAAAATAGTCCTACAATCCAATCAAACACACTGCCTGGAGAGGAAAAAGTCACACTCAATTATTTTGTTGGAGTGCCTTCTTCCTTGATTTCAGCCCATAAGCTCTGTGATATTGTTGCTTCAGTTGGTCGGGTCGAGGCTCAGCAACATTATGTGGCAATAACATGATGACGTGAATGAGCATGATATGCGATCAGTGGAGTTTTTCTTCCCTGATGGCACAGATATGAAATTTAGGCTTGAAGAAAGAAAGAGTGATTCATGGAGAATGATCATGAAAATCATTTTCACACATGAACTGGCACCACAGACTCCTTACCTTAAACTTTACTGAAAGTGTTTGGGATGTGCTGGAGAAGATGTGGTTTCATCAGTTCAAGATGTCAGTAAAAATTAAACCCAAGTCTGGATGGAAATACATGTTGTGATGTCAAAACAATGCCATAGAGATTACATGCTATAATCAAGGCAGTCCAACAAACTACTAGAGTGCACAACCATATTTTTGGGTTTGGCAGTGCATGTGAGCAGTTGAGGGTTAAAGAGCTAGTTCTGGCTAGCCTCAGGATTTGAACTTGTAACCTTGTACCAGAAGTGTAACTACTGTGCGAATATAGTTTAATCCTTATAAAATATAGACTGGGGAAAAACTAATGAAATAGACAGCTGGCTTTATGTTCTGCACTTTCTCACTGGCATGAGATCTGTTCCATTTGTCACTCCTTTGAGCCAAGTACAATAAGCAGCCAACCCCAGTGCCACTTCTCTATCCTGTTTTAAAGCTGTCAGGAATAAACAGTCATAGACATCGCAGTGAGGCTGCACAGTGCCAGCTGGGCTTGGCACAAGTGCTTCAACAGAGTACCAAAATAAATTAAATGTAAATCATTAAATTACCTACAAATCAACTGTAAAAATATATTTCTGAATATAGAGTTCAAATGATTAAAGAAGAAAAAATAAAAGAAATAACTCAGTGTTGTCACCAAATACAGAAACACTCACGCAGAAGCACGCACGCTTCAAGCAGCATCCCTTTTTCTCGCTAATGTGTTTCGAAAGATTTCTTTGACATCAAATACAAGTTCTAAAAACATTACCAGTCTCACTCAAAAATGGATCGATACGCCATAACAAGAATGTAGCTCCAAACACTCCACATGTATTTAGCTTTTTTTTGCTTCATATATTGCTTTAAGGAATATGTTTTGGTCTAGCCCTAATCATTATTCTAGATCTGCAGTGTCAGTGCTCAATTACATTGTGGAGCTTGTTTTTTTTTTTCACTTGCGATCTGTTTCAGTGGTACATCTCATGGATTAGTCCATTATGCAAGTTCTGTTCTGTAATTTCCTTTCTTAGGAATTACACCGAGGACAGTCTTACCAAAAAGAGTCCAATATATCCTCATTGGGAAAAAAAAAAAACAAACTTAAAAAAATGACAGGGGGTATCTAATTTTTTGCTTCATTCACACTCATCGGTGCTATAATACCCTTGAAAGGTGGGGATGTGATTATTCTTTTATGAAGGTGTTATCAGGTGATAAAGCGATGTTTATGTACAGCAGGGGGCTCTACACACAGATCTCGATTGGTGTAGTGACTAGGATGCGGCTGCTGGTGGCATTGTCTCTGGGCATGCGCTCATAGCTGGTAGTTGATGACACCGAGCTGTTGGTGGAGACTGAGCTGAAGTGATGAGCAGCCATTCCTGCTTCCCCTTGGCCACTCTTGCCTGGTGATAGGGTCTGCTGTTTCATCCGGTCCACCAGCAATTCCTCCTCTGAAGAAGAAGAGCTGTGCGCCACCTGGTGATGTCCTCCTCCTCCCCCACTTCTTCCTGTTTCTCCATCCAGCATCCAGCGTTGGCCAAAATGGGTGAACACCTCCTTCACAGAGCAGCGGCGCTCCCTCTCCAGAGCCAGTAGTTTGCGAAACATGATTAGCACCTCATTGCTGAAGCGGCGCCACTGCGAGGGGACCGTGCCTGTCGGCTTCCTCTGCCAGCGGGCAAACTCATCATAGAATGTATCTGAGGGCACAGCTTTCTCCCAAGGGAAATTGCCGGTAAGCATACAGAAAAGTAGCACACCCAGGGCCCACACATCTGTGCTGTAATCCACACAAATTCCATCACGTTGAGAGGCATCGCTCAGCTCAGGAGCTGTGTATGGGATGGTGCCACTGACACGTTTCACCACAGAGCCAGCGCACCGCGCCATGCCAAAATCAGAGAGCTTCACCCTGCGGCACTCCCTGTCAAAGAGCAACACGTTTTCTGGCTTGATGTCTCGGTGCACCAACTTCTTACAGTGCAGGTAGTCCAAGGCAAGGGCCACCTGGTGGACACAACGCTTTGCCACAGGCTCTGGAAGTCCCACCTGAATAAATCAACAGAAATATATATCAATATATATTTCTTAATTAACAACTACACAAAACAACTTATGCAAATACACTTCAAGGCCAAGCATTTGTGGATACCTGACCATCATGCCCATATGTACCCATCTTCCCCAAACCGTTGCCAAATAGTTTGAAGCACATAATTCTATAGGAGGTCTTTGTATGCATGACAGTGTCCTGCACAGAGACCTGAATTCAACTTTGGGATGAAATGGAACATCAATTGTACCCAACCTGTGAGACCAGTGCCTGACCTCATTAATGCTGATGATGATTATTATCAGGTTATTATTACAGCAAACAGAGGACTAAATCTGAACCAACAACCATTCACACTTGCATTTGCATTGCATCAATCGAGAATATCTAATTAGCCTAATGTGCACGTCTTTGGACTGTAGGAGGAAACCAGAGCACCCAGAAGAAAACCTACAAATGCACAGTGAAAACATGCTAACTTTACACAAAAACGCCCTGAGCCTCCTTGGAATGGGAAAAACATAATTAGCTTTTGCCCATCACCAGTACTTGTGGGGTTGCACAGTTATAATATTATACAAAAATTACAATATGCCACTAGTACTGCAAGCATGTTAAATACCTGCTGTAACCTGATCTACAGCTGAAGTACACAAATCAGCAATTACTGGATTTACAGTGTAAAGAAATGGTGACCAACCCTGTTCCTGGAGTTCTACTTCCTTAAAAAAACTTTGTCTCTAACCCTAATCATGCAATAAGTAGTTCTTGATCAGCTAACGGAGGTATGTTTGATTTTGGCTGGAGATAACACCCACAGAAAGGTAGCTCTCCACGAACAAGGTCGGTGACCACCGATTTACACGTGTGGATGTGTTGGCCAAAGAATCAAGAT
Organism: Neosilurus hyrtlii; assembly: GCA_028564935.1. Lineage (NCBI taxonomy): Eukaryota > Metazoa > Chordata > Actinopteri > Siluriformes > Plotosidae > Neosilurus > Neosilurus hyrtlii. Next base: position 18,488,632 of record JAOUQZ010000051.1, read on the forward strand.
CAAGAACAATCATTGTCTGTGTATACCATATTAAAGCATAGTTGCAGATCTAACAGTGTTGCAGATCCATTGGGGACAGAATGATTCACTCTGTGGATGGAACTGAGATTACCTGTGGAGGAATGATGTCAAAGAGATCCCCCGCTAAGGCATACTCCTGTGCAAACACGTAGTAATCCTCTGTTTCGAATGCAATACCGAACATGTTGATTATAAAGGGACATGGCGAGAGGTACAGTGAGATGCTGTACTCCCTCAGAAAACTCTTTAGCTTAGTGGTTTTCTTCTTGAGGAATTTTAGAGCCATCTTGGTACCTTGGTTAAGGAGAGGAGGGAAAAACGAAGAGAATCATATCAAAGTACATATAAATATCTTGACACAATGGATTTATTTTGTATTAAGGACCACTGTTTACCTCTGATCTTATGAATAACCAAGTCCACCTTGCCGTAGGTGCCTTTTCCCAACTCTCGGATAACCTCATAGTACTTGTTAACTTCCAGCTTTTCCAGGTTCTGAGCAGCAAAGAGCTGCAGCTCCTCCAGGATATCGACAGACACTCGGGACACAACAGGAGAGGAGCTCATTTTTCCACAGGAGCAGGTGTGGAGATGGAGAGTTCTGGCAACCACTTAACGTTACTGCAGTCACATATACACACACACACAAAACATATATTCACACTCATAGAGGGAATTAAAATTCCAGGGATGTGCTTTTTAATATTCCAAGTGTCCACTGAACAGTTAATTATCTGTACATTTTGTATTCTCTCAGCTCATGCCTTGCTTCAGGCGAAGTAATTAGTGTGGAGATATGCAAGATGGTTTCTGAAGAGGGGGACTGCATATAGTCTCATCGAAGCCGTCAGTTTTTTCCTCGTCATAAAGTATAGCTTGAAATAGCAGCAGCTTATGCCATGTAAGACTGCAGCAGAACATCGTTCTTAAAGAGTAATTGTTTTACATTGTACAGCAGAGAGACACCATTTTTCCTGATGGAAGAATAAACTATTACAATTAAATAGATATTATATAAGTTCTTGTGTGTGCATATTCAATGATGAGCGGTGTCACAAAGCGTGTCATTGTCCTTTTGACCTCAGTTTTACAGCTACAAGAATAAAATTCTTCACAGAATATTGATATCTAATCCTGTTATAGCTGTGACAGTGAGCTCCTCTCTCTCTCTCTCTCTCTCTCACACACACACACACACACACACACACACTGTTCATAGCACTGCGGCGGATGTAAACACAGAGGACTATTTGTTACTGCCTGCAGATCAAGAGTGCTTAGTTTGCACTGCAGGTTACAGCATACAGCTGCAGCTCCTATTCGTGTAAGCTGATGTGATGTGTCATGTCCAATTACTCTCCCTCATCATCCTAACACAGGCAAATAACCCACTATGTGATACCAGTTCAATTTGTTTCTTTGCATCTGGAGAGCAATCCAAAAGGGTGGAAGCAAGGATTTATTCAGTCGGCTTTGTGAGCTGTGCAGAAATCCAAAATATTCATATCACCACTCTGCACTCGGAGAGCAATACAATAAAATGGAAGTGGGAGCAATATGACTCACGAGGTCAAACACAATGTCAGCACGCTTGTGCTTAAGTTAAATAGATGCGTTTGGGAAATATTGTGTCTTGAACTGCGGGAAATGATTAAAATTGTGTAACAGGCATGTATTCATAACATGGTTTTATTACTGGCTAGTTTATAGATTACATTAACAGATTAAATATTAGTAATTAATCTGTAATAGTAGTACAGATTAAATATTAGTACAATATTCATTAATTGTACAGTGGTTATTTCTTGATTTTGAATGGAAGATTTTGATTACTCCATCCCTGCAGACTTTACACTGGTTCCCGCACTGCCGACAGGTGCACATGGTTCCGCATGGTTCCTGGCACTAAATCTTCATTATCACCTAATAATGCCTTAATCAGTGTTACCTGTGAATGTCTGTGTAGTCCATTTCATCATTAGATTTTTCTGTGTTGTGGTTATTTTTCTTCCTGCTTATGTAAAGAGCTGCTCATCCCTCATGGTTGAAGTTCTTGAAAGCAGTCCTGGTCTAGATTAGATCTTGGTCTATTTTCACTCTCAATCCCATTTTGTATCCATCGTGACTTGTATCAGGTGTCTTAAATATATGCTCAAGACAAAGAATGTACATAGATCAGTAGTCACCATCCCTGTGCTTGTGTACCATCCTACAGGTTTTATCTCGAACCAAAATCTAACACAGTTCCTTTAGTTGATCAGAAACGCCAAAGATTAGATGGTCAGGTGCGCATGATTAGGGTTGGAATCAAATTCATCAGGGAGGCAGAGCTCCAGGTCCAGGGTGGGTGAACATAGATGATTTTCATTTCTTATGAAAAGGTACTTCAAGTGGTACTATATACCTCTCTCGGGGTTACTGACCAAAAGGTCAGTGGTTCAAACCCCAGTACCCACCAAGCTACCACTGTTGTGCCTTCAGGTTCCTCTGGATAAGCGTGTCTGCCAAAATACCATAAATGTAAAACGGCCAAGTCAGTATGCTTTCTAAATAACTTGAGCCTACCTTTTTTACAACACTGGGATCCATACAAACTCTACCTGCCTCTTCTTGTCTAAATATATTCCTAGTTACTTGCATCCTACCATCCTAAAAGTGCACCTGCATCATGTGTATCATGTGTTACGACTACCATATATTACAGTCTTATTGCATCATGAGAATGATGAGCAGCATTAATGAAATGATTCTAGGACAGCAGGGAGATGCAGATTAGTTGAATTGTTGCCCCATTTTCTCTCTACATTCTGTTCTAAATAATTCTGAAGTATTGGAATGTACAGCCTTGTTTCAGTCAGCTCTCTATTCTGTTCGCATTGCATTTCTCAGGTGTGTGTCTCCGGAAACATATGCTGGGTATAAAACATAAAGCAGCTACTGGCTGAGCTCTAATCTATCACATCCTGTGAGCATTTTCCCTGTTTCCCAGTTTTGCAACTGCAGACTTAGAACCTGCTACAAAGTGTAATGCTGGTTCACTAAGATTGGTGCGTCTACTCAAAAAATCCCACCAGCGAGGCCACTGTTTCCCTTGTGCTTCTCCCTGTCACCAAGTTATGACTGAAGTGTTTAGCTGAGAGACATGTGAGAGGCTGTGGTGGTTGAGTACTATTTCACAATGATATCCAGAAAATATTACACCAAGGAAAGCAATATCTAAGAACATCGCCAAGAAGCTGTTCATCCTCTTTAGTCAAATGGTGGTCAGACCAACCACATCAGCCCATTTATGTCCCAGCTGATAACAGATTTGATGGTTGTCTTCTGTCTTGAAACATACCAGTCGCAGACACATGGGTTGAACGCTCCAGCCAGACTCTGAAGCATATGATGTAGTGGGTAATATCCATGAACACACGCTGGGACCACATGCTAAGCTTTTGTATGTACTGCTTGCAGTTTTGAAGGTGCTCAAGGCTGCTAGAGCTTTTACACAGTAAGAGGCCCTACTCTCAAATACTTGGCCTGTACTATTTGGCTATGAAGCGTGTACAAAACATGCAACAGAAAAGACTAGACTCAGTGGGCAAGAGAACACAAGGAATTACTAGAGGAGGGCTCAACATTACAGGTTCTAGTTTGTGAAGAAATCTGGCAGGGATCTCACATCACTGAAAGCCTAGTGGGGCATCAGAGAGGCAAGCAGAGGTGGCACATTGACCCCTTTAAAAAGTCAATTGCCTCTGTCCACCTTCTCTTTCCCCCAGTGCAGCTAACTGGGCTATCAAATGCTGGCCATGTCTCTCACTGTCTGTGAGAACCATTGCTGACTTTCGTCAAGAGTAGACTGCATAGCCGTCAGCGAGTTTCTTCCCTGCAATGGCCTGGCGAGCTGTTCATGGTGTACTCTTCCCCTGCCCAGAGTCGGCTGAGATGGGCGCCACAACAACAAAACTGGAGGTACATGTTCTTCTTGGAATTTTAGGTATTAGCGAAACCTGGTTAGCACATCCGCCTCACAGCAAGAAGCTTCTGGGTTTGAGTTCCGGGCTCAGCAAGGGCATTTCTGTTTGGATTTTACATATTCACTCCATGATTATATGAGTTTCCTCCGGGCACTTCGGTTTCCTCCCACAGTCCAAAGACATGCACACTGGGGTAAATGTCTGTTCCAAATTGCCCTTAGGTGTGAGTGTGAATGGTTGTGTGTGCTGCCCTGCGATGGACTAGTGAGCTCTGCAAAGAGTATCCCGCCTTTGCCGAGAGTCGGATGAGAAAGGCTCCAGCCTCACTGCGACCGGAGTAGGATTACGGGGTTCAACAAGGAATGAATAAATACCTATGACTCCTTCAGCATAGTCACCCAAGAAAAGAAGAGAAAACCTGGATAGTTTGCTGGAGCTTCCAGAGCTTCCAGCTGGTGGTTCAAAACCAACCACTTGGACACTTGTCCTGCATGCCAACTCATCCGAGGTTGGACAAAATGCACCCGTTATATAGAGAGAGAAGCCTGGACACTAAAATACACACACTGTATGTGTGTAAGTATGGAGCAGTAAAGTGAAAAGCACCCACGTCCAACTTACTGAAAGAAGATACTTCACCAATGTTATGAATTATGTTGCCCACCAATGTATAGTCAGGGTGTAATCAATCAACTCACACATACCCGGGTGGGTCTCTGCAGGTCCAGCACTTCTTTAAAGCCAAGGATAACAATGCCCACTGGCTTTATTTCTGAGTCACTGAGAGCAGCATGCTGCTTTTGATATCAAACATTACTGACAGCACAGGAGCTGGCCATGCTTCCAGCAGTTCAGCCACACAACACTCAGCTGCTTAAAAAATGAATCATGAAGTTTGCTTGAGAGTTCGCAACCACCATTTAACAAAACTACAAAGCCTCCTATTAAAAAGAGCAGTGCTATCAATGGGGCTGTTATTAGAAGTTTGAGGATGATTATCTCATTTTTAATCAAAGAAGTCACACAGATGAGCAGGCAGGTTTCAAATGATAAGACATCAAATCACCCACTGAACACATTTAAAGGTCTCATAACAGCCTCTAAACCCAGTGGCTCTTTTAATGAATTATCTTTTCATTCTTCTAACGATCCAGACTTATCTAAGCCTAAACCAATCCTTAAACTACAAGTGACACTATAAATATCAACCATACATATAACAAACAAAGAAAACAATTTATCAGAGACTTTAATTTAGCACCACTAGTGGAAGGCAATATTTTTGTACTTATTACCTTTCGTGTGAGCTACGCGGAAGGTACTGTGATGCACCGCAGTTAATTGTGTGTTTTGTCAGTCCACGAATGTGTGCTCGGTCCTAGTAAGTTATTACCTTAAGCATAGATTGTTACCTGAGCTATATTGTTCATGTTATTACTAGACATTTGAGAGTTTATGGAAATTGTACTAAAGAAATAATATAACAGTCATTACATTTACATAGACAGGAACTTTCCAATAGGTCTAACGCTGGTATCTAATTACATAATTAGATCTTCATCTTCATCTTCATGTTAGACAGTGCATGTGTGTGTCTGAAGACTCGGAAGAGGTAAGTTTTAAAATTTTAATTTCACCACTAATGTCATAGTAACTAATGTCATGATAGTAGTAATTTTATTAGTAGTACTAGTGTAATCACCTCATTCAGGTAATGTTAGGCCCTATTATACAACAACAAGGACCTGACATTATATATGCCCACTGGTGCCACGCAAAAGGTCAGTAAACGCATGTGTTCACTGCACCGGTCATTCATTTTTTATTTATGAATTGTAATATAATTATTTGAGACGTGTAACACGATTCTCATTGGTCTATCCATTGTAAGGCTTACCTTTTTAATTTATTTTATTTATTTGTTCTCTTAGCTAGTCAATGTGCAGAAGGATGAGCACCGTGGAGCTCATCCACCTCCTGAATCATTAATGCAGAGCTGTTACTCTCTCACCTTGTGTTCAAACTGCAGGGGTGTGAAAAAGAGGATCAGAGCAACATGCACACATACAACGCACACCTGCGGATATTAGAAACCCACACTAGGCACACACAGCCTCCATATCAGTACACACACACGTGAGGTTGACCGTGCTCATCCATCGTCCAGATTGGTTTATTTACTTTCGGGTCTAACACAGCTACGAGGCCTGATGATGAACTGAGGAAGTGAAATCAGATTCTGCACTCTCAGAGAAAGGGGGTTACACTGTACAGTTCCTTACAGCTGACTCTTAAATTTACACCATTGTACTTTTGTATATTTTACTGAAAGAGGTGCATATACAGCATATACAGTAATATAGTATAGTGTACTTTTAAAATATCACTCGGAATCACAGAACACTGACTGCAGCCTCTATCAGGCTTGTAATCTGTCCCACTAAATACATTTAGAATCTGTGTTGTACTTTAAAATCCCCTCATGCATTAAAATTTTATTTGCAGGTTTAAAAACACCTCTGTTATTCCACTAGGGGGCAAACTAGAGCACTGATATAGGCTACTAACATGCAAATGATGTTTAAAAATTCAACAGTCTGAACACTTGTAATCATGTCTTTACAAAAGAAGCAATTTTGAGGATGGGGAAGTGAATTTTTATTCAATATAAATTTTTATGTATTTTTATCTGTTTCTTTAGCATCCTGGCAGATTTAATGGCTTGAATTTAGACCAAACATCCCTTGACTAAAACTTGATTGACATCCCTGCTCTAGAAGGTAGGTACTATCTAATTATGTACATTACGTCCTTTTTTAAACATATGCTATATGTACATGACTACATGTATAAAAACCTATAATAATATACAATTATAATAAAAATACAAATAAGAAGGGTAGCCATAACCCAACCATAGTGACAGGAAACAGAACAGTTTATGTACCGAACACTGCTCGGTTCGACTCGGCTGACTGATATCTGCCTTATTTGTAAAACATCCACCCATCCATTTGCTGAACCGCAGGGAGGATGGAGCCTATCAGCAAAGTCGGGGTACATCCCGAACAGCTCACCAGTCCATCGTAGGACCAACACGCACACACACACAGCCATTCACACTCACACCTAGGGAAACAGTTAGGTAGCCTAATGTGCATGCCTATAGACTGTGGGAGGAAACCGGACCACCCGGAAGAAACCCATGAAAGCACGCATGTAAACCCTACACAGAAACACCTTCACTGATCCCGGGACTCAAATCCAGGACCTTCCTGCTGTGAGGTGACCGTACTAAGCCACTACGCCACCATGCCACCCTATTTGTAAAACACTTCATTTAAAAAAAATCATCAGCCAAGTGCATGAATGTAAATCAACATTGACTCTACCAAGGTGTGTCTGCATTAGAACAATAAACAAAAATTTCCAGGCATTGTTTACAAAATGAAAATGATTTTTTTAGGTGTACGCTGTGGAAAAGTCGTTTAGCTTTGTTATTCCAGCCCTCATTAGGTATAACGCCTGACATGTGCATCCAAGACTATGATGTGTTGTTAGACAGAACAGACTTACCATATCATATTCAGGATGTGAGCGGTAAACACACACACACACACAGATAGAGAAAGAGAGAGAGAGAGATAGAGATGAGCAGATAGCTGTATGTATGTTGCAGGCCTGTAGAGGTTCAGGTATGTAGGTTAAGCCGCTCATTTTCCTATGATGCTTAAATTTTGATTGAATGAAGGCACCTACATATTTTTTTTCCTTTCCTTTGGGTCATCATGGGTTTTGGTTTGAAATGTGTGCTTGTAACCCAGGTGACCTACAGGGGGATCTGACTCATCCTGCCCTAAAACCCCAGCAGACAGGGACACAGACAGCCCAGGCGCTCCTGTTAAATCACTGGCACAGGCTATTCATTATTAATGGGAATCATTCTCGACCTTGCTCAGCTTCTTCACACAGATTTTTGTTTTTTTTTAATAACACTGAGTCCATATGGAGAGAAACCATTAGTAGCCTAGAAAGAGCAGATCAGCCACAAAAATACAAATCTTTCATTATTTCTTTTATTATTATTATTATTATTATTAATAATAATAATAATAAACAAAGAACCATCCCTGCCAGCATGATTAAATCAATCAATCAATCAATCAATAAATCCTGATACCTATATAATAGAATATCCCTGGTGCTCCTCCACCTATGAAACTGCACTTTAATTCATTTTAATTTTATTTTCATCTGAAATCATTTACACTCACCATTAAATCAGTCCGAGTTTCTTATTCCGGCCGTTCAGACCACATATCCATTTCCTCTCAACAAACACCAGACATCTTCTCCCTCCCCAAATCCTGGTGTGTGTTTGGTTTTCCTCTATCCGCATTTGTGGTGCTTCAGTGCTCCAGCGCTCCAGACTGCGCTGCGGCTGCGCTTCCTCCTCTCCGCTCCGCCGCTATTGTCCTTCTGGAGCCCAACATCAAGGCTTCCGAATGCTGCCAGAAGACACGCCCCTCTGCTAATCAGCCAATAGCAGCGCAGCTTGCAGGTAACGCCACGCCCCTCTTGTCACTTCTAGTACAGGGTTGTTAGGTGTTGGATGGAGGCGGTATGCAGGAGACGCTAAGCACGTTTTCACCACGGTATTGTGGGGTTGTTTGTGTGATCAGTGTTTTAAACACACGCTAATTTTCAAAAAATTTTACTGATAGAATGTTTGCTCTGTTTTATGTAGCCCACTGAATTTTTCAGAATGAACCCTTTTATGTTGGTCTCATCTAAATAACCACACCTCATTTGGTGGAATAGGTTTTATAAAAGAAGTTTGGCTGGACAATATGGCCTAAAATAAAATCTACAATTTTTTTTAACCTACGTGCAATTTCCGATTTCAATAAAAAGAAAATAACGTACAACAAACACATTTATTAAATAAAGCTTTTTTTGAGAACCATGGGCGGGGCGCCAACCCAGCACATGGAGCCGCTGAAGTAAATCCATTCATTTATTCATCAATCTATTTCATTCGTTTTCTAAGCCGATTCGTCCAAATTAGGGTCGCGGGGGGGCTGGCGCCCCTTTCAGTCGACTCTGGGTGATGGCGAGGTACACCATGAACAGCTCGCCAGGCCATCGCAGTGCCAATACACATACACACACTCACCCCTAGGAGCAATTTGAAACCGCCAATTAGACTACTGTGCATGTTTTTGCACTGTGGGAAGAAACTGGAGGACCCAGAGGAAACCCACACAAGCCCGGGAATCAAACCTGGCGAGCTTCTTGTTGTGAGGGGGATGTTTTATCCACTGTGCAACCACGCTGCCCACTGAAATTAATTAATTAATTTGTTTATTTATAAAATCTTATGCATATAATATTTTGGGAACTTCATGGTTCAGATAATTTTAAAGTGAACCACAGTTTTAATGTTACACATCCACCTAGACCAAAAATTCAGATTAATCGCTAAAAATTGCTTTTTTTTCACCAAACTGTTGAAACAAAGCGTTCACGTATGACTCCATGCAGGCGAATGATTTGCCTTAAAAAGCGATGTCATCAGCTGACCTGCGTTACTCTCCTGTCTGGAGCGTCCTTTCCAAACACTGTATGAACCTCCTGTGAAAATGGATAATTGCTGTGTACAATGTGTAACATTGTAACCTGCAATGGTCTGGTGAGCTGTTCAGGGTGTACCCTGCCTTTGCCCATTCTAACTACTTCATCCTGGCCTTCCCCTTAATGAGATGCCAGACCACTGTCGTGCACAAAAGAAACCACTGAAAAACCAATGTCCCAGTATTGTCGAAGATTTAATGGAGACAATCACAACAGTCACAACAGTCAGTGGCTTAATATTGGATAATAAATAATGATTAATGAATGTGGTATTTGTGGTTTAATTGTTTAACAAGTTTTTTTTTCATTTTTAACTAACATTTCACCTTTAAAACTACTTGAATGGAAGATGTACACAGTAGTAATTTAGCATTTAAACCATAAAACATATAAAGGACCTTTTTTAAAAGAACAAAGAAAAGAAATCTATAAAATACCTTAAAGACCTTACATCAATTACACTCATATTTTAACAATCACGTGAAACCTGGACCAAGGTCAAAGGCAGAAAGTGCATAAAGTCACTAGTGCAAAACAGAATTACATAGGCAACTGTTAAAACCCCTTAAATAGTTTCATTCTACACAAATAAAAACAATTCCAGTGTTTTGGAATGCAAATGCTGAGCAAGGTTCTTGATGCGACACACACGGGTATGTTTTGGATCTCCGGCGCCGTACACTCTGTATATGTGATACTTTTCCTTCTCCTTCAGTGCAAAGTCGAGCTCATTGGCTGACAGGCGAATGAAGTGCTTCTCTTGCTTGACCGTTGTCTTGACTTCCACAAATACCTCTCGTGTGATGTTAAAGCCACTTTTTAAGATGAGTTTAAAATCGTACGGCTGGCCACTTTCACCATTTTCATTGCACCAGGTAATCTCTCGTGGCCCTTCTCCACTTTCTTGCCAACGGTGAAGGAAGGAGTAGACCAGCTGCTCTCCCCATCTCCCGATATCATCATTGTCATCTTTACCATTCAAAACCTGCAGGAAGTTGGGCAAACTGAAGTCTAGTGTAAGGTCCTCCAGAACTACTTCTGCAACTGTCGGTTTGGTCCATACTGCATTATTCAGTGGCATTGGTGGACGGTGAATAATACTTCCCTGGAACTGGCTTTCCATAACTTCTGGAGGCAGGACGGGCTCATGAACCCTAAATACAGAAGATGAACAGAATTTCAGAAATGACAAATGAACAGATACAGAGAACAGATCTAATATTAGTAAGTGAGCCTAAAGCAGAACAACATACTGCTCTGAAGGCTGCTTCGTCGGTTGTTGTTCTCCTGCTGTAGACAGAGTGCTGCTGCTCTCTGGTTTGTCCGCACTAGCTTCAGCTTGCTCACTGGGAGCTGCACTGGAAACAGCATGGGCCTCATTAGGAGCACCAACACCCTGGAGACCCGTCACAGCAGCTTTGGGAGTTTTTTCTGTGTAATAAAAAAACAAACATATATTGACTAGAAAGCCTTTATCTAGATTGAGAAACTTTTTTTAGTTTTAACAACAAACAGTATAGTGTGTAGTATAGATACTGAATAAGCAGGTTATCACATCAATGGACCTTTTCTTCCCTGATAGCACGGATATAAAATTAGGCCTTGATTAGTGAAAGTGTGGTTCAGGGAGGATGAGGAATCAGTTTCACATATATATTGGCACCCCAGAGTCCTGACCTTAGCCCTACTGAAAGTCTTTGGGGTGTGGAACAGCTTGTTTGATTTGCATGTTACATTCTGGACTCTGAACCGAGGCACCAACAGTCATGACTTCTTTCCTTCCAAGCTTTATTTTTCTTGGTGGTCATGACAGAATAAAATGACTGATGGAGCAAACACACCCGTTCACTGACCTTCTGTGTGTTATGGGTACTTGAACACGTCTAACTTGAAGATGAAGTTTTAATTATCTAAATAGATCCCTAAATAGATGCTTACAAGAGCACTGACCTTCTGTGAGTGGGATGCTACCACTTGATCTGGGTCCCTGAATTCCCTGAATACTTAAAGCGCCTGGCTCTCTGTGTGGCTGGAGTTCTGTTGTATTTTCCTGAGCACTCATACTGGATGAGCTCCTCTCAGCCCCTGAGCCCCAGTAAGCAGGAGGTGTAGGAGAAACAGGAGGAGCTGAAGAAGTTGGAGGTGCTGGAGGAGGCCACATCTTCATTACAGCCTCCACTGCCTGGCTTGGTTTTTCTGAATACACACAAGTGGACAGGTTAGGAAGAAAAATCATCTCAGGCACTTTCAAGCTGAATGTGCAGCACTGCGCTAAGGCTCATATTTACATAACGCTCATGTTACACACTGCCCGGCCACATAAAGCCGCGCAATAATATCCTGTTGGACTTCCTTTAGCTTTGATTAGAGAGCATAATCTCCATGGCATTGTTGCTCCAGTTGGTCAGGTCGAGGCTCAGCAACATTAATATGGCAATAAAATGAAGTCAGCTCATGAGCTGAATGTAGTGAATGAGCAGGTTATCACATCAAAGGACTGCACCATCAGGGAGGTCCTGACCTTATTTCTATTGAAAGTTTATGGGATGTGCTGAAGAAGACTTTATGGAGTGGTTCAGTTTTCCGGTCACCAGTTTAGACGTCGGTGAGAAATAATCCAACTCTGAATGATAATAAATGTTATGTTGCTGAAATTTGGAATTTGTCAAAACAACACATGCTGTATTCAAGGCTAGAAGTAGTCCAACAAAATATTAAAATGCATGATTTTTTGGCCGGGCACTGTACTGTATAATGTCAAAGATACGAATAATGATTTGGTCTGGACCGGTGGCAACTAGCCAAGACTTTGTGATGATGAATCTATCCTTAAATTTATAATCTAATTTGTTCATTAAGTTTTTCTCATTGTTTTTCTTCACTATTTTGTAAATACAGTATAGAATATGAACTAAACATTCAGGATGACTGTAACTCAACTTGCCTCTGGATACAGAGCTGGAACATCGTTTCTCAATGTACATGGATATTATTGGGATGACAAAAAATTTTTTATTGAGAAACAGTTTCAGCATTCATTCATTTTCTAAGCCGCTTAATCCTAATTAGGGTCGCGGGGAGGCTGGCGCCCATCTCAGCCAACTCTGGCGGACAGCTCACTAGGCAATCGCAGGGCCAACACACATATTCACACTCACACTCACATCTAAGGGCGATTTCGAACAGCCAGTTAGCCTACTGTGCATGTTTTTGGACTTGGGAGGAAACCGGAGTACCTGGAGGAAACCCACACAAACACGGGGAGAACTGCACAAACCTGTGCTTTTTCCTCCTGTTTTGTTGATTGATGCTTTGGGAGGCCAGGAGTGCAGCTTATCCTCTTCCTCCTCCTCTGTGTTCATCTCCACTTCCTGTCTGCTCTCAGTTCCTGATGAGCTGATGGCAAAGATCTCTAACAACCAAAGGGAAAAAAATCTTTAAGTACTCTGCTAATGTGAAAATGAGCTTTGTCCTTCACTTCAAACCTGGTTAAGTTTATGGAATAAATGTGTGTGTGTGTGTGTGTGTGTGTGTGTGTGTGTGTGTGTGTGTGAGTGAGAGATGATTATTGATTCCTGTCTGAAGGAAAGGATGAGCTAGGGATGCTTCCCTCCTTCCTCTGCACCTCCTGCAGCCATGTAGCAGCTGCTTTGCTCTTTCATGTCAGTGAGCACTGCATCGAACAAATCCCTATTAGCATATGAGCACACCACCCGGTCTGCGCGCCCATGTGCGCGCAGCACACCAATCGAAGATGAAGGAAAATAACAGAGTACTGGATACGGAACGGTGCTGAGATTAAAGCAGCGGTGCATATCTGAGCTGCAAATGTGTTGCATATGAGACTTCAAAAAGCACATAAAACATCAGGGGAACGTGTGATCCCGCTTCACTACCCTATAGTCACTATTCACAACCAGGCATGGAGCTTACTTTTGGGTTCGAGTGTCTCCAGTGGTGCCGGAACCTCCCATCGCTCTTCATCCTGAGGAAGCTCCTTGATGTGTTTACTCTCCAGTAATCTTTTCAAAGAATCCGTATCCTAAATGAGACCATAAAAATAAAAACACTATTACGGTTGTTTTCCAAGTCGAAATCTTTCTCAAATTTGAACGAGGAAATAAATCTGATAGCGACTGCCATATCTCTGCTGTGAATAAGGAGGATGCAATAAGCCTGTCATGCTATGATTCATGCTCAGTCACATTAAGTTTCTCCTCCAGACGTTTCCTTCTCTGGCTGCCTGATGTGATAATTCGAATGTCTTTATGCATGCTCAATCAGCGCATCGGTTCCAGTTGCCAGGTGACTGTGACGTATCCCTCAAGAGACATGACCCCACTACTGCAGAGCATCTCTAGAGCCACAGCTGTGATGACTCACCCGTGTACCCATGAGCCAGACACCCAGTTTATGAGGGAAAAAAAATTCTTCAGGACTTAGTGAATGGAGCCTTGATATTATGGGCCAAAAATTACCTCCTATATTTGCTACATACACAAGTTAACCAGATTTTGGCTAGAGATTCTGATGATATTCAACTGTCTAAGTATAATTCTGACACAACTGGAAGTCTAGTCATACAAAGATCAAGAAACTAAAGAAGAGCTAGAACTGCTGAACATCAATAACATTTATCCTAACCGGAAATTCCCACTGGCAAAGAAAACAAAAGGTAAATTTTTTATTTCATGGAGGCCTGAGAAAACCTTTGAGACATCAACCATAGCTTCATTCTGGCAAAAGAAGACAAAAGGATACAGCTTACATCCTCTCTAGGCTTTCAGGCTGCAAAGATCATGTTGAGCAAAGAGCCAGTTCAATAAATGTAGCAGTTAGCATGCCTTAAGATCTCTAAAGCTAGCTAAGTGAGATTTCCTCACACAGTGAATGGCAAGCTTTGATTAAGTTAATGAACAGCTATGCATCGTTTTAGCTAAAATAAGATAACACTTATCAACTCAGTTTGTAATCAGGTAGTAGCTGTTAAAATGTCTACGACGCTCCTTTAGTGAGTAACTTCACCCCCCAATCTGAGCCTAAGTCCACCTACTGCATAATTTTGTTAAGTAACAGGGGCTAAGTGGGGGGAGGTGGACTGTGTGTGTGTGTGTGTGTGTGTGTGTGTGTGTGTGTGTGTGTGTGTGTGTGTGTGAGTTTCAATTACCCGTAACATGATGATGTCATATTTGGATGCACAAAGGAATATGGGATCAAAGTGGTGTCTTTGTATACTTCATTTTTATTGTGGCGTTTTGTATACGTATTACGTAAACATAACTTGCAGCTGGAAGATTACTCGTGAGATGTGGGAAGGTATGACTAAAACAAACTGTTGCGTTCCAAACTGCCACTCTACATCTGTTAGGCACTTCCTGCTGAAGTTTTATAAACTTCCCAGTAACACGAAACTGCATAAAATCTGGGTAAAGGACATAAGAGGAGTGCAATTAAATAGCTTGCGCTGGACAAGTGTCTGTAAGTTACATTTCCCGGGCAGAAAGAAGACTTACAAAGTCAAGAAACCAACAATATTCCTGCGGACGATGTGGAATAACATTACAGAGTCTAAAAACAAGCAGATATTTAAGTGCTTTAAGCAGGAGACTCGAACAGTCCATGAATATGCAAGCCTAACAAATATGAAAGCCTCCACTGCTCATGGTGGACAGGCCGGCAGTCTGCACTGTAAGCGTCTCACCCCAGACAAATCCTAAAATTCCACCAAATCTTGGGCAAAAATTCCAACAGAAGAAACCTGAAGCCGAGATACTGGTGTGTGGAATCAACTTTTAAGATGTTAACAGTGCCATTAACAACACCATTATATACTACAGAAAGCAAGTAGTATCTTAAAGTATAAAATATTTATTCAGTCAAACCAACAGAGATTCAAAAAATAAGCATAAGTCTCAGTTTTTGTGACTGTTAGTCCTCAACAAGCTATCCAGTGTCATAGCACCTCTTCTAAACTGTTCTCGACACATTTTTCAGCCATTTCTGCACCTCTCATATTCTAATCACTGATAAACCAGTATGTCATCTACCATTTTTAACTGTCTTGTTGCCCCAGTTTAATCCCATGGTTCATTGTGCAACTTGAAGACCTGCGTCAGTCAATGGGTCAATTAGCATATATTAAAAAATAAGCAGAGTTTCATAGACTTCCACTCAGAGGTGGGGTTGGGGAGGTGATTGGAGAGTGTTAGCGTTCTTAAACTTCATGATGTAAAGAAGTACCAAATGTGACCCTCCAGCACAAAACCAGTCGGAACTTGCATGACCCAGGTAAGTGGCTCATAGACTAAAATCATATTTCTTTTCCCACTTCCTGCTTGGAGGCCGCTTATGTCCTAATGTGGCGCACTGTAAGCCGAGTTCAATTAAAAACCAACACTGATATGTTTCATCGCAGTTGAGTTATGTTATTTAATTTACAGTTCCAAAAACATCTTTAAGTATTCAGGTACTTTAAATGCAATTTAATCATTTTTATCATGTTTACTTCTGGGGAAAGAAAACTATAACTGTTAGAGCTTTACATCTGGAGAAAAAGCCCTACATCTAAACCTGCAGTGTATTTAGTAGAAAATGTCAAAATTTCACAGTGTAAGAGGTTTTCACATGCTGCTGCACATTTTCCCAATAAAAATACTGCACAGAGTTTATAACTCTACTGCACCGTACAGAATTAATAAAATGTTTTAGCAGATACTCTTTTGAACAATATTTAAAAAAGAAAACCCTCTTTAGAGTCTTGGGGAATATTTTCTGTATTAAAATCTATAAGGAATCGATATATAATGATGTCGAGTGTGGTGAAGGTGCTTACATTGCTACGGATAACAAGTTCCTCAAGAAAATGTTTCAGTTCCTCCACAAAGCTCTTCTCTGTGGTAAACAGTTTCACCAGCTCTCTGTAATCAGAGCAGGACAATAACACCTTAACAACAAACAAGACTTGCATTTTTATAAAATACAGCACATTATGTGGTCTTGTATAATCAGAGCACAACAGAAATACCTGCAGATGGCCATTTTGGATGACAGATGGTCTTTCTGAATGTACAACTCTTTCCTGTCTTTCAGAAGACATATGATGTCCTCACTCTCTACAATAGGGCTCTGATCTGGCTGCTCCAGAAGGTAATAAATGTACAGCTTTCCCACCTGTCGGAAAAAAAACATCCTCTACTCACTAAAAGGACATGATGCAATAGCCAGCAATGACTCAGCAGCCACTGCAGCCAAGCCAGGAATTGCAAATATCAAATCTAGGATACCTGGCCGAAGCTGAGTGACTTGATCTCCTGTGCAATTCCACTCTCTTTCAGGTCTTCGTATATTTCTCCAAGCTCGTCGTGGTGGTAGATAAACCTCTGGATATATGGGATAATGTCCCGCACTAGGTTCTGCATAGCTGGACATGGCCTATAATTCTCTGTCTGGGGTTCAGTAGTGACACACTCGGACAGTTTCCTCACACCGCAGATTTCCAGGAACAGCTCTCGGTCTCTCTCACTAAAGGCCAGCTTCTCCTCATGCAGCTTGCCTTTGAGAAATACAATCCACGCCCAGTACATAATTATACTCATGTTTTAATATAAACATTACATTCTGCACTTTTAAAGAAGTATATGCTGTATACCTTTTGAGCTTGATTTAGGCGTTTTGGCTACTTTCTTCTTAGCCGAGGGCAGATTTAGTAGGCAAACTTCGTAAGATTTGAATATCTTCTCCAGGCTCAAGTTGTCTGCTATCATAGGTTTCTTGGCCAGTGTGACCCAGCCCTGTGTCTTGGTAGGAAACACCTTCATACGAGACACCATCTCTGGCAAAAATAATACCAAGCAAGTGGTCATTTCATTTTGCTTTAAGCGTAAGTGAAAACACAACATTAAATTAGAGGGGCAATCATCGAGTGCAAGATACTGCAGTGATTAAGATGAAACATCTGGCCAAGACTGCAGGTTTTTGTAACTTGGCATAGTTATAATGAAATATCTCCCCCTAGTGGGCATCTGATAAACATTTTGCCCCATGTTAAAGAATAACAAAAAGAAGAATTTTTGAGATTTCAGGATTTTTAAATAAACTTAATTAAATGCTAAGTAAGTTTTTTAGTTGTACCATTACAAAAAAAAAATTGTGCACAATTTTTGTATTATACTGCAAACAGACAAACACAGGTGAAAACATTAACAGCATTTGGCAGACACTCTTATCCAGAGCGACTTGTAATTATCATTTTTTATACAACTGAGCAATTGAGGGTTAAGAGCCTTGCTCAAGGGCCCAACAGTAGTGATAATGGGGAGTGAACACTGATCAGTAACCCATCACTTTAACCACAAAGGCACCACTGCCCACCAACCTCCTGGTAAAGGTTCAATCAATAGCATTAATAGGCATGTAATGATTCACCCAATTCATGACTCCATTTTTCATGAAATGTTTGAAAAAACCAAATTGTAAAATTACCAGAAAATATGCTACACTTATTATTCGTTATCAACTTAAATTTTTCTTTTGTAAAATAGAAAAAATACACCTTTGTTTCACTTTCGGAAAAACTAATTATTTACTAAAAATCTGTAAAGGTTGGAGTAAAATATAACAGCACTCAGCACTCTATTCAGCACTCATGATTCATTTCACAAAGTCACACAACAGCTTGTGGGGGTTTTTTTTGGCTAAATTATGGTGACTTTATGTTCATTCCCTCTACTCTAAGTAATTGTGCTGTTGTCTGAAGAAATTAAACTGCCACTGTGGCAGTGGTAGATTGGTGGTTAAAGCTCTGAAGGGATATTGTTGCACAATACGTTTCGTAACATTCCTAATCATTAGCATACTCTCACCTTTTAGTGTTTTGCAGTAATGCGGGTTCAATTCGAAGCCTTGATCTTGCTCTGGATGTGTAGGTTCTTTACATTTTTCAGCTTTTTAAAAAAAAAACAATCATAAAATATTAGCTGTATAGCATTCTGTAGCACCATATTCAATCTTATACTATTTTAATATGATTACCACATAAAACAACACCCACCCAGTCTGGCAAAAATGATGGAGATATCCTGAAGCACCTCTCCTGTGGGGAGTGGGGATGATTCACACACAGCCTCTAAAAGGTCCACATACTGCTTCATGGATGGATTCGGCTCCACATTTAAATACTATAAAACCAAGACAAAAAAAGCTTTTTTTGAAAATGTGAATAAACGGAATGCAACAGTTCAGTTTTTTCACACAGTGACTGCACAATTCTAAAACTACAGTCATACCGTAATAAACAGCTCATTCATTTGCGGCAATTTGCTATAGAATGGAGCCAGTACTTTAGGTTCCTGGACCCTGCTCTCTGATTTGCGGATCAGCTCCTTGTATCTGACAAACATATTTGTTGGATCTTGCCAGCACACGTCTTTGAGATGGTAGAAACGTCCTGAAGACCAGTCGTCCTTCCTAAAGAGAGAAACAAGAGATCGTATCAAAATGTTAGCTATGACAGACTAGCTGACAATTATTTTATCAGGTGCACCACTTCTAATATCACTGCTAGTTTAATCCCAAAAAAAAAAAAAGGGCTGTGCATCTTGATAGGGTAACTCTTGCTCTCTGACCTTTCATACTCGATAAAGACCGCAGGCGAGTACTGGAAGAGCTCTTTAAGCTGTGCTTTCGAGCACTCTGCTAGCAAGTAGAGGTACACAGAGTGAATGTGCTGCACAGTAGTGATGAAATGGGCTCCGTCATCCTCACCGCCATCCGATTCCTTCGTGCACCAGCGTTTCAAGTAGTTGACCATCTCATCTACGAGAATGGTACGTCTCATGCCTGCAGCATACGAAAGTGAGACCAGTTATTGTTAAATGAATAGTACCATGCTTTAAACCAATACTCCTTTTTACTCCTTTTTCTTACTCAGAATGTGGAAGGACGAGTAGACTCCTGCTTACCTACAGCTCTGGAGAATTCACTAGGATTCAGACTGACATAGTAGACATGGGATGCCAACAGTCTGTGCACTTCCTCAGAAAAGAGATACACCCTACTTGGCATAAGGTACATAATTTCCCTGCCATCCTGCATGGGCTTGTAGGCAGGCACCCATTCCAACTGCGTGAGGTGGTAGTAGAATGAAGACTTGGCATCTCTTAGGGTGTGGCCCTGGCTGTCGAGCACTTGTGCACTGAAGTACTGAGAATACTTCTCTCTGAAAAACATGCATGAATGTCTTCAAAAAATTTTCTTGATTTTGATTGGTTAATGGCATCGGCTCTTTGTAACAAACCAACTCAGCCACAGTTTTTGTTTTAATAATGTCAAGTGAATGATAGACTGGTGAGTTCATGACCAGTGTTCCGGGATGGGCTCTAGACCCTCCATGATCATGAGCGTAACCAGGATGCAGAGATTCCCAAACATTAAATGGACAAAAATATGACATTTTGAAAATTAATGTATTAACCCTTCAAGTAAAACCCTTCAGGACATGCAGTTACTGGCAAATAATCAAATTCATGGTGGTAAAAATAACATACAACAACACCCCACTGGTGATGCCTTTCCTGTCCCCACATGACTCTTTACCTTTTATTACTTACTTAACTTCAGAGAATCTAGTATATGATGCAACACAGGATACAGGGCACAAAGAACATTTACTTTTCAATATCTTTACAATCAGGATATGATATTTGATGAAAATTCACAGGTAAAGGAACCATTGCTCTGTGTGTTCTGTTCAGACAGCTTGATGACTCACACAAAGAGAAGACAAGAACACACAATGAGTACAATGAGACACTGACTCGCAGGCCTGTTGTTGTACTTGGTCATTAGCCTTAATGATTATCAGCTTGGACAATTCTGTAAATGTAGTTTGAGTGTAAATGAAGCCTAAATGGGTTGAAACCATCATAAAGGAATGTTCCTGCATTTCTCAAACTTCATTTCAAGCTATTATATCTGTAACACATAAGCGATTACGGCAGAGAAGGAGTTCGAAATGAAGCATAGATGATGAATTTGTGGATGTTTTAGAAATACAGTGAGCAGAGTGTTTGTCTAATTCACATTGGAACCTTCCGTGAGGTGTTTTTCAGTTTGTCTGTCTGACGTCCATCTTTTGTTACAGATTCCACTGGTATTCCACCGGTAGTGGGTATTGTATCCATAAGGAGTGTTTTTTGTTTTTTTCTTATAAACACTTCAGTTCTATTTTCCAGTGTGTAATTTGAGATGTAATAGAACTCCACATACAAAAAAAAATCCTCAGTCTTTTATTTTGACACATGAATACATTGTGTTCGAAGACTAGGGAATCGCTATTTTGTGACACTGACGTCTTTCTGTGTTGTTGTGATGACATATAAACACTTCTGTGAACATGTCTGAGGCTCATCGGCTGCTCGTGCTCTTGTCTACGGTACAGGTCATGCATCTTGTAAAGATTTCTTTCCGGTTTAATCCCTGCTACTTTGTTGGATAGGTCACTTTGGCCATTGAAAGAGATCCCAGATCAGCACTTTTGGTGGGGCATGTGCCTGCTGTTACAGTCTCAAATCTTGGAAATCACGCTTGAGAGATGAAGTTAGCTTACTTATATTCACAGCTGTAATTCTGACTTGATGTTTTATGGTCATGTTAAACTTTTATTGAAGGAATTCAACAACTGCCCTTTGATTCCCAGAACAAGACAAAAGAGTTGGCAAATTCAAGTGTAATCCTGCTTTTACTGGATTCTAATAAAACAAATAACAGTATTCCTTTAGAGAAAGCCTCTGTTATTGCAGCAGCAGTGTGCTGTAATGTATGCTGAACAAAACATTAAACCTAAAAACTAGGATACATTAAATAAATTGCACAAATCCAGCAAGCTGACCCAGACGCAGACAAAGAGGTCTAGTATTTGTGTTTTAACTAAGCTTATGTGACCAGAAGGCATTAATGCAGTCATGATGACCCCATTACCATCCAGCCACCTGCATTTCTACACACAGTACAGACCATCCGATTTTACCCACCGGAGAGAGTAGGAAAGGGAAAAGGTGTGGGACTGAAATAACAGACTGACCACAAGATAAATGGCCAGACAAAGACAGATGACAGACTGCTTCACAATCAGCCGCAGATTAGGAGGATTAGACCAGCCGTCTGACAGACAGTCTTTTACAGAGGATGTATGATGAGAATCTTATGAACAGTGGGGTATAATCCTACACTTTGGAGAGAGAGAGACAGAGACAGAGAGAGAGAGATGAGACATACCTAGTGTCCCAGTTGTTTTCCAGAAGGTTGATCAGACTTTGTCTTTGGTGCAGTTTGATTTTAGGGGAAAGTTGATCTGCCGTTATCAGAGAGTGGAGCTCTTCACACTGCTGATCCACAATCACATACAGTCCGTCTGTAGTTTTGGGCCACAGCTTCGCCTCCTCGGCCCATGGGCTTGATGCCTTGACAAATGATCAAAGATGGATGGAGGTAAAAAAAAATTAAATATTATAATAAAAAATTATTTAATAAAATTCAGAATTGTAAATCTCTTTTATAAATAATTACCACAAATATCATTACAAAAACAGATACACAGAAAAATACAAACAATAATTAAAAAATATAATTTAAATGAAACATGAAAAGATAACAAAAAACGCGGCACGGTGGCGTGGTGGTTAGCACGTCTGTGTCACAGCAAGAAGGTCCTCGGTTTGAGTCCTGGGCTCGGATGTTTCTGTGTGGAGTTTGCATGTTCTCCCCTCCCTGTGTTTGCATAGGTTTCCTCTGGGTACTCTGGTTTCCTCCCACAATCCAAAGACATGTACATTAAGCTGATTAACTGTTTCAAATTGCCCCCTTGGTGTGAATAGTATGTGTGTATGTGTGTGTTGCCCTGCGATGGTAAGGTGAGCTGTTCAGGGTGTACCCTGCCTCTGCCCAGTGTCGGCTGAGATAAGCTCCAGCCTCCCCGTGATCCTATTAAGATTAAGCAGTTCAGCAAAGGAGTGAGTGAAGTAAAGAAAAATTTAAACATATCTCACAAGCAAATTAGAAAATATAACTACAACAGAGGACGCAAAAGTAAATTAATAAAAACTAATAATCCTGGTGGGGTAGTTTTGGCCAGTGGTAGGGTGATGGATTACTGATCCCGAGGTCAGGGGTTGTGGTGAGAGGCATGTTAAAGAACAATTGCTGACTTTCGTAAAGAGTAGGCTGCATAGCCGGCAGCGTGTTTTTGCCCTGCGATGGCCTGGTGAGCTGTCCAGGGTGTACTCTGCCCTCACATAGAGTCCGCTGAGATGGGCACCAGCCTCCCGGCGACCCTAATTAGGATTAAGCGCTTCAGAAAATGAATGAATGAATGAAAAAATGAGTAATAATCCTGGTTGGTTGGTCTGTTGGTGTGCTCTTCTTTGAGCTTTTTGACTTTTGTACATGCTATTCGGTTAGTAAAGCTTAAATTGCCTGTGTGTGTTTATGGTTGTATAATTATCCAGTATACTGACATGACAGTGGTTGTATTTTTGTACACCTGTTCTTTGCATTATTCCTTATTCAAAAATCTACACTGTAGATTTAGAGTAGCCTGTTGTTGTAATGTGTATGTCTTTGGACTCTGGGATGAAACTGGGGTACCCAGAGGAAATCCAGGCAAGTGCGGGGAGACCATGGAAACTCTTTTTAACGCCCGAAATAGGAACCTCCTTGCTCTATAGCAACAGTGCTAATCACTACTCTACCATACCATTATTATTCTTAATGAAATGTAATAATTTGCATTTTTACTTTTTTACATGTTTAATTTACTGTTTTGAGACAGCGTCGAGAACCTAAAACGCTTTTCAGATTTACCCACCATTACTTCAGATTGACTCAAAAGCAACATTGGAATAAAATCTCTCTACATATAATCTAATATTATTATGGCTTCAGATGCAGTTCCACAGAGCAGCATGGACTGGAAAGAACTCACAGCAATAACACAGGAGAATTGAAGGAGTTAAAGAAGCCTTCATTCCAGTTACAGCACTGAACGGGTTTCTGACTACACACAGCAATTTCACACTGACTTACGTGCAGAAGAGAATCGGACTTGAAGCTCTTTTCAGAGCAGCGTAGCAAATTGCAGAAATGTAGGTCAAACACACGAGCGCTACAAATCCAGCTCATCTCTGAATACAATCATTTCTGCTGGCACTTCACCTCTCCCTGTGTCATCCTCACTAAACACAGATTACTACCGCAAATGAGCACGTTTCAGAAACACTGCGACAATTATGTGTTTAATGCATGCTGAGGGAGACTGTAGGTGGGAGTAATAAACGGATTACAGATGTGCTTATTTATAGGCACAGTTAAAGCCATGTTGGATCTCCAAAAGGTCTGGCACTGCTCTTTTCGTACTGATCACTGCCCTGCTACTCCTTAGCTCTGTGATGTAAGCTGGGATGGAGCAGTTTACTTTCATGATACAAGGCCTAAAGCTGCTCTGCTACATTTTACACGAGAAAATCAGTCAAAAATATGACCCCTTCCGATTTAAATTGAGAAAACTACATTTATTAATCAATTTCTTTCAAGCTCTCTATCACGTTCCATTTAATTCAATATGTACATTTAAGCTAAGTAATAAAAGATTATTGTTTGCAATTTATGACAGGAAAACAATCAGTGGGCGGCACAGTGGCACAGTTGTTATCAAGTCCACCTCACTGCAAGAAGGTCCTGGGTTATATTCCCAGGCTCCAGGCATTTCTGTGTGGAGTTTGTTCTCTCTGTGCTTGTGTGGATTTCCTCCAGGTACTCCAGTTTCCTCCCACAGTCCAAAACATGCACAATAGGCTTATTGGCTGTTGCAAATCGCCCCTAGGTGTGAGTGTGAGTGGTTGTGTGTGTGTTGCCCTGCGATGGCCTGGTGAGCTGTGCAGGGTGTACCCCACGTTCGCCCAGCGTCGGCTGAGATGGCTGCCAATAATGCCATGGTGATAATGGCTAACGGCAGCCCAACAAAATATTAGACTGGGAGACTTTTTTGGCCCAGCCAGTATTTATATGAATGCACAGCATAAAAGTTGAAATGTCTTGAATATTACCAAAATGATCCTGAAGTTCCTATTAGAAGATTACAAAACACCATATCTTAGATTATTAAATGTATTTTAAGGCTGGACCCAGTTTAAAAGTTGGTGTAAAGCTGCATGATCAGCAGTTTAACAACTGGGTGGCTTCATCTCGGAGGAAGCATGCAATAGCTTGCACTCTCTCCTGGTGATAAATATTGCATGATAGGGAAGACTTGGCTGCGGGGTGCAATCTAGATAAGCCAAATTAGACAGAGGATTATGTTGCTGTTTCACAACACTTTTTATGTGCTTACCGTTAATTATTTTTCTTCATAACTTATAGTTTGTTTTTCTTGAATATGGCTGTGTTTATAGAAAAATTGAGGATTTGGCAACATTACAGATAAATAAATGAACACAATGATAGTCATAGCTGATCTGTAGCTCCTAATGCTCAAATGATTTGATCAAACTTCCTTAATGAGATTAATTAAGTGATTCTCAATTGCACAGGAATGATTAAGCAGCTCTCAGGGATATGATATGAGGTCAGAGTTCAGGTTGCAAGCCTTATTATAAGGATGGAAGCTGCTACCCTGAGACAGTCACATGGCTCCACTTTTGGCAGGCTGGACTACTTTATTATGCTGACTCAATACTTTGAACAACATGCTGAGGCGTAATGGCAGGAGATAACGGTCTGGCATGCCAAACAAGTTGGCGCTTTGATCCATATTTTCGTACCAGCTCCGTGGATCTGAGGGTGCGTCGCTCCTTCCTAAAAATGAGAAGATCCCTCACTCCAAGGTCACTCAAGAAATCCCGCCATCCTGATAGATCTCCGTCATGCAGGTAGGATGAATCCAGCAGCACCCAGTCCACACCTGAGAGGGTAAGAGAGAAAGGAAGATGGAATGAGAAAGAGAACAACAAATAGGTTGAGAGAGAAATGTGACAGCATGGAGTAGCCAGGTCCAGGCTTTTACACTCAACACCCATGATATTTAATTTCTGTAGGTTCTATCTGTCAAAGTCTGGAACAGTTTCATTCAGAAAAATAAAACTGACTGAAAAGCATATAGGATTATAATGTTGTCTCCACTGACACAAAGCCATCAAAGATGGACTCCCTCTACCAAGTTCCACTTTTAGACCTTGTTCTTTCATACTGGTAGAGACTGAGCCTATTGAAAGGTATAAAAACTCATTCATTCCTCTTCTAAGCCACTTAAATCTAATTAGGGTGGAGGGGAGGCTGGCGCGAATTTCAGCCGACTCTGGGTGAGGGCAGGGTACAACCTGTACGCCAAGCCATCACAGGGCCAACACACAAACAACCATTCACTCTTCCGTTTTGGAAAAGCCAATTAGACTACTGTGCATGTTTTTGGACTCTGGAAGGGAACCGGAGTACCCAGAGGAAACCCACGCATGCAAGGGGAGAACATGCAAACTCCACACAGAAACACCCGAGGCCAGGAATTGAACCCAGAACCTTCTTGCTGTGAGGCGAACATACTAACCACTGCACCACCGTGCCGCCCGGTGGAAAACTGTTTTGGAAATTTGATGATGTGTATTTTTAATAACTTTTAGCTTGAGCAATGAAATTTCTAATAATTCTTTTAGAATTTGTTCACCTTTCCATATTAAACATGTCTTTTTTTGTCTTTTTTTTTTTGCAATTGTGCCAGGAGGACCCCCAGCAAAAAAAAAGCTTTGTCCACAATAATACACTCAGTGAACCACGACTCACAGATGGTCAGGGATAGAGAGCCAAACAGTTTCATCACATATAATGCCATATGTATGAGTAGGAGTATTTCTGTTTGGCATAGAAACACAGAGCGTGGTATTTACCAGGCAGATTGGTGGGCAGGTCGATGTTGCCGTACTCTTTGGAGAACTGCACCTTGCTCTGGCTGGGGCAGAGGAAACCCTTGTTGGTAAGTATGGGGATAGCCTCCCTCAGCACCCTGTAGTCTTGGTCCTGGGAATGCTCCTTGATAAATACCACATAGCTGACAGTGATATCCTTTGGCTTTCCCTGTGGGTGGAAGGAACAGTATGTAATAATAATGTCAAATGTTATTACTGCTTACAGTATATGCTGTTTTACTTCTTTACACTGTATCTTCATTCTTAGTATATTTGAATGGAAGCAGAAATGATTCATAATTATTTAAAATTTTATATTCGTTATAAATGCCGGTACGGTAGCAATGCTGAATAATTGATTCTGATTGGTCAGAGGGAGGTGATTCATATTCTTTAACAGTTGCAAGGCAGGTTTTCTATTATTTAGGCTTTTAAAAGGGGGGGGGGGGGCCTTGTACAGTACATTCTATAGAAACAGGTTTATAGCCTGAGGTGTAATCTCTGATATCATGATTTTATTTATTTTTTTTAGTTAGGTAATCTTGATTCAGCATTTTTAAAGGTATCTTTAGTGTCAGTACTTAGTAACAGTCATGGATCATTTTCTGTCTGATTATTTGAAAGAAAATGGAGATGCTGGTGAGAGAACAACTGTTTATAGCGGCTTTTCATATAAGTGAGCTTATTTCACAAACAGCCCACATTATTCATCAATTCATTCAATTTCTGAACCGCTTAATCCTAAATAAAGTGCACCCTGGACCGCTCACCAAGCCAATGCAGGGCCGAAACACGCTGACACCCACATTATTACATGTAATTATATGCAGATTAAAAAATTGACATGTACCCTAAAGTTCCCCAAAGGAGCAACATAACATCCGCCCTATCTAGATCATGAATTCGAGTCCTGGCGATGACACAGCCATCCATGGCCAGAAGCCCAAGAGAGCAAAACTAGCCATACTATCCATAAAAAAAAAATTTTTGGCATGGCCAAAAAAAAAAATAGATTGCCTTGATTGCAGTGCTTGATTAAAATGGTGCTTTAGTTGCTCAGGTCGAGGATCAGGAACATTTTGTGGCAATAAAATGACTGGGGAATGATTTTAGGGGATAATTTTTAATTAAAAATGAATATCTGGATTTATGTAAGGTGGATTTCGAATGAGATCCACTATTACATTGACCAATATTAATTGGATTTACTTTCATGAAAATGCAAGAGAAATACACCACATTAGGATGTGTGAGTGTCGGAAACTAATCAACAACCTGGTGCAGCTGCCATTGTTTTCCTAGGACGACACACCCTATTTAGGTTTGGGACAAGCATTACTTCCTAAAACCTGAGACATCAATATCTTCCAATCAAAAATAAATCAGATCATCACACCCTGCTCTGGTAGCATTCAACACACAGTGACTGTGCCGGGATATGTTCTGACCTTCCAAGTGGCGTTCTTCAGAATGGGGTAGATGTGGTTCTGAAGCACCTCTCGTGGCTCCAGCTCATGAACCTGCAGCCTACAGAGCAGCTCTCGCACCTGAGAGTTACCCAGCTTATCCAGACACTCCAGCAGTCGCGGCTCCACGATGCTCAGGTCCTTGTACAGAGCATCCAAGCCTACGATAATGGAGATGACACAGTGCTGCATAAGGGGGTGTGGCTTTCACGTCACATGAGTGCTTGTGACCCACTTCCAGCGATGCTGGCCTGATCTTCTTGAACACAAGCATTAATATTTAATTCATATGGGCTCTGCTTTTAGCCACAACCTCACCTGCGACACAGTTATCTTTCTTCTTTATAAATCTCTCTGGCTTTTTCCACAGAACACACCATCTTTTAGAAAGTTTTTGATAGTCAATGCACATACTTTAAACAGTATGATAAATTGAATGCTATTCACTCTTCATGTTCATGATTCATGTTCTTATAATTAATTAAGAATATATTTATTTTCTACAGAGACTGGACATAAGTAAATAGACACCCAGAATTTAAGAATGAATATCTGCTGGTCAACAAAGAGGCTTGCGTCTTGCTGCTCAGCCATAACAGCCCATTTGATGAAACACGTAACAGTTTTTGAGCTGGTCAGGCTGTCTTCTGCAATGTCTGTGGCCTTGGAACGGGGAATTTTCTCCACTGCTCTCTTCACAGAGCGAAGGCATTGTTCTGATGGTCCAGGTCGACCTGGTCGTGGATTCGCGGTGGTCTTACCTTCACTGTTGAACTTTTTACCGTTAATAGAGGAATATTCAAATTGTTGGCTATACTGTTGCTGGCTAATGCCACCCTCTGACTGGCCCACAATTTGATCTCTCTGGAAATCTGACAATTTAATGACATAAATTTAATGAACACTAGTCAAACTGCTGTATAAAGGTGCACAAAGCTGTGCTAAAGTTATGTAAGCATGTCTGGCACTCCAGGAGCTCAAGAATTGTCAGATTTTCAGAGAGGTCGAATTGCGGGTCAGTCAGAGGGTGGAATCAGTCAGGGACAAATAACAAC
The DNA here is from genome assembly GCA_028564935.1 of Neosilurus hyrtlii. Taxonomy (NCBI): domain Eukaryota; kingdom Metazoa; phylum Chordata; class Actinopteri; order Siluriformes; family Plotosidae; genus Neosilurus; species Neosilurus hyrtlii. The sequence continues at coordinate 18,517,719 of JAOUQZ010000051.1, forward strand.
AAGACAAATCTTCATCAAATGGGCTATTATGGCTGAGCAGCAAGACGCAAGCCTCTTCTTCAACCAGCAAATATCCGTTCTGAAATTTTGGGTGTCTATTTACTTATGTCCGGTCTCTGTATACAGTATTGACATAAATCTGTTTAGAATTCTTAGGAAGAAGCAGATCAGGGCTAAGAAATATAGTCTTATTTCTGGTGCAGTATTTTTAATTTTAAAACAGGCCAACAGAGGCAAGCTGCAATACAGGTGCTTTCAGGTGCTTAAAATAAAGCTCTTCACAAAAAAAATGCCAGCAATGCAATGTGGGAAACAAGAGCATTTTAATCACTGTAATTGCTAATGACTGTGCAGGTCTGAGTAAGATTTTGGTCAAACCTTTGTGAGTCTTCTGACTGAGAGGAAAGAAGACACCCTCTGCACTGAGAGCCACCACACGGCCATCTGCCAGAGGGATCATGGGAACGTCTCGAAGGGCCTGGAGAAGACTATCCACCTCACTGTACTCAGATTCCAGAGCACGGAAATTACACGCCAGCAGCTTGGCTAGCTTTTTCAGACTGGCATCTGAAGAAATAAAAAGACCCTCTTTATGTGTGCATTTCAATATGAAACTTACAACAAAGTTTCCTCTCAGCCCTGATGAACCGTTATACCTGAGTGAATATCACCCTCTTGTACGAGACTCTTGGCCATCGCACAGATGACGGTGGTGATCTTAGGAGCCTTGAGTCGCTGGACACCCAGAGCAGTGAGCAGAGAAGACGACAGCGATGACTGCAGTGCAGGGTGAAGGTATGACAAGTTCAGGTGCTTACACAGATCCTCTCCTCCAATCACATCCTGGAACAGAGGGTCCTGGCACACAGCCACTTGCGAAGGCAGCTTGAAGTCCACTCTGCCCTCTGCAACACCACAGATTTTTCTTAGTCAGCCATTCTTTTGCAATTCAGTCCATAAGCAAACATCTACTACACAGCAGTGCTTGAAAGTTTGTAAACCTTTAAGAATTTTATACATTTCAGCTATTCTGTACTGAGGAATGGACTAAAATTTCTCCAGGCCGATCAACAGTTAGCAGAAACATTTAGCTGCAGTTACTGCTGCAAAAGGGGATCACACCAGATACTGAAATCAAAGGTTCACATACTATTGCCCCTCACAGATATGAAATATTGGATCATTTTCCTCAGTGACTAAGTAAAATATTTTTGTCTCATTTATTTAACTGGGTTATCTACTTTTAAGACTTGTGTGAAACTCTGATGATGTTTCTGATAAAATTTATGCAGAAATATATAAAATTCTAAGGGTTCACAAACTTTCAAGCATCACTCTGTATTTCATCTATTTTCAGTCATCCAGGTCAATCTGAAATTGAATCTATCTAGTAGTGAATTACTGGGTGGGGCTCATGACACCTATGACTCTTTCAGGTTACATGGCAGGCTTTAAGGTCTGGTGGTGTTCCCAGTGACCCACTGCTCCAAGTGAGTGTGTGCTCACTGTTTACGTGTGTGTGTGAGTGTGTGTGTGTGTGTGTGTGTGCTCACTTTAGATGGGTTGAATGCAGAGGCAATACTTTCCTGTGCAGGATTGATACAGTATAGCAAAAAATAATAATTAATAAACAAACAAATAAATAAATTATTGAAGACTCACTGCTATCCATCTTGGTTGGTAGGCAGGGTTTTCCTTTTAGCAGCTGGATGATCTGGTTGGCCACAGGGTTGAAAAAGTCCAGAATTTCACTAGGCTGGGGGATATACTGCAAGAACTGGCAGAGTCCCTGCAGCCCACTAAACTCTGGGTGACTCTGTAACGTTTTTGAAACAGTTATGTGTTACTCGTATTAATCTTAATAAGAAAACATTTGCCAGCTGTATGCAAATTTACCAGGATATGACATATTAAGATGGCTAACAAATGAAAAGAAAACAACAAAAGAAAATAAGATGTAGTAGTAAGATGGTGGTCCACCAATGCCTACCACTGAACATTTTCAATATGCATCCTGGGGCAGTGGTGACCCGGTGGTTAAGGTGCTGGCTTACTGATCCGAAGATTCAAGCCCCACTATCACCGAGTTGTCACTGCTGTCCCCCCCAGTGCAGCTAACTGGGTTATCAAAGGCCAGCCATATCTCTCACTGTCTATGGTATGTAAAAGAACCATTGCTGTCTTTCGAAAAGAGTAGGCCATTGGATTGCCGTCAGCTTGTTTCTACCCGAAGAAGCGTTAGATTCAAAATTGTTCTTGGCCTGGATATAACCAAACAACTGTTGGCTGGAGGTAAAGCAATCATTCACTCACTCACTTAATACGCATCTTGTCCTAGCATCTAGTACCGTACTTCAGGGAGCATTAATCTTTCAAAATGATATTCCTTTAATGAAGATGATGATAATGGAGAGAGCTGTTGAAAATATCTCTGAAATCTCCCATGGGTGCTCAAATGAAGTGACATATAGTGATCATGAAGGCCATAGCATTTGATTTGTATTCCCAGCCTAATAATGGCTTTTTTATTTGAATTGACAGATTTTTGGACTGCATTTCACATTTCAATGTGCAGCTAACAGGTATGATTGGATACAACACTTGAAATCAACTTGAGGCCTTTAATCTCCTTAATCAAATAGAGATACTATTACTATATTTTAAAATGGATGTAATTTCAAAACAGTTAATGATTATTTTGTTTGATAAACCCCTTAAATTAAAGTTTAAATGTACACTGCAATCACATCTTGATTGCTTGATTGCAAATATATTGTGGTGGTGTACAGGGACTGGGACAGGGGCAGGGACGTGGACACATACTCTTTCACATTCACTCTCTCTCACTCACTCATTTGCTAAACCACTTAATCCTAATTAGGGTCACAGGGAGGTGGGAGCCTATCTCAGCCAACACGCAGCTCACCAGACCATCGAAAGGCCAACACACATACAACCCTTCACACTCACACCTAGGGGTAATTTGGAACAGGCAAGTAGCCTGATGTGCTTGTTTTTGGAATGTTGGAGGAAACCAGAGTAACTGGAAGAAACCCACGCAAGCACAGGGAGAACATGCAAACTGCACACAGAAACACCCGAGTGCAGGACTCGTACCCAGGACCGTCTTGTGAGGCAGACCTGCTAACCACTACACCACCCTGACACCCTGTACAGGATGACAATCACCAAAATTGCTTTACTGATGGTACATTCTACATAAACTATTCTCTGATTCATTCAGCCATACTGATTATTTATTATGGTTATCAGACCAGTCAGAAGAATTTATTGATTTGAAGTGACCCCTTCACTCTAAGGGGACAAGCAGATGAAAAGCATGTTAAATAAATAAATGCCCCCCACATGCTAAACAGGGTCACTGTTTTTTCCTTTATTTCGTCAGCTGTCTATATAGATATTGTGTGTGCGTGTGCGTGTGTGTGTGTGTGTGTGTGTGTGTGTGTGTGTGTGTGTGTGTGTGTGTGTGTGCGTGTGTTATATAGCATACATTTCACTCCATAATCTCATTGTGTTTCACTCTTTGCTTACCCTGAAAACTTCCATGGCTTGCAGGAAGAGTTGGGGGATTTCAGACCGGAGCCACTGATTCCAGGAGCTGTCTCTATCAATATCCTCTCTAGAAGACGGAATATCAAAATCTCCTACAGGGAACCAGGAAAAGGGCACAGTTTTGTAGTTTCTCATATCAAACAAATACTTTTCACTTTCTTCCCTTTATTTTGAGCTCCACCTGTTACTCACATCCAATTAGTGAGAAATGAACTGATACAAAATGATCAATACATGTATGTGAACAGAAAACTCTTTAACACTTACAAAAAATTGTATTTCACATCTTCCCACCACTTTAGCCTTACCCCGAGTACAACAAAAATGCACTACCCAGCGGATAACACAGAACAAAATACCAGACCAAATGCCACTTGGGAGCACAGTGACAACATTTCTGCAAATGTTGATCCAAACTAAGTAGCATTTATTGTTTCAACACTACTATAAACCACAGTTGGAATAATCTGAGTGAAGAAATATGAGAACATAGTCAGACCTTGGATGATGAAGCGGAAGCCGAAGCTCCGCAGGGGCAGGAAGGCAAAGACGGGCTGCTGCCGTGGCTGAAATTTCACTTCACTCTCAGAACCATTACGGAGCTGGAAGGCCAGGGCTAGCTCTGTAGATTCCACATCCATTTTAATCTACACACACATACACACACACACACACACACACACACACACGTACAGAATGAGAACTTTTGCTCAACCTTCAGTTGAAATGCTAATCAAAATAACGTTGCAGTTGGGGAGGGAAAATGTTACTCCTCACCAACCAATTTCCTCATGAAAATGAATACAGAAATATAATTATAGAAAGAATCATCTGGAACTAGACGTTCAGAAACACATCACAAAGAAAATTAATTCAGTTTTCAGGCCATAATGAGATGGAAATAAGAAGTCAATCAGGAGGACACTGAATAACACTTACACACACACACACACACACACACACACACACACACACACACACACACACACAGACAGCCCCAGACTGCTAGAACATTTTTCCAAAAAATAAAGAAAGAAAGAAACCTGAATAAAACCCTGTCAAGAAAAGTTGGAAAATAGGCCAAGACTCTCAGAAGGATTATGGGACTACTCCCATTATAAATAGAAAAAAATAGTTTTTGTGTGTGTGTGTGTCACCGTCTTAGGGTGGAGCATCTTCTTGACGACCAGCCAGCGCTCCACGCCACCCGTGTGCTCCACCTCCAAGATGTCGTCACTCAGATCTCGTCTCTTCATAGACACCACTCTCTTCTCAGCCTGTCTCACAATCCCATCGCACAACATGAGCTTTCCTCGCTTAGAACTGTATTGTTAAATGCATTGGAGACAATGCTACAGTGCTGCTCACCTCACTGTAGATAGAGATGGAGCGGAGACGGTGGAGGAAGAGCAGGAGAGATGGGTGCACGTCATGGAAGAGGTTTTTGGTCTGGTAGCTCTCTGACCGAAGAGGCAAAAAGATCTTTGTGGTCCAGCTAAAGTGGAAAACCAAGGGATCAAGAATGGCAGAAACATGATCAGGATCTCTACAGGTGTCAACATGTGAGATGGAAGACATTTCCAGAGCTACTTCACGTGTGATTTAAAACCAAATGTGACATGAGGATACAACAATACTAACACACAAAACAGAATTAACTAAAACATCTATTCATGACAGAGGCTAAGCCTTTGTTACTGTGACTGACAGAGACAGAGGCCACGCCTCCTTGGTTGGAACGCCACCATAAACAGATCATTTCCCTATCTTATGTTAATATACATACTAACTGCAAGTGTTTACCTATATGCAGTGTGTGGCATATCCTACACATAAAATGAGTACGAACACACTGTCAGAGCAGACACTGCAATATCTTGTGCTTAAAAAAAAAAAAAACACCTTTTCTCAGCTATCTCCTTGGCAACAGAGGGCACAGGCCTTTCCTTGTCTACCCAGTGAGGCAGGATGTATCCCATGGGGCCGCTGGCCTTGTCAAATTGGATATGGAAGTCGTTGGAGTGGATCTCAGGGCAGTCTGTGACTTTAAAAACCGATTTAAAGCCAATGCCTTTCTGCCCTGAATGAGTAAGAAAACAAATATTTTTCACCATGCTAAAGTAATAAACTGAAAAAAAGATAGAAAATGACACAAGGCATCATAATGACAGCTGAAACTGAAAATATACTGATTGATATCATTTTTTTTTCTTGACAGATGTTTTTTGCACTGCAATCAAGTGCATAAAGCTTGTTTTCTTCCTCTTCACACCATAAAATATAACATTCACTTTTCGGTTTCCGCCCACAAACAAGATTGTATATGAGTAAAATTTAAAGGGACTATTCTCACTTAGTAAAAACTTAACGCTCATGGCTCCCAACAGAGATTATGAGCCTTTTATTATGATTATAACAGCACACATGCTTTTTTCACAGACTTGTTAGTTAACAGAACAGAACCTGCCCGTGGTGAAGACTTAAAAGTGTAATACTGTAATAATTTTTTTTCTTCTTCTTCTTCTTCTTATTATTATTAGAACAAATGTTCAGGAAAATCTGTAGAACATGAAAAAAATTGCACCACGTTGCTTACCGATGTATCCACATGTATGTTTTCCCTTGGTGCTCTTTCCCACGTCACAGATAGCTCGCACGTTCTTCTCCTCGAAGCCACACTCGTTGTTTAAGATGGTGATGCAGTCTTTCTGCACTACGAAAGCCAAGGCGGGATTTTCCTTTCCACCTACTGGGTAGCTGTTATCATCGGCATTCTGTGCACAGATAAAGCACAGAGTTTTACAGCACATCGCTTACTCGATGCCTCAAACTATTTTTAAAAAAGGAAGGAATTACAGAGCGTGATAAATATGAGATTTATTTCTACTGTGTGATCAAGATAATATGAAAAAGTGATATTCTAGCAATCCTCAAACCTGAATGAGCTCCAGGACAAAGTGTGTGTCTTTACTATAGAGTTCAGTGGAGAGGCGTTCAAGACTACGGCCGAGTCTCGCCTGTTGCTTATTCATCAGGTTCTGACCCGCTTCATTCAGCTCCACTCCCACACCAAACTCATTCCTCCTACAGGCCACGGAAACTCAAAGTCAGTTTAAATGATTTCAGAAGAAAAAAGGTGGAATATTTTATTATTTCCTAAAAATAATATCCAATAATACTGCAGTGTGTAAAAGCTTTGATGAAAAATACAGAAGAAACAGAAAGAAAGAGACAGTTTATTTATAGCTCGCAGAAGTAAAAACAAAAACAAAACTAAGCTGAAATAAAGTAAAATGCAGATTAATTAATTTCTGCTATTGCTTTTTGTAGCATTAAATGGAACTTCCTGTGAAAATAGCTGGCAGGAAGAGTGTACACTGAAGAAATCTTTTATATTACACAAATAACTTTCAGCCTTGTAGCTAATGAAATTGTACGCACTGTACAATACAAAAACAAAAACACACTGCAAACATGCTATCTTTGCAAGTGAAGAGCTCTTGTATAAAAGAAATGTTATGTAATAGTTCTCATTATAAAATTACTAGATAGCAAATATAATACCCTATTTTTGGACACACTATATGGCCTAACGTTTGAGAACACCTGACCATTACACCCATAAATGGGTCTGATCAAGAAAGTGGCACATGTTACATACTGACTTTTACCAATTCAAGGAGGCTGTTCCTGGAGGCATGTAAATCTGACAGCCAAGAGAAAAGGGACAAAGATAAGTCTATTATTAACTGCAATATATTCCATCTGATAAATATTTCTTTATAATCTGACAGTGCATTGAAGATGAAGATTTGCTGTCCATGTTACATACTGTATCTTGTGCACCCACCAATTACTGATGTTTTGGCATTTATTGACAATAGATAATAGAGAAAGTTGAACATATCAGGCACTATTAATTGGCATAGTGCAACTAATTAGACAATTATTAGCTAAAGCTATTTTAGTGAATAAAAGGCCATTCAATCTGTCCATGTTACATACTGACTTTTTGAGATAACTTGATAATGATAATTTGATAATGCTGTTCCTCCAAGGAATATTATCCCGCATCTACCATGATTTAATGCATATTGGCCTAATACATTAAAAAATGTAAATGGTTCTCAGCCGAAAAAGGGTGGATTTCACCTTCCGGGTCGGGAATGAGGTCTCGCCCCAAGTGGAGGAGTTTAAGTATCTCGGGGTCTTGTTCACGAGTGAGGGAAGGATGGAGCGGTTCGGTGCAGCCTCTGCTGTAAAGCAAAGCTTGTATCGGTCTATCGTGGTGAAGAGGGAGCTGAGACGGAAGGCAAAGCTCTCAATTTACCAGTCGTTTTGCGTTCCGACCGTCACCTATAATCACAAGCTTTGGGTAGTGACCGAAAGAACAAGATCGGGGATACAGGTGGCTGAAATGAGCTTCATTCGCAGGGTGGCGGGGCTCTCCCTGGGGCTCACTGGGAAGAGCTCAGAGTAGAACCGCCATCTCAGAACAACAAGCATATATGGGCGTGATAGTCAGATGTCCAAAAACTTTTGGTTAATAGCATATCTAAGGCTATATTCATGATATTTTTGTATCAAGATGTATGTTTTGTGCAGAGCAGCTACACAAGTTTTAATCCATCCTGGAAAACTGAACATAACATTAAAAAAAGAATAATAATCCTAATTCTAAGACTGAAAATGGGTAAACCTGATGTCCTCAACGATGGCCCTCTGCTGACTGAGCTGCTCACTAATGGAGTCGTCCCCATCTGCCTGTCCTTCAGGAGGCTCTTCTACACCTTCAACCTCCTCATCCTCCTCCTCTTTACTGCAAACACTGCTGTTTCCTTCCTCATTCTTCTCCGATGCCAGTTCAAAGAGATCTTCATCATCTGCACCATCCTCAGCATTGTCGTTAATATCTGTATGGACACAGAGAAAACCTTTCAATACCACTCTTCTGAAGAGAATAAACGATACACTGAAGCACATGGAGTAAAGCTCACCCTGCTGAGAGGCTTTGAAACTGGAGACAGAGCTGAGCACAGAGTCGTCCAACAAATCGTCACCATCAGCCAGGCTCAACACAGAGGATACATCACTCATAGAGTCAGCCAGCAGATTCTGCCGAAAAGGTAATTAACACTTTCAAATCACTGTCATAATACACTCAAGCTGGGCTGTACAGCAGTATAAGATATTAGAACATTTAGCACAGGACTGAGGAATTCTGACAGTGTTGATGAATTTTTTATAACAGCAGTAAGAGGCTTTGAGAGTAGCGCCGGCTGCCAGGCGAGTCATAAACTTTTATTAATGTGCTCATTTTAGTATATTAGCATTCCTGTAGCAAGTAATTCACACGGACATGAAAGGCAGACATTCAAGTAATCCACACCTAATAATAATAATAATCAGATTAATTTAATATAAAACTATATCTAACAATCGTCCACTTTACAGCAAGAAATTCCAGTGTTTCTGGCCACAGATCTTCATGTAAGCTTTTGTTGGAGTTTGCTTGTTTCCTCCAGGTACTCCAGTTTTCTTCCACAATCCAAATACATGCACATTAGTTTAACTGACTGACCACACCCATGCAAGGATTTTCAAATGAGCCCTCTAACCTTGAAAGGTCAAACCAGCCATCTCTTCACAAAGAAGAGTTTCTTCACTCACATCCATGAACAATATTACATATCTTAAGGAGAGCACTAATTGGGTAAATGGGTAATTAAAACCATTTTGCTGCATGGTAGAGGTACCATGGCACTCAATAAGTGCACCTCTAGTTTAAATCTGTAACATCATGGAACTTTTAGAGTGAGATTAGTCAGAGTGCTATATTTGTGAATATTACATATTATTCCTAACACCAATATTGCAATAATATTTAAGCACCACCATGGTGGGTAATAATGAGTTATCCTCTAACCTGTGAGGGCACCTCAGGTGTCGGGGGTAAGATGAGTTTGGAGTGGAAGTCCTTCACCCACTCAGTGATGCCCAGAAGGATGCCCAGCTGATGGAGTTTATTCAGGTACCTTGTCTCTGACTTAGCTGCATCCAGGAGGACAGTTTTAGACCTGGCCTGTCCAAGGACTCTGGAAAGAGGCTCCAGAAACACCTACATGAAAATCAAATAATTATAAAGATCCTGTAAATCCTGTATATTGTGAAATGTAATGGTTTGATGATAATAATCAGGATGCCAGCAGGGGGAAGAGAGTGATGCCACACTATTTGTTAAAGCAGCAGTATAATAAGTACAAAAACATTTACCAGGTTAATGGTCTGCTAGGAAGTTCTTGCAATAAAATCAAAAGACTACAACCTTGTTAAACATACAGTCTTGCTATACTTTCAAATTGTGAACGATAGGTCAACACCACACCTGCTGCAGCAGTTTTCGGCAGATTCTTGTAGGCATCCGAGTTACGCACTCGAGCACAAACTTGGCCACTGTGCTGAATGAGCATCCATCTTCACCGAGGGATGGATCTGAGTCAGGGAAAGCACAAGGAGAAAAACTAAGTACCTACAAAGCTTTTCATAACATGTAGAAGCAGAGAGGGCAAACCTGGGAAGCCTTTACAAAAAAGTGAGAGTATAAGCTGCAAAGTGCAAGTGCACTCAGCGCTAACAGAGGTGGGAGCTATTGTCCTTATATATTGGGTTGCCTGTCTGGGAACGAGTACAGACACAACAACATCAAGCTCATGGCTTTACCATATTTTCATAAGTATGGAGTGCTTTCTTAAATAAGTTTCAAGTTATTTTTTATTTATTAATGGAAATTAATCTATCCAATTCTACACATAATGGGAACTTTATTAGGTACACCCACTTATCAGTCAATTGTGTGGCAGCAATGCAACATCAACGCATTAAGTCAGGGTTCTGGGTTACCGATCCAAAAGTCGTTGGGCCCTTGAGCAAGGCCCTTAACCGTCAACTGCTCAGATGTATGAAAATGATAAATTTGCTCTGGATAAGGGCATCTGCCTGATGGGCTGGTTTGAGTATTTGCCTAACTGCTGGCAGACATATATGATAGTATGCTAATTTTAAAAATGTTGCATTATCATAGTTGATATGTTGACGTTTTCTGATAGGCAACATTAATTAAAGATTTATAAAAGAAGATTGCTGATGAAGCTCTAGGACTTTCAATAACATTAAGACAGACAAAAAAAGAAAACCTGGAGAGAGAATGATGGCTTAAAATTGCTATAATGTGAGTGTGTCGTGAATAAATGGCTAATTCCTGCTGAGTTGTCTTCCATCACCCCACTGTGGAACACAGTTCTATAACTCTACACCCTAGTGTGTTTCATTCTTTATATAAGTCATAGAAAACTGGGAATTAATAACAAGAAACATCAACAATTACAGTGAGCTTAAGATTAATATAAAAAGCTCCACACATGACAAGCCCCTTTTACACTATTGACTGTTAAATGCCGAAAAAGAGGTTGTCCAGAAACATGATTCTACCTTCTCTGGCAGCTGCTCCTGCTAGCGAACTCTCCATATGATTGGCCAGCAGTGCTGTTGGAGTGTTTGAAATCCCATCAGCCACCACAATGGACACCAGGTGACCAGCAGTGCCTACAGGGTCAAGAGCCTGGGTGGCTTCACAGAAGAATTTATTACCAGTGACGGAGGTGATCCTCAACAGCATTCCAGGAGACACTTCTAAAGCCAGCAGTTCTGTGTTACCTGCTTCAGAGAAACTTTATTACAATTCTGATATAAGGACACAGAAATGTGTTGAATATAAAATGAAGCTGCTCCATACTGTGTTAGAAAATACTGAAAGTGTAATAGACTCTAGGGATGAGGTCCATTTTTGAGGTAGGTGTGGTGAAGTACCGCAATATTTGTCAATAAAGTGTTTGATTGGTCCATGGTTGGGCTGAAAGACCAACTCCCACTGGCTCCATTCAGCTAAATCCTCCAGCAATGGAGCAGTGAGGAGACTCGCCAGCGCCTGCTCCCGACTCACGTCCCCCAGCATGCCCACCGTCTCCATCAGCATATCCCTGAGACACAGGCAAAAGAAACATTTATTCAATATTGAAAACCAAAACCAAAACATCCATAAATTAAGAGAAATCAGAGCAATTAGACCAATCAGAAGCAGTGCATGAATCTCTACAGGTGGGATGTCACTCTGTTACATCAGTGTGTGCAGGTAATTCACAGTTTAATTAGATGATGTCACAAAGTGAGTAGGTCATGACATCGTGACAGAAATACATGGAAAGGCCACGGAGTCTAGCTGCGGTTGGAGAACTGCTAAGTGCTCATTACATGGAACATCCCACAATAAGACCAAAATCCATTAAATTAGGACAAAAGTAATGAGACACATGGTTTAGCTGTTTTGTAATTTACATTTGATTTGCTTTTATCAACATGCATATATGAGTACAAAGAAAATCCTAATTACTGTGGATTTTTACACCTGGTGGGTATTTCTGCTTCAGTTTGGATTATGAAAACATTTACACACCAGTGATAGTCTTTGTCACAGCTTATAGTATTTGTGGGTGAGTGTGTGTGTGTGTGTGTGTGTGTGTGTGTGTGTGTATGAGATGTAAAGAAGTACGAGAGAGAGAGAAATGGCTCACTCTGGCTCTTTATGGACCAGAGGGCATTCATAGCGCACAGCAGTTGAACTGGCCCCATCACATAGCTCCTTCTGGCGTTTGGCGAAGTCTGCCAGTGTACAAAGTTTTCCGTAGCCAAGCTCTCGACTGTCCTGAACCCTGTAGTGACTCCTGAGTGCAGCCTCGATAAAAGGCAGCTGCTCAAACACAGCAACACAGGAAGAAGAACTTATGTTACACTAGAAAAGGTCTAAAAATGAAGTTATTTTATTATGGCTGAGAATTTAATAATATATATAAATGCCTGAAGATGCTGGAGCAAGTACATAACCAGATGTGTGTTGAGAACTTACTCGTAAGGGATCGGCTTCTCCGCATTGCTTAATAAACTCATGTACGTCTTGCTTGCTGGGTCTGAAGCCGTACGTATGAATATCCTGGTTACCAACAGCCACAGCACATCCTGCAGTGTCCTGTAAAATCTGCACACAAATAAGGATCGGGTTCATCGCTGGTGGACACCACAGGGCCACTCATTTCTACAAAAGCTAGTGATAAATATCCCAAGCGATGGTGGAGGCAGACCTGAATGTTTTTGACCAGGAAATTAAGGAACGTGCCCTGCTGTAGCTGCTCAAACTCCTTGAACTTGAAATGACCAGTCAACTCTTTCTCCAATCTGCTGAGATATGGCAGGGTTACTGTGCCTGTGAAGCTGGATACACGGTTCTGGAAGTACTGCTTCACAGCATCTGTGGCCAGACATACCCAAATCAAAGCATGTTGTTTAGTTAATAGCTAGGTATGTAACGAGTGATACTTACAAACAAACACCAAAAAGAGGCACCGAAAGTACTATGTGTACTGTATGTTCACAGGATCATCAGGACCATCAAAGCTTAAATGATAGTCCACGTATGATTAAAATACATTTTTTAAAAATGCACCTTCAGTAGGAGGCATCTCGGCTGTCTTCTTTTCTGATGCATTCTGTTCACGGACATGCTTGTCAGATTTCTCCTTTGGAGTGATGTCATTTGGGATGGCCAAGGAGCCGCCACAGATAGCCAGCTGAAACAAAGTCCGAGCCAGCCTGTCTCCCGATACGTACATGAGGAAGTCCTGAAATCGCTGCAGATGCAGACACACAAAATTGCACTCATTTTATCAAATAAACCTCATTTTCTACATGTTGTAGTGTTATAAGATAGAACTAAAATTATTATTACAAATTTCTCCACTAATGACACAGTAACTAATGTCAAGACAGCAGTAATGTTATCATAAGTATTGTTGTAAACACGTCATTCAGGTAACGAAAAATAACCTAATGTTAGGCGCTATTATGCAACAACAAGAACCTGACATTATATATGCCAACTAGTGCCACGTGAAAGGTCAGTGAAGGTGTGTTCACTCCACCAGTTATTTACTTCTGTATTCATTTATTATTGCATTAAACCCCAGAAATCATCCAAACTTCAGTCAAACCCCCTGTAGTTCACCAACCCTGTTGCTGGATATCTACCTCCCTGAAGACTTTATATCTAACCATAATGATGTCGATCTAATTTCTGCCTTAAGACTGAAAGAAGGTATCTCTTAAGGAACAGGGTTGGTGATCACCTATAAAATGGAAACGTAACCAATATCATCCTCAGAAGATTCCAAGAGGAAGTGGAAATCTGATAGACAACTGAGTCAGTTTAGTATAACATGGAATAATCACAAACAAGTAATTATGACACTATAAATAACACCCTAAGAGAACTCTGAAACATGCCTCCAAGTTGTCGTGTGCAATAATCATGGAGGTCAGAGTATCATCTTTCAGAGTAACTCTATAAAGCAACAGCAGCCACACGTAATTTTCTTGACTTGAAATCAACTAAAAAAAAAACATTCTCTAATAAAATCACCTTTTAGTTCACAACAACAACAACAACAACAACACTAACTACAGATGCTCACCTTAGTCATCCTCGTATTAAAAATGCCTGCAGAGTTAGTGAAGATCTCAAGAACGGCCTCAGCAGCGGTCAAGCTGGCGTACTTCTTCCTAAGCTCCAGGCAGCCTGAGGAGGAGTAGAGCGGCCCTCCCTGTGCTGGATCCAGTAAACTCTTTTTAATTTTCCACAGCCTGTTCTCCACCTCCTCCTCGATCTCCTTCTGAATTTTCTCTTTGGCTCTCTCCATGCAAAGGCTCTCACATGCATACGCCTTCGACAATGTCTGAAGGTCAAAAAAAGGTTAAAAATGTGCACCACTCATAGATTCTAGGGGTAGATACACTGCCATGTTGCCTTACCGAAATGGGCAGCCCAAGACTCTGGATCCGGATTCCAAGGTCATATGGTGAATCACAGCTGTACTGATCTGCAAGGTACTGGATGAACTCAGCGAGGTCTATCTTTTGCTTATTCTGCTTCCTCCTGAAGTTACGAAGACTCTACAGAGAAGTGTAAGCAGAAATAAGGACCTTTGCTTTGTAACAGGGTGGCAATGAAAACTTCTTATTAACCAAGCACAAATCTGTACAGAGAAATCTCAGCCTGAGGACTTTAGTACAATGTGCAAAAAGACTAAGGGCTGAGATTTCTCTGTACAGACCAAGCTACAAAGTTAATAAGTAATTTAGAGGTAGGCCTTTTCTAATTCATTTTCGGCTCTGTTACTTTTTCCTTCCGGCTGCATTTCAATATGTGCAATATATTATCAGTACAATTAATCAAAGCGAATCGAACGTTCCACAACCACAGAATCCAGCCAGGGCAGGTTTTATGGTTTTAATAAACTAGTCATGCAAGACTTTTTCTAAAGAAAAATGTGCTGAGCTTGTAGCGATACAATTAGAACATTCAAAACTGTTAAAATTCATAAACCACAAACGGTCACGTCCCAGTGCTACTGCTCCTCAAACGGTAAACTTAATTAGTGAGAAATAAAGAAACAAAATGATTAGTTATTGTACACCACACTGTTTTGGCGCATTATTTTAAGATCTCAATAGTCCTAGTCCGGGTACACAATTTATTGAATCAGATTGCACATACTGTCATTTCCGTATAATAAATACATATACAGAATACCATCCTAAACCTAAAAACCAGACATAACGCATATGATAAATGTCCTCACCCTTAGAAGGTCCACAGTCTCAATGTGGTGAATTTCATCATCTTTGGTGTTACTGTTTATTGTGAAGAGGCGATGAACAAGTGGGATTTTACAGAGCGGGCCTAGGTGGAGCTCTTCAAACCGCCTCTTGTTCTTGATGCCGGCGATAGACTGCCCCAGCTCATAGAGAGTGCACATGGAACAGATCGTCTCGATAGACTGACAGTGCGCAGATAAAATAGAGTTGGTCAGATACAAAAACTTACAAAACTAAATATCCTCATGATCTTTCATTCCAAATATTCACAAAAATCAAACCTTTAATTGAAGTAGCATAATTGAAAGAAATATTAAGTTCTTATCATGAAACAAATATTTATCTCAAAAATACATGTGCCACAATTATTGGCACCCATCATTTAATATTTTGTGTATTCTCCCTTTGCCGAGATAACAGCTCTGAGTCTTCTCTAGTAATGCGTGATGAGGTTGGTGAACACGTGGCAATGAGACCATTGCTCCATATCGAATCTCTCCAGATCCTTCAGATTTCGAGGTAGACGCTTGTGGACCCTCCTCTTCAGCTCATCCCACAGATTTTCTATGGGGTTTAGGTCGGGGGACTGTGATGGCCATGGCAACACCTTTATTCTGTGGTCGGTGAATCATTTTTGTGTAGATTTTGAGGTGTGCTTTGGATCATTGTCCTGCTGGAAGGTCCAACCATGGCCCATTTTAGCTTCCTGGCAGAGGCTGTTGGGTTTTCATTTAATATCTGCTGGTATTTGATGGAGTCCATGATACCATGTATCCTAACAAGATGTCCAGGGCCTTTGGAAGAAAAACAGCCCCACAACATCAAAGATCCACCACCATACTTCACAGTGGGTATGAGATGCTTTTCTGTATGGTTATCTTTCTGTCTACGCCAAACCCACCTTTGATGTTTGTTGCCAAAAAGCTCTATTTTGGTCTCATCTGACTATATAAATCAGTCCCAATGAAAGCTCCAGTAACATTTGGCAAACTGTAAGTGTTTTAGTTTGTTGTTGATTGACAGCAGAGGCTTTTTTCTGGCAACCCTCCCAAACAACTTGTAGTGATGTAGGTGGCGTCTGATGGTAGTTTTGGAGACTTTTTGAAACCAGGACTCAACTAACCTCTGCAATTCTCCAGCTGTAATCCTTGGAGATTTTTTTGCCAGTAGAACCACCCTCCTCATGGTGCGTGGGGTCAGTGTACACACACGTCTTCTTCCAGGCTGATTCTTTACATCTTCTGTCTCTTTAAACTTCTTAATTATTGCCCTGATAGTGGAAATGGATAGTTTCAGCTGTTTAGAAATATTCTTGTATCCATTTCCTGATTTGTGCAACTCAACATCTTTTCGTCACACATCGTCACTCGGGTCTCGGGTCTTTCCCATAGTGATGAATGACTAAGGAAATTTGTCGCCTCATATTTATACCCCAGTGAAACAGAAGGTCATGGTTGACCATTAAAGAGTTTCTAATCAAACAGGTGAACTTAAAAATGTAAAACAGGGCTGGAAATATTCTTCAGCTAGATTTTAATTACAAGATTTTTAAGGGTGCCAATAATTGTGGCATGCATGTTTTGGAGAAAAATATTAATATTAACATTTTTTTTCATTCAATAATTTTACTTCAGTTAACAAGGTAAGATTTTTGTGAACATTTTGGGTGAAAGTCCAGGAGGATAAACAGCAATAGCATTTTTTCATAGCCTGTTTTGCTCAGTGAGGGTGCCAGTAATTCTTGAGGGCATGGTACACAGCATGATAGGTGTGTGGGTGTGTGTGTGTGTGTGTGTGTGTGTGTGTGTGTGTGTGTGTGTGTGTGTGTGTGTGTGTGAGAGAGAG
>JAOUQZ010000051.1:18534996-18557813 GCA_028564935.1 Neosilurus hyrtlii
CGGCTGAGATGGGCGCCAGCCACCCCGCGACCCTAATTAGGATTAAGCGGTTCAGAAAATGACATGACATGACATTAATTTCACTGTGTAAATCTTTCTATTACTTGTCCCTAAGATGCATAAGTGAAACTAAGCAGCTCAGCAGCAAGTTGCATAACACAGCCTGCTTGGACTCTATGGCCACCAGAGGGCCCCCAAGAGCACTTAAAATGTCCCACAAAAGAGCTTGTTTTTTATTTTTTGCTGACTATGTCAATGGTAATCGCAAAAATGCCACATTATGTTACTAGCTATCATTTCTGAGTTAATCAGTTTCTGATGCATCCATCAGACATTGTGTTGTGTTCATTTGGATATGTACAGTAACAGATATTAATGGTACCATTCTAATTCTGCTTAGGGCCCCATAAAGGCTTGAGTTCGTCCTGTGAATAACAGGCAAGGTAACGCTCTCAAAAGTGCAGTCATTCTCTGGCATGCTCGTTCAGTTTTCAATTTCTAGATTTCCATTTCCCTCTGCCTTCCTCATCCATCCTCCACCCCCATCCTGTACATCTCTGAATGTGTCTGAATTAGAAAGTGGAACAGGGATCATTTTACAATTTATAAAAAAATGTAACACAATAAAATCATTTCATTCCAGTTTTGATGTTTCAGAATAAAAAGAAGTTAATTATTATTCTTCTTCTTCTTATTATTATATAGACACACTGATCATTTAATAATTATTTCTGTTTCAAATGTTTGCTATGTGTGAATCGGTTTTTTAAATAATGTAAAAAATGCTATAAAGGGAATTTATTTTAATAATCAGTATAAAACATGTTTTAAATGTTGTCTTGCCGAAAAAAATAAAAAATAAAAAGAATTAAATCGTGGCATTTCCTCAGAACAGCTCCAAAGTGCACTTGTGTGTCAGGAAGAGATGAGATGTCACGTTCAGCGTTTTGGCACCATGTCTTCATGAGTTCTTTCAGTACGGGCGACAAGCAACTGAGCTTGATCTCCAGCCTTCTGAATGAGCTCCCTGCCACTGGAAGAGAAAATAATGTCCACCATGTTAGGTGTTGATGTTATTATTTCTAACTTGCATTTACATTTTTGATTTGAATACATTAAAATATAAGTTGACTTACGTGTGGTAGTCCAAACCAACCAATTCATGACCATTGACTGCAAGAAGTCGATCTCCTGGCCTCAGTCTCTGACTCATCGCTGCAGGAGACCCTGGGATCACAGATTTAATATAAATCCCATTCATCTTCATTGGTGTTTCCTGATGAAAGAAAAAAATGGGATCTTGAGTTTCTTGAGTAGTTTTTTAAGAGGACCTGGATATACTTTCTTTTCAAATGTATCCGTATTTGATCAGAACACAGTGTGTGTGTGTGTGTGTGTGTGTGTGTGTGTGTGTTTGTGTGTGTGTGTGTGTTTGTGTGTGTTTCTGGGGTGGTGGAGGGGGTGTTACATGTCAACCACAATTAAAAAAAAAAATCTAAATCAGCCTCTATTCAATCCTGAGCTCGAGTTCTTTTAGTGCAGTGTTTAGTAAATTTTCAGTGTGCCCATGTTCATTTCCTACCAGTTTTCTGGTCCTCTTGCACCTCCAGAAAACATTCAAAGAGGTGGATTGGTGATGGTGATGCTAGTTGTGAATGAGTGTGAGTAAAAACAACTAGCCAAACTTTAAATACTTTAAGGAAATAGTATGAATATATTTCCATCACTTAGTGGGTAGCATGTGTGCTTCACAGCATTAAGGTCCTGGGTTTGAGTCCCGAGTTTGGCACGGGTGTTTCTGTGTAGAGATGTTCTATCTGTGTTTACGTGGGTTTCCTCCAGGTAATTCGATTTCACATTAGACATCAAAGCCCTCCTTAACGACAAGAAGAGGGCATTCAGGGCTGGCAACAGAGGGGAGGTGAGAACGATCCAAAGTTTACTGAGTCAAGTTCAGAGACGTAAGGACAATTACAAAAGATAGCTGGAGTGGAAACTCCAACATAACAACATGAGAGCGGTTTGGAGTGGTATGAAGACCATCACTGGTTTCAGGCCATCCAACAGCAAAGGAGCTGAGAGCGGTGAGGACAGGACCAACATTCTGAATATGTTTTTTAACTTTCTAACTTGTCTGGACAAACCTGAAACCACCTGCTACACCACCGCCTCTCGCTCCCTCTCCTTACTGCACCTTTAAATTAACCTATAATCAGGTCGAGAAACAGCTGAAGTCGCCACTCTGGAAAGGCAGCAGAGTCTACAGAGGGTCCGAGAGCAGTGGAAGATGTCATGCCTTATTTCTGTACCAAAGACCCCATGTCCCAGTGGCCCCCAGGATTACAGACCCGTGGCACTGACTTCACAGGTCATGAAGACCCTCGAGAGACTCATACTGGATCAATTCTAAGTCATGGTTCGACCACAACTGGACCCCCTTCAGTTCACTTACCAGCCTCGTATCAGAGTCGAAGACGCCATCATCTACCTGCATAACCGTCTCTACGACTACCTAGACCAGCCAGCGAGCACTATAAGGGTCATGTTTTTTTACTTTTCCAGTGAATTCAATACCATCA
Source organism: Neosilurus hyrtlii (assembly GCA_028564935.1). Lineage (NCBI taxonomy): Eukaryota > Metazoa > Chordata > Actinopteri > Siluriformes > Plotosidae > Neosilurus > Neosilurus hyrtlii. The sequence goes on from JAOUQZ010000051.1 coordinate 18,537,576, forward strand.
GGCCGCCCCTTCTAGTGGATGCAGGTGGATGTCTCTCGTGTCCTGGATTGTCGAATACCGGACCAGAAGACCAGCAGCACTGCGTGTCGAACACGGTGGTCAGCAACACCGGACCACCACAAGGAATCGTTCTCTCCCCTTTTCTCTTCACCCTCTACACAACTGACTTCAGCTACTGCACAGAGACCTGCCTTCTCCAGAAGTTTTCTTATGACTCTGCTGTAGTTGGATGTATCAGTGGAGGTGAGGAGACAGAATATCGGGCTGCTGTGGATTCTTTCGTCACATGGTGTGAACAGAATCATCTGCAGCTTAATGAGACCAAGGAACTGATTGTGGATTTAAGGAGATTTAAAACACCAGCAGCCCCTGTTTCCATCCAGGGCATCAATGTGGAAATGGTGGAGGATTATAAATACCTTCATAGTGACAATAAACTGGACTGGGTTAAGAACACTACCACACCTTACAAGCTTTTTTTAGGTGGCTAAGGTCGTTTAATATCTGCTCAACGCTGCTTAGGATGTTTTATGAGTCGGTTGTAGCCAGCGCCATCCTCTATGCTGTTGCATGCTGGGGCAGCAGGCTGAGGGTATCAGATGCAAATGGACTGAACAAACTGATCCGCAAGGCCAGTATCATTATGGGGATGGAGCTGCACTCTGACGGTAGTGTCAGAGAGGCGAATGTTATTCAAAATAAAGACAATATTGAACAATCCCTCCCACCCGCTTCACAACGTGCTGATTAGTCACAGGAGCACGTTCAGTGAGAGACTTATACCACCTAAATGTACCACTGAACGACACAGGAAATTATTCCTACCTGTGGTCATTAAACTGTACAACTCCTCCATATAGCAACAACATCCTCTGTTATACATTTGCATTTTGCACTACACTTGCATTCTATTATCATATTGATAATACTGTACATATTACTCACTGACAGGATTCATTCATTATCTGTTTATATAGATATTAGAAACTTCTCATTGTAGACTTATGTGTATATATATATATATATATATATATATATATATATATATATCTATATATAGAAACATGTGTGTGTGATAGCCCTGTGATGGACTGGTGAGTGTTTAGGATGTACCCCACCTTCGATCAGTGTTGGCTGAGATAGGCTCCAGCCTCGCTACAACCCTAATAGGATTAAGTAGCTCGGAAGATAAGTGAATGAGGATGAATATTTCAAGCAGAAAGATCCACCCCTGGGCTTTTGAGTGGCACAATGACAAGGCGCATGACTATCAACCTATCCAACCTAGCCGATCATGGGTGTCTCTGAGCTCATTCATTCGAGAGGTCGGATAACACTTTCCATCAGAGTGCCTTAGGTCACCCTCAAATGTGCTTGCAAAGCAGTTCGTTAAGAGGCGGGTGGCAGCGTCACAGAGGGGTCATGTGCATGCTTACACCCCTCCCTATTTGGTGGTGGTTGTGTGATAGGTATGGCAATACGTGACAGGTGGGAATTGGATACGACTAAATTACTGGAGAAAATGGGGAACAGGCAACCCCCCCAAAAAAGAAAGATCCACCCCAGTTCTCACCACCCCATCCACTAGAGATAATCCAAGTCCTTCAGGGCCCTTCAGCAGCTCCACCACAAAGACTTCATCATCAACAGCTTCTTGCGTTCCACATCCCCCTAGAGATGTAAATAATTTAAATGGAATTTAATCAAAACAAAGATTACTGTATTGGATTATTTGCTTTTCAGTATAATATTATATCTGCTATATTAATAGATTCTATTTGATCTCCAACATCGTGTTGCCAAGTTTATCATCCTGAACTTTAATGTGTATATAGAGCCTCTGTGGTTTATATCTCACCTTCCTCATCCTTGGCTGTATCACAGCGCCGGGCAGTGTAATGGTGGGAATTCATGTTTTGGCAATTGGTCACTGACTCTATCCGCTCTGAGCTCAGTGGTGTGTTCGGTGGGGTTAGGAAACATGAGGTTTCCAATGCAGAGTGCTTAGGTCTGCCGTTGTAGTTCGCCTCCATGTCCTGGAGATCCAGAGCCTTTATCTTTTTGGTCAGCAGAAAGTCACACGTGCCCTCATCACCTGATACTGAAGAGCAAGTGGAAGACTCACAGTTCTTAGGCAGCATCAGTGGTGTGTGACCTTGTTCCAGATGGGCTTTTGGAAGAACCTCTATTCTGGTGCGTTTGGCTTCCAGGGGTACAACAGATCCACGCTACAAAACAGATAGGAAGTGAATTAATTCATTTAGTAATAAAAATAAAAGAAAGATAACAATATGTACAAATTGGGGGTGGGGCATGGTGCCGTAGTGGTTAGCATGTCTGCCTCACAGTCAGAAGGTCCTGGTTTCATGCCCCGAGTTCAGGGGTTTTTGTGTGGTGTTTGTATGTTTTCCCTGCGGTTGCGTGGGTTTTTTCCAGGTGCACCAGTTTCCTCCCACAGACCAAAGACATGCACATTAGGCTAATTGCCCCTAGGCTATTCATAGTGTACCCTGCCTTTATCCAATGTTGGCTAAGATTACCCTAAAGAATATTTAAATTACATGCTAACAATAAGATTTGGTATCAAGGTACTGACATCTCATTAAAGAAAATCATAATTTTGGACTGTGCCGTAATTTCATGAAATATTTCTGCTTACATGAGCACACTGTGCAGCTGATGCTCCAACATTAAGTGTCTTGATGACTGCCTGTAGCTGCAAGAGTTCTTTAATAAGGCTTGCATCTCCAGTAGGCTTTTTTAAATTCAGCTGAAAGCCATCGATGGGCAGGACAAGAGGCGGGTGGTCATCAAAACTCTCCAGAATATCCGCTGAGGGACAGAAGCGGGGGTGTTGTGTAATGCCAGTAATAATACATGCATTTCATCTTAAAACTAGACTTCCACTGCTGCAGTTTTAAATCCCAGTCAGTGAATGCACAATGCAGTAAGCAGAAAAGTTCTTGATCTCTGGTCTCCTGTGTCACTCTGAGGACAAATCTGTGATCTGCTGCTGCTGAGCAATATCACTATCATATATCAATGTCACTGTCTACATTTCTCACCAGTACGGCATGCAGCATCGGCGTCAGCGGTGCTGGGTGTCCACGCAGAGGGGCAGGGTCGGCGTGGGTTGTACTCCCTCAGCATGTGGTGAAGCTGAGCAGGGCTAAGTGAGGAAAACTCTGTCCTCAAAGAACCCCATGATGCCTGAAAAGAGGAACACATGGATTTGCTTAGGTACATTAGGAACAGTTTAAAACTTTTAAAGCCTCTGCTGCCTGTAAGGCATCTGACCCACCCTCTCTGTTGAAATTACATCTGGCTTGTGAGTTGATTTTCAAAGCAGATCTGTTTCAGGTTAGAGCAGAGTCAGTTTCTGAACTTGTAATGAAGAAACTGGCTAATTCCATTGGACTGCAATGTTGCAGCTGTCTAAGGACCATATTTGAGATATTAGTAGAAATGCACTGCATTCTGCTTAGTTCTGTTTGTGCCAGATGACCCAAAACGTATTCCTCAAATGGTGAAATTACTCGTTACCAAAAAAAAAAAAAAGTATCTGGGGCAACATGCTCTGAATACAAGTATGAACATTTAACTTTTTAACTTAACTACAAAGTTTAAGTCTTTAGTTAATTTGTTATAGTTATTCACTGACAGAAACTTTCACTAAAACATTTTACAGCTGGAGCAGAATTCAGTCCTTGGACATGTCCAAGTGTTGAGGGTTGAAAGTAGCAATTCGAGGAGTAAAAAAAAAAACATTTAAATGCATTTTTTTAGCTGTAAAATAAATCAAATCTTTGACTGTACTGGGATAAAACACAACAATAATGTTAATATAAAGATTTAGGCACTGCTTAAAAGCACAGCTCATGATACAAGGTTTCAGTGTGAATTCATTTTGATGACGCCATTGATGTGATGTAACCGTCATGTTATGACTGCCTCCTGCCCAAAGTTTTGATATTGTCTGAAAGTGTTACACCATTGAGATAAGATTTGTTTAATAGAAACCCAATATCCCCCCAGTGCAGCTAACTGGGTTATCAAAGGCCGGCCATGTCTCTCACTGTCTATGGTGAGAGGCGTGTAAAAGAACCATTGCTGATTTTCGTCAAAAGTAGGCTGCATAGCCGTCAGTGTGTTTCTGCCCTGCAATGGCCTGGCGAGCTGTCCAGGGTGTACTCTGCCCTCGCCCAGTGTCAGCTGAGAAGGGCGCCAGCCTCCCTGTGACCCTAATTAGGATTAAGCGGTTCAGAAAATGAATGAATGAATGAATGCATGAATGAAACCCGATATCACCACAGGGTAGCGAGAAGCCATTTCACTACATAGGCTTACTTCTGTATTCATGTTATATGTGCCAGAAACATCATTCGATTCCTCAATGTGATTGGGTTATAAGCCTTTCCATTCAAAGAGTAATGCATTGCGTGGCAGTAAGAATTTATTTTGCCAGCTAAAAAACGAACATACCTACTGCATATGGCACATATAATTCTGTTCAGGGTGTTCAAAATAGTGTATTTTATTTTACTAAAAAAGGTGTATCGTATTTTATGGCAACAGTTTGGAGGGAAAGATAGAACAGAATAAGTTATCACTCAGACATTCATTCCCATTATAACAGTTAAATACCGGCATGAGAAATATCACCACAGGGTTCCCATGTGTACACGTACACTTTAGGGACCGACGGACGGACACGATAGGCTCCTCTTGATGTTCCAAAGGCAACGTGATGGTTAGATGTTTTTTCCTTATCAATGGGGCGCCGCGTGGGAGCTCAGCTAATGTTGACAAAATTGACATTATTATTAGAAGTGGAATTTTATGGATTGAAAAGGTGGTTTAAATCATCCTGAACAATGCTGATGCAGAGTCTAGTTTAGTACATCCCTGGTTCATGAAGTTTAAGAATGTTAACACTCTCTAACCACAGGTTGGCAGTGCCACCTTTCCCAGCCCCCATATTTGAGTTCAAGTCAGTGAAACTCAGTGAAGTATCTGAGTGGAATGGCAGTGTTGTATCCATTGCCTTTCACTCTTTACTTTCATGAAATCTTGCTGTAATTTTGAGACAATCTGAGAGTATTTCTATACGATTTGACAATATCATAGTTATACTTTCTATATATAGTTAGAGTTTCCATATATAGAGATATCTAGTATATCTAGTTTCACATTATATTCTAATGCTTATTAATCTATTATAATACTGTTATATTATACATTGCCACACCACTGAGATCAATGATGAGCACACAAACACACACACAAACACACACACACACACACACACACACACACACACACACACATCATTAAAAATCATTAGACACATAAAATCCTTAGCGCTCCAAGGAAGCTGACACTGATATCAGTTACAGAGGTTACCACCGATATCAGAGAAGATATCAGGAAGAGGCTGCCACTGAAATCATTTACAGAATATTTTGCTGTTGTAAATGCTATGTTACTGTAAATGTTATTGTTGTAAATGCCTGTGACAGACTTCAATACTTCCCTCGTTTTTCAGTGGTGCTTTGGACCTGTCCAACACTTAGTAATGGTTCCATGCTTGGCACATCACTCCAAATGCTAGTAAATAGGCTACTAACATTCCACTCATACAGTTAATTGCTGAAATGATACTCATTTTCAAATATATGCTGAACAACACTCACAGAAATTTACGCCATCCCTCACTCACTCACCCCCTTCTTAGTCCCTCATCTTCCCAAGCCTGTTTTCACTTTTAAGCATTTTTCAAGATTAGGCTCAGAGCTGGGGGGGTGAGGTTATACTTAAACTGCTGAGCTCTCACTACTTACTAATCCTGCTGATGTTAAAACAGCTTAAACTGCACTAGTTAAGACTAAGAGTGTAACAAAAATACACACATAATACAATACAATACAATATCCTTTCCTTCAGAAGTTACACTTATAGACGGATCATACTTAGCTGCTTCTATGGTTCAGTATAAGTGAATGTCTCAGATCACTTTCAGCTGATACGAATATTGCCATTTTTCTCATTTAAAGATGCCACACAGTTTAGGAGATGAAGTGTACCATGAATGGTACAATGGTACATTTTACATTACATTTGTAATGGTACATTACAATGTAGTGCTGTGTACCATGAATAGTGACATTCACATGCAGACAATGAACTTTGCTACGAAAAAAAAAAATCGTTCTTGATACATGTAGACAAGGCTTATCTGCCATGTCATCTTTATCTACTGGACTGAATGACCCTTTGTGTTCGCCAGTCTTAATCCTTTAATGGTTAATTCTCCCTGTTAATTATTTCTGGCAGATACACTAATTCCTGATGTCTATATAGATAATGTTGAAAGACTGGTCAATAGAAGCTTGTAATCGGATGACGACACTACAGGATGGTTCTGGGCACTCCAGCAGTCGTTCTTGTATTCAGCGCATTTTACAAAACTGCATTCAGAGGACGTAAGATATGTTCCATGACTTGAAAAATGCTTCAAAAATGTGTTAATTTGCATTAATCATAGTTGTGTATTAATTTTTTTATAAAGAATAAACCTATAAAATGCCCAGGGTTGTTCAGATTCAACTGAATATTTTCACGACTGGTAAAATTTATTTTCCAAATACACTGCGTGACAACACTAATATTTTTTTTTGGATCAGTTTTAGCCTTGATTACAGCGGGTAATCTCCATGGCACTGTTGCTCCAGTTGGTTTAGTCAAGGCTCAGCAACATTATGTGATAATAAAATAAAGTCAGCTTACGACCTGAATGTGCTAAATGAGCAGTTATTTCATTGGTCAACTATTTCTTCCCTGATGGCACAGATATAAAATTGGGACTTAAATAGTGAAAGAGAGGTTTGGGGAGGATGAGGAATCATTTACACACATGAACTGACACCACAGAGTCCCGACTTTAACAGTACTGAAAATCTTTGGGATGTACAGGAGAAGACTTTATGGAGTGATTAGATTTTCCCATCATCACTTCAATATGTTGGTGAGAAATGAAGCCGATTCTGGATGGAAATAAATGTTGTGATGTTGCTTAAGTTATTAAAACAATGCCACAATGATTATGTGCAGTAATCAAGGCTAAAGGCGGTACAGGAAAATATTAGTGTGTGGTGGGTATCTTCGGCCAGGCAGTGTTTATTCCCACACAGTGAGGAGAATAAGAGTCTCTGACCTGCAGCAGATGTTCTCGAGTGGTGGCCAGCAGATTAACAGCAGAGGAGAGTTTGAGGAGGTGGCTCTGTGCCAGTTCTCCGAGCCCTGCCGTATAAGCCCAGTCTATCAGCACATCCAAATTTGCCCGGATCTGAACCCCACAGGACCAGTGGTAAAAGCCTCCCCCTGATCCTACATACAAGCAACATACAAACAATTGTCAGTACAAACAAATATAACAAAACCAGCTTTCTGGTTATATACTCACTCAATGAGATCCGATGAAATGGATACTTGTAAAGACCAACAACAAAGAATTGTATATAGTGGAGGAGGAGATACACTGGTAGTGAAGACTCACCCTGGGTTTACACTGGGAACACTATGTCCGCAATCCCTGCAATTCAAAAATGTGTGGGGATCCATGATTTAAGAGCACGCTTGGAGCACGATTGGGGTATAAAATGTAGGCAGGGTGATTCCAAGAGAAGAAACATGAAAGAATCGTGTTTCCAAGTCCGTCATGATAGCTTACGATGGTGCAGCAAGGTCTGTTACACCCTGTTGAGGTTTGTTAGGGTCTATTAAGCTCTACTGTGCTCTACTATGATTCCCGCATTTAATCACGATTGACGTCAAATTGTAATACATTATTATAATTGTGGCAAAATATTTGACTATCGTCACGTTTCCACCAAGTTCCCTCAAGATCATCACGATTCGATCCCACGCTCTACACTCATTATGATTCTCTCATATCGTGGAGACCGTGGACATCATGCCCCAGAGTACACCCAGGGTAAAGAAAACTGGTCTTAATACCGAATGAAAATAGTGTTTACGGGTCAAAATATAGAAAGAAATGTATGTGATGTCTCTCTGCCGTGGTACCAAAGGGGTGTCTTCTATCCCTATATGTAAAAGAGGTGTGTCCTCTCTGTCTGTATGTCCCTGATATTAAGATGTGCATCATATTATTTCAGAAAGAGAAAGAGCAGTATGAGACTTTTACCTCTCTCCATGAGCAGGTTGAAGAGGAAGGCATTAATGAAGAAGAAGAGGTAAGTGAAGAGCTGTAGGGAAATTTCAGGGTGTATGTGGAAGTCTTTGATGAGATTCAGTGTCTTTGTAAAGATGTCCAACACACTGGCAACTTTATTCGGGACCTGCACCTGTCCATTCTCTGAGAAAGGATTACTGTCGAACAAGCCTGGGAGGACTGGGTAGAGGAGCTGTATGGAGGGGAAAGGAATGGGCATCATAAATAATACAAGACTTTCAAATGATGTCAGTGTGAAATAAAAGGTATAGAAGTAAAGGTTTTCAGAATCCATCTATCCGTCGAGCCGCTTAATCCTACTCGGGTTGCGGGGAGACTGGAGCCTATTTCAACCAGCTCCGGGCAGGGTACACACTAAACAGCTCGCCAGTCCATTACGGGGCAAAACATACACAATCATTAATTCACCTACACATTTTCACCAAGGGGCAATTGAGAACATGTAGTTAGCCTAATGTGTATGTCTTTGGCATGTGGGAGAAAACAAGAGTACCCAGAGAAAACCCACACAAGCACGGGAAGACCATCAACTTCATGCAGAAACACCCTCACCAGGTATAGGGCTTGAACCCAGTAATTGAAGCGGAAGTGCTAACCACTATGCCTCCGTGCCACCCAATTATTAGATCTAACATGTAAATCCCAAACCTAAAGACATTATAAAATGTGAAGTGGATACCTGTGCAAGGCCATGTAAATATAGTTTATATTGCCAATTATAAGATGTAAAATGGTTTAATTTTGGTACTATTACCAAAACAACTATAATCACCAGGTACATCAGGAGCTTTATTAGAACAGAACTGAACAAAGGAAATACCAATGCAGAAAACAGCCATGTCTAATCCTTATCAATTAGCCAAAGGAGAAGAGTAGCAGAACATCCTCTTTGCTACAAAACGATAAAATCTTCCATGCACGGGCCACAACATTAAAAGAACGTGAGATAAGCTAGCCCTGCTTAGTGACCCATATGAGTGAGTTAACTAGAGAAACTCAAACACATTGCAAAACAATGCTCAGTCCTCTGTTTCATCCAACATCCTTCCTTTCCTCAGTCGTACTCCTCCCTTCATCCTGACACATGCCAGAAAAGTGGACACATCACCACTGTGGTGTATAGCTATGCATAGATGTATTTAATATTAGGCATGCTGTAATTGGAAGCTCAACAGTTAAAATTTTCAGTGACTGCCTGTTTGCATGACCTTGCTTTTTAAAACATTGACTTTTTTAAACCTACACGTGTTTGAAGTTTTGACTAATCTGAGGCATCACAGTTGATTCACTGTTACCATTCATCACACTTTCTTGTTTATAGGTAAGTCTGTTGGGCTTTTGATTAAGACCTTGCCCAGAGGTCTTAGCATGGGTGTGTGTGTATGTGTGGGTGTGTGTGTATATCAGGGATTCAAACCCATGTCCTTTCGAACATGATCCCAGTACCCTAACCACTACACCACCGGCCCTTCTAGCCTAGCTTATAGAGTACATCGCAATGAGTATGTCTCAAATGCTAACTTAGATTAAAAACACAACCAAGCATTTTAAAACAGGAATAGCAAATCATCAACACGCATTCTGCAGAAATAGTTATTCTCCTAAGCTCTTTTACATATCCTAGCACTTGGCACATCTGTCTTATGAAGACAGACCTTAGAAGGTCTTGGGTTCAAGTCCTGGGCCCACGGAGGGCATTTCTGTGTGGAGTTTGCATGTTATTCCCATGCTTTTTATGGGGTTCCTCTGGGTACCCTGGTTTCTTCCGATAGTCAAAAGACATGCACATTAGGCTAACTGGATATTCTCAGTTGCCCCTAGATGTGAATGTGAGTGTGAATGGTCTTGTGTCTGTGTGAGGTCTGGTGAGCTGTTCAGGATGTATCCACTTTTGCCAGGAGTTAGCTGGGAAGGGCGCCATCCTTCACTTGAGCCTAAAAATGGATAAAGTGGTTCAGAGAATAATATAAAAAAAAACACCTTAAATATTTTCCCTAATTTTTGTGGATTACCTCCAGCAATTTAATAAAAATAATGAACTACAGAATTTTTTTACAAAACATTATTCAATTTTTTTTGAGACACTGGACTCATTTTTGTTTTCCAGCACAAGTCTACTACAAGTGTGCTGAAAGGGGAACTTCTTACAAAGGTTTCGTAGGAGATTTTTGGTGGAACATGAAGATTTATTAAAAGTTATAGCAGTTCAGAGAGAAGAGCCTTGCAAAAAATAAAAAATAATAAAAAAATAAAAAAAGATTTCCATTTAGGCCAGTATACTGCCCCCGCTTTCTCCAGCTCAACAATTCTTTATTCTCTATGTGCCCAGACATGACAACGCTGGCTTTGTTCAGCCCATGAACAGTTGTATCCAGTCCGTACTTGGCAATGGTTTTAACCCAGGCCATCTTATATGCAGTATACACTCTAAAATTGCTGTATTGCTCGTGCATGGACACACTCTTGGCAACCGCTGGCTGCTTTGGCAACCGTTTCAAATAATATAGAGATCATTCATCCCAAAAGAACAAAAAAACAAAAAAAACTAAACGCCCCCCCCCCTTCCCCCAAAAAATAATAACCCAATGGCTTCTTACTTCCAAATGTGTTATTAAAAAGAAAAATTATTAATAGTTTGGTAGCAATCCATCTGCTGCATCAGCCATATGTATATTTAATATTTCTATACATAAAATGCACTGAATGTTTTTTAAACCAGGCTATTTACCATGTTCCCAGAAGCACCACATGAATGTGTCCTTGCCTCTGGGAATCACAAACCCACAAACACACCACGCTTTTATTTTCCTAAGCCGACCAGCAGCTGCTTCCTTTTCTGCTTGATAGAAAATCCTAGCAGGCCTACAAATTAGACAGAGAGCTGCAAATGTTATTGTAGCTATAAACCGTCTGTTATCTTTCCTAAAGGTCATGTTTGCATTTTGTTAAAATTTCCTATTAAAAATATTGACTGTACATATGGAATGATAAAGTTACTAGATAAACTTTGTATTGTTTTTCTGGATTACTGTAGAAACTGATAGTACTTGTATAACATCACTACTGAATACTCAACAGGCACTTGTTTTTTTGTTCTTTTTTAAGAACATACCCAAAAGACATGTTCAGTAGCTCTCCTGAGTACTGATTTTAAGCTGCTACGAAGCTCCTGCAACAAGCTAAGTTGAAAAACCTACTGGGTTAACCATCCAGCTAAAATATTTAACTGATATTGATTACTCAGTGCAGTTGGCGCATAATACTCTGCCAAGATCATGATTTATTAGAAGGAATTCTGATGAGAGCAACGTTCCAAATCACAAATCTGGCATGAAGTACATTTTCCTCAGACCAAGGCTATCCCAGACTCTAGACCCTAAAATCCCTCAAATCTGCAGACGCCTATGGGAAGCTTCCCATAGCAAATCATCTTCAAGACCAATGTCTTCAAGACCAATGAACTGAAAAGTCCCAGAAACCAAAAAATTGAATTAAAATTTTCCCAGAGACAGGATGCCTCAAGGAATTTTCCAAAGTGGAACATGGAGCAGTTCCCAAATGCAGGCTATGCCAAATTTGATCTGAATGAAGGAAGGAAAATTCAGCTCAACCATTTCTTTAGCAAGAAACACATGGATAGGCATCTTAAAACATCCATGTTTGCCCCACATTAGTAAGTCATATCCCCCGTGGAATTTGATATTGTTTCATTCAATCTAAAGCTCAGATTTTTGGCCAAAAGTTTATTGAGCTGCAGCAGTCCTGAATTAAGGCTGTGAGGTTTGAGACACTGCGTGTCCAGGTTAGGTCTGTCATCCTGTTAAATCAGATTCCTTCCTTGTTTTAAGCTATCTGGGTGATTGTCGAGGTTTTGGTCACAGTATGTAATAGAAACAGGAAATGAAATGAACATTAGGAAAAGTTTTTCTAATGCTTCAGGGCTGAAAGGATGGTGGAAGATTGCCAACCATCCACTGACCACAAGGAAGAGTTCAACTGAAAATCCTGAAGTAATTAAAAGAAAGATTTTTTTTTTACTTTAAAAAGGACACCAACGTTGTTAATTTAATTAGCATGCCTAAAGCCAGTCCTAGCAAGGCATGAAAATTATTTACCAAAGGGGAACATATTGTTCTGAATCTTTCCGATGTAATCTACAGAAATGCCTAGTGATTTGAGGCATGAGACACACATCTCAGTTTCATAATATACGTGACCTATGACCTGTTCAGGAAATGACTATGCAGTGTCTTCCTTCATTTTATGAAGCATCTCAGGAGTACAATAGTACAATGATGTAACACTGACATTGACCTTAAAAAGTTATTTTCTTTACTTATAAACAAAATGCTATACCATTTGAACAGCTGGATTTGGGATCCGTGGAGGCATAGTGGTTATTACATCCACCTCACTGCAACAAGGTCCTGAGTTTGCATCCTGGGCTTAGGTGAGGGTGTTTCTATGTGGAGTTTGCATGTTCTCCCTGTGCTTGCGTAGGTTTCCTTTGGGCACTCCGATTTCCTCCCAAAGACATGCACGTTATGCTAAGTGGTGGGTGAGCCAGGTGTGAGTGTGTGTGTGAATGGTTGTGTGTGTGTCGGCTGCCCCCCAAAAAACACACGTCTAAATTAGCCACCTGGAAACCATATGTTGAAACGATGAGGTGCTTAAGTTTACATGAATGCTCCACATTTATCTAATAAACAATGCTACTTCTATAACGCTGCATCCAAATTGATTCTCACCTACATGATCATTTTCTTATTTATTCCAGCCAGAAAGACACAAAACAATCCCCCAAGGCATGCTGTGCTAAAGTTAGCCCAGGATTGTTTTTCTTATTCAATCTCAGTACCTACAAAAACAGCAGGTCCTGTGTGATAAAAACAGGCAGCTATTATGCACAGAAGCCAAAGTGACTGGGGATATTTAACAGGCACTTCACACCAAAGCAGAAACACACTGACCTTGGTGAGGTAATAGACACACTGCTGGAAGGTAAACATAATGACCTCCTCCAGAACCGTCATGGCCTCCTCGCTGGCGGGCCGCACAGTTGACAAGCGTAACTCCAACACAGCTTTCAGGATCATGTGGAAAGCGAGATTATTGGTCGATAATGGAGAATATCATGACCACCCCTATTAATGATCGTACTCTTCTGTAAAATAATTACCCAAGCAATCTTCTTCCTCTTCCTCCTCCATTCGTGAAATCCCATGCAACAAGCAAGGCACTTCTTGATGGATGAAATGGAGAAGCTCGATGGAGTTGGCCATCCACAGAAGAAGTGGCTGGAGGCTTCTGAGAAGGTTCTCGGGCGGCAGCTCCACTGGATCAAGGCCTTCACTGTGAAATGGAAATAGTTTTATATCCAGGTATGAAATCAGGAATGCACAAAATCTTTGGCCGCCAAATCTTTTCATTAAAAATGTAATAGAGGGGTAATATTATTAAACAAAAATGTTATCCTGGACTTTTCCACTACCAGATTGTTGGACCATTAAAAATATGAAAGACACCACTTACTCTACTTACAAAATAAATAATGATTAAAAAAGGTTGTTTAATTTATTAGGCTGAAATTTTCTACAAAATTGTCCTTTGTCACTGGTTCTGTTCATAAGATTAAATTAAATTAGATTCAACTTTATTGTCATTACACATGAATGAATACAGAGCAACGAAATACAGCATTGATGAATAGAATTTCTAGATACAGCCATGGCATTGTGTGTGTGTGTGTGTGTGTGTGTGTGTGTGTGTGTGTGTGTATATATATATATATATATATATATATATATATATATATATATAATTCATTTTAAATCCTAATTAGGGTCGCAGGGAGGATGGAGCCCATCTCAGCTGACTCTGGGCGAGGCCAGAGTACACCCTGGACAACTCGCCAGGCCATCGCAGGGAACCTTTGTTCAATTGACAGCCTATTAAGTTGCTTACTCAATTGTTTAATCACACTGAACAAAAGCCTGGTGGTTATATGCGACTGCGTGGACAGTGAAAGTACAGTGTTGGGTCATAAAGCCGCAGTGGGGTGGTGTATGACCGAAAGATGTCATATGTCATTTTGGGATTCCCCAAAGAGTTGCTGATGTATTGCATTCACAAGAATGGCCTGGATGGATAGATGACAACCCGAAAATGTATTATCCCCAGCCCTGGCTATCACCCTCACAGAGACATAAAAAAATCAGATGTACTTGGAGCTTAATATAATAGACAGAGAAAGCTACATGTTTACAATGGTTCTTTGGTTAACTAATTTAGTTAACTGGTTTAATAATTTAGTTAACTAAACTGCTTTGAATTATTCAACCATAAATCAAATTCTAAATGGGTGTTTTCTTATTAATCCCTTAGTGCTCTGGAGTAATGACACCATGTGTGGAAGGAAAAGACTTTGGATATATTCTCATTTTAATGTAATTTTTTTAATCTATTAAGATTTCTTTGCTGATTAATATCTAGTCAAAGTTCCATGATGTTCCAACTAAATGCATTTAACTTTTTCTAGAATGGACTATAATTGCACGTTCGACTCCAAGAGATGGGTATTGCTCTAGAGTGTATCATTAAAGAGAAACATGGTGTGTTTTTAACTGTGGTTTGCTAAGCTACTGTCATGACTGTTTGCTCTGTAACAGGTGTGGCATACATATCTCAAATACTGTTGGCTATTGTGTACAGGTAAGCCAGTCAAGCACTTTAACATTCCGTTACTGTGACTTCCTGTCCTGAATTGTTTAAGAGTGTAGTTATGGCATGTTAGTTCCTGATAGTAAAACTGTAAAGAAGATGCCTACATTTCAGATTGAATAGCTGCAAGCTCCTTCGCCCTTTCCTGTGAGAACATAAAAAAGAAGAACAATTGAGAGGATTTCAAAAGAATTGAATATAAATGACTCTCTATTAAAAGCTGAGCATTACCAGTACAGCAAGTTGAACCTCATTGGCTATATGTAGCAGAAGTCGGCGCAGGTCGGTCATAGGGAAATGTGTGGCTGATTGCTGGAGGCATAAACACATCAAGAAAGATGGGGTGAGCTTGTGCTGGGCTTCACAATAATCTATCTTCGTAAATATCTCCTCCAGGACCCGTGTTTCATGCTGCACATCATAAAAGAGGACGAGTTCTTGTCCGTTTGTATCCCTCAGGCAGGGCAAGGTGCCTTCGGCAGCACAGGGTGCTGAACCCGCTGATGACGACAATACACACGTCTGGTAGAGAGGAAATGATGTGTGAGGATGATGATCAGGTTGGGGTGGGTCACACAACCATGGAAGAGCAACACTATGAGAGTTTCCTAAAATTTCAGTGGTGGGATCCTTAAACATGAAGAGGTAATTTTCACCCAAGCCTATGACATCTCCTGAATGAAGCTCCACCTCTTGATTGACAGCAACTCCGTTCCTCTTGACCAAAGCTCCATGGAAGGACTTCAGGACTGTGACTCCTGGCCCTTTCCTGCCATTGTGCTGAAAGTCTAAAGGTGCGACCTGGAGTCTCTGAATGCAGCAGTGCTGTGTTTGGATGTCAGGAGCCCAAAGAGTCACATCAACAGCTGACTGCCCTTTCACTCCGTCAGACGGCTCAGAATTGGAATTGGATCCAAAATATGTACAGCTCCTATTTAGAGAATAGATGATGAAGTCCTGAGAACAAGATCAGATGGAATGTTAGTTGCATGATGCAGAATTACTAAAATGAGAGTTTGTATCATTTAATATGTTATTTTTCTTTTTTTTATAGAAATAATATATGGATTGAGGCACTGTCTAAAAGCAAAGGTCCTGTATAGACGTCTCTGTTAATAGGTGTCCAAGCCTGGGTTTACCTGTCTTGTTAGTTTATTTATCTGTATAACATGTTTATGTTCTGTCAAGCAAGCTCACTCATCTCTTACTCATTTGCCAAACTGCTTAATCCTACTAGGGTTGCGTTGAGGCTGGAGTCTATCTCAGCTGATACTGGGCGAAGGTGGGGTACACCCTGAACAGCTCACCAGTCCACACACAACCACTCACACTCACACTTACAACTGAAACTCCTATTAACATTATATCATGGAATATAAAAAATTCTTTGAGAAATCCATTCCTAAATACAGCCTTTCATGTTTGTGCAATGCATGCTGGGTACCACAGTAACCTGATATTAATGGATTTATTTATGTTGAAATTTCTCTTTTAGATCCCCTTTGTCATCTAAAGTATTATAATATTAGCACTTATATTTGCCTAAAAGGTCTCCATCCTGATGGCAGATGTGTATTCATGTTATTGTAACTAAAAAAACAGATCGAGCCTGACAGCAACTTAAGTCGTGTTTTTCATGACTATAAAATGAATATGACATAAATGGCTATTTCCCTGGTCAGTTGAGATATCGAGCCAGGCAGGGAACTTTGTGTACATCTGTTATTCATCTTCATCTTACAGTCACCCACACAAATAAATCATACACGCAAATAAATCAAAAGAAAATCCCGGCCACAATTATTTCATCATTTTTATAGAGAGGACTTATAACCAAAGAACAATGTAAATTGGTTACATCATTACATCAACATCTGTTTGTCTCCCAAATGTGTTAAGTTAGATATTTCACATATGGAATTCTGTACAACCTAAAAAGCAATACTAGTTCTCTCCTATTTACAGATGAAACTGATGAGAGACTGTTTGGGAGGAGCACTTTTGCAGACAGCAATAAAAATTCAGTGCAGACAAGCTTGTAACTAGAAGCAGAAGCCTGTCTAGGACACTGAATACTGCCTTGAGTCCACACTGGTGAAGATTAGCAGTCGAGGTTTGTTTTGTCAGTCACCAATTGTGAACAAAACATTTTAGTAGAGTATGCACATTGTATGTGTGGAGTATGCACATTCTCCTCCTGCTTGCATGAATTTCCTCTGGGTACTCTGGTTTCCTCCCACAGTCCAAAAACATGCACTTTCATACAACTGCCTATTTTAAATTGCCCATAGGTGTGACTGTAAGTGTGAATGCTTGTTTGTGTCTATGTTGGGATTGGCTCCAGCCTCTGTCTCTGGAATCATCTCACAGTACATCACGGTAGGCTATTTTTTAACCATACAGAAGGCAACCGGCATTATTCCCTAAGTGTTCCTCCTGAGACCAGTATCTTATCATCACAGGTTCTGCACACCTCTGTCGGAATGCGTGGGAGCCGAAGAGCTACCTTGAGAACCGCAAAGGCGTAGCATCCATTCATGGAAATTTTGGTAATGTTGAAATTTATTGTGGATTAATTGCTGGATCAATTCAACTGGAAGTGTTTGTAGGTTTCTGTGGTGGCAAAAATGTACACAGAACAGCAACTGCCATGTATGCATCGCAGTTACTGCCGGATGTTGGCTGCGATGTATGCTGTGCAGACGCTCACATTTCTCAGATAGGCGCGCATTTCCCCCACCTACCACACTTCCCTGTGTCAAAAATCCATGGAGACTCCTTCCAAAAACTTAAAACAAAAATGTCCTCAAGAAAAATCTTCCTGTAATATGTAGATTTAGGCACTGGCTAAACACAGTGCTCCCAACAGATCTCTCTACTGATAGGTGTCCGGACCTGGGTTAGCTTTCCACTGCCTTTTCATGTGTATCACAAGTTGTGTTAGTTTAATTATCTGTTTAACGAGTTCATGTTCTGTCAAGCCTCAGTTTTCAGTGTTTACTCCACAGATATTTGTTTACCTGCATGTCTGTCCGCCCACCTGATTTCTTTTTTTTGTTCTTTTATTCAGTGAGAGTCTGAGTGGTGGTGTACGAGCCTCTATTTTTAGGGGTTGATATTATTAATGTACATTTTTTTTGCTGCCCAACCTCATGCAAGTCAGTGATACATAACAGCCAATCAGCATCATACATTAAACCAACAGCCTTATTGGGTTTCTTGTGATGGGCACGTGCAGACACCAGATGGAAACGGTATATCAATATATCAACATTCTTAAAATCTATTTGTGGAGTGTCGTTGATACAAGTCCATGTACTCATTGATACTATAGAAACACAATGTATTAGAACAAGTGTATTAACATAAACCAAGCTGTGCAAATTTTTGGACTAATCAGAATGTGAATATATATATATATATATAATGTGAATATATATATATATATATATATATATATATATATATATATATAGATATAGATATAGATAGATAGATAGATAGATAGATATAGATATATAGATATATATATAGAGAGAGAGATAGATATAGATATATAAGAAGACCAACAAAATATATGGAGTCCTACTTTACGTAAAAAAATATTTTTTATAATGAGTAATGAGTAGCAGAAATGCTAAAGCAAGTCCTGTTTTATATTACTACACCTCATGTTTCCATGGAATTACTTTAAGTAGGCACATATAACCATAGACTTCAAAATGGACGCTTCAATTCCCTGCTAGACATCATCTGTTCCAAATGTTGTGGTGTGCTAATCACTCAACAGACAAAGCTAATCTGTCAGGAAATGTGTCCACCCTCTGGACACCCAACATTCAGCATGCTGTTTCCTGCCTTGTGTTTATATGCAGCTGATTTCTGCTCACACAGCTGGTTTTTTTTAGAAGATTTTCCCTTCTGACTGGCACTCAGGATCTCTTTGTGTTCTTTTCCAATGAGATCGACACAGTTATGGAATAAAACACTGTTCCATGGCATGCTGATGTCACACAGCCCATGATGACCCAAATCAAGGGCAATAAAAAGCCAGTGACCGATGCACACTTCTGATTAATAAATACCAGAGAGAGCAGCATAAAAGGAACATCAGATGTGCAGAAACATGCTGTAGACATGCTTAAACAGGAATAGGCGTCTCATTGATATAGTGCTGGCTCTCTGGGAAAATGTATGCACCGCTTATATATATGCAGCGTCTCCGCACCAAGAATTTCCCCCCAAAACAGTAGAACTTATGTTGGATGAGGCAAAGGAAGAAGCAAGCAAGTAAGAGGGAGGAGGTGCAGTAGAGGTGGGGCAGAATTGTACTACCTGTCTGTAACTGAAGCCCTGCAAAAGCAGGAAGTAAGGGAAGTGCACGGGCGGATGAATGGAATACTGTGTGCAGTTGTCATCGCCACTCTCCGTCTCTTCTTTTCTGCCAGCAGCACAGGGAAGCTCTTTGTAGACCTTTGGGTCGTCCCCAACTGATTGGCTCTTAAGGCTCTGCTGGGGATCAGGGGAAGGCCTGAGATCTGCTTCACTGAGACTCCTGCACAGACCCAACCCGATGTCTGTTACACTGCCACGCCCGCCTCCGCCAAACACTACGGACCTCCCCCGTGATCGTGTCTTCTGCAGTTTACGAGCTTGAGCATTGATCCCTGGGAAACAACAAATGACAAAATGACAAAAAGGTGTTGAAGTATTCGTGTTGGATGTGTGGAAAGTTAGACATGTATATTTGTATTTATGAACCCTACCATGTTTTTAAAACTAGTAAGTTCAATGGCTAAAAGTGGTGCTATGGTCAGTAAACACTATTACACTATTCTAGCCAATCAGCAACAGGGGGTCCTTTGCTCTATCCTAACTGGCTGGAGGGAAGATTTTCATTCTTAGAGTGTCATTCTTAGTGTCGTTGCCATGGCTATACACACCTAAATATTTGGTGTTAAGCTTTTGAAGATGCATTGAAGCGAGGTGTGCATTTCTTTGGCTGTTAAATTCAAATATTACATAATTACACCAATTCTCTGCAATTGGTGACTGAAATGTGTGGGTAGAAAAGAAAGCCAATTTAACTGTAGAGCAAAATAAATAATATAATAAACAGTTTAGGGGTAGTGGTGGCCTGGTGGTAAGGTGCTGGATTACGTCTCCCAAGGTCGGGGATTCAAGCCTCACTATCAACGGGTTCTCACTGCTGTCCCCCCAGTGCAGCTAACTGGGTTATCAAATGCCAGCCATGTCTCTCACTG
>JAOUQZ010000051.1:18558666-18573453 GCA_028564935.1 Neosilurus hyrtlii
CCCAGAGTCGGCTGAGATGGGCGCCAGCCTTCCCGCGACCCTAATTAGGATTAAGCGGTTCAGAAAATGACATGACAAAAATGACAGTTTAAAAATGGAGAATCATAATTTTGCAACATTTTTATCGTGATGGGAGTGGTCTCTTCCAGGATGACTCCACTCCATCCAAATTGCACGCGTTACACACTGCTCATCACCACCATCATTAAAAATTATATTTTACTGTAAACTTATTGAATTCTAGAAGCATGACACCCACTGTTTACTATAATTATCCAATATCATCCAATATTGGATAAATCAATATTGGTTATATATTGTTAGTAGTGATTTATTTAATGCATATAAATGCGCTGTACCTGCAGTAACCGTATCCTTGTCTCTGGAGATCTTCTCTTCCACGCTGGCTCGGCTCTGGATTTCAAAACGCCGGGCGTAGCCTTCTCTGGGCTTCCAAAGGGACTGCAGGAGCAGCGGCCGCTCATTGTCTCCCACTACACGCACACATTCGCTCCTCCATTCCTGGTCTCTGATGCAGCCGATAACATCGCAAAGGACATAGGCATCAGCATCCGCCTTGTTCAGAGAGTACCTGTGAAAACAGAAGGCACAGATACACAGACCTACGTTTTTTTCCTATCTTGATAGGAGACTTTTTAAAAATTATGATATAATTATTAGTGCAGGCATATTGTACACATAACAAGCACAATCCAGTGAAGCAGTGGGTAGCATTGCTGCTTCACAGCTGAAGGATTATTAGCTCGATCTATAATATAAGTTTAATGATTACCCACCAAAGAAATTTATGTTAACTCTTTTTAAGAAATACATCCACCCTTATGTTTTAGTCCAGATTTTATATGTACTGTATTAAAACAGACACCAGTACAAGCACACACTACTCTCAAGGACACACATGCACACACACATACGCCTTACTCCCCTTGTGACGACCTTATACTGCCATGATTATTATTGCTGTAATGATGTTACACCTAAATCTAAATCTAACTATGGCCTCAGTTACCAAAAAGACACTTTTGACACTTTAGGATTTTTTTTCAGTAAAAGATTCAGTTTTTGTACAAAAACAACAAACCAGATGTGACCACAAAGTAAAAACTGTCGGATATTCCAGGCCCCATTGAAATAGAAACACACACACACACACACACACACACACACAGAGTCAAGCTAAGGAATGGGGGGAAAGTGAAAGAAACCCACTTTCTAAAAACCCGAGTCAGCGTCCCAGTGGTTAGCATTCATGGTTTGCATTTCATTGAAGGAATTCATTTCTGCTCAGATTTCCCCCATCTTTAATACAAATGGGGCATTTGGCATCCTGACATTCAACTTAACTCAAACAGACATCTGCTGACATGCACAATGGCTGGTTCATGCTTTTTTTTTCCCTTATCCCCCACATCCATTAACAGTATTAATTAATAACCCCACAGTTCAACAGCTCTACTTTTGACATTGTTTTAAATCCTATCCTCACACTGCATAATCCTGTAGCATATAACATACGTTGTGTATTTAGCATATCTCACTCACTCATTTGCCGCTTAATCCTACTAGGGTTGCGGGGAGGCTGTAGCCTCTCTCAGTTGACACTGGGTGAAGGCGGGGTCCACCCAAAAGGCCAATACAAACACCACCATTCACACTCACACTAACACTCACACCTTGAGGCAATTTAGAATAGCCAGTTAGCCTAATTAGTCTTTGGAATGTGAAAGGATACCGGAGTACCTGGAGGAAACCCATGCAATCTCCACGTACAAACGCTCTCGTTGAACCTTTAGACTCAAAATTAGGACCTTCTTGCTATGAGGGAGACGTGCTTACTACTATGCCAATGTGCTGGCCAGTTTTGAGCACATTCTAAACTTAAACAACTTAGCTACTTTGGCACCAAATGCTACAGGATCATGTTGGGGATCAAGAGGGCAGATCACATCAGAAATTAATATGCTCTCCAGAAAAATTGGGCGAGAGAATCTAGCCAACATCCTCATGACAAGGCGACTTCACACATCGGGTCACTGGTTGCACAGACCAGGAGACAGCATGATCAACCAGTATGTGCTTATATACAACCAACCAGGGCTGCAAAAGACCTGGAAGACCAAGGATAACCTGTAGTATGTGAAGAACATCCAGGAGATCACTGGTCTTGGAGTGGAGGATTTACAACAGAGGGTGGCAACTATCTAGTGTAGTCTAGATCCACACCCACCTGATTAGGAAGGAAGAAATTTTCCCAGTACCCAATACTGAACTTATTCACTTGACAGACGTGACTTTCAAATGAAACCAGGATCCAGTCCTAGCTTGGATGAGCAGATTAAGGGCAGATTAATGTTTTTTTTTAAGGACCTGGGATTTATTCCTAAAGCCACTATGATAAAGCTTTGCCATTATGTCCTGGTTAACTACATGTTTCTGTGCACATATTTTTGTGAACTATTTCAACTTTATTTATTTATTAAAAGGGTCTAAACATTCAGATGTGACAACATGAGTCTGTTGTCTGTTTAGTGGGTTTTAGATTTCAGAAATACAAAACTTAAATGCAAAATAATTCATTTTGCATCTGTTAAAGATCAGCGATTACTCATGAACATGCAAAGAAATGCTGTAGAGTGATGCCTTGCATTTGCATATAAATAATTCAATAAAATTATTCTACATAAAAAATTCTATAAAGCACAGTAAACAGTAATAACTGAATCAAATTTAATATCTGGAATGATGACTGTTTGCTTTCAGAATATAAAAGTTGCAGGTACAGTTTTTGCAGTCTTACAAGCTAATGAGCGTTACGTTTCACTGAGCAGCTTACGAAACCAGCCACAGTTATCCTGGAGACTATGACTGTCACACTGGCTACTTTATTTGCATGCAAAAACCAACAGCCTTCATTATGTCAATGTGTGAAAAATGATGTAATATGCTGCTGTCCTGGGGGCTGGAGCCTCTCTCTGCCGATAATGGCCGAAGGCTGGGTACACAATGAACAGCTCGGGCAACGCACAAACAGCCATTCACACTCACATCCACACCTGGGGGCAATTTGGAACAGCCAATCAACCTAATGTGCATGTTTTTGAACTGTGGGAGGAAACCAGAGTACCCAGAGGAACCCAGTGCAAGAACAGGGAGAACCTGCAAACTCCACACTGAAACACCCTTGCTGAGTCCAGGACTCGAGCCCAGGACCTTCTTGCTGTGAGGCGAACATGCTAACCACTACTCCACCATGCATATTAGCACTTGACATTTTGGATTTTATACCTTTTATGGCAAATATGCAGCATCATGGAAGAAATTGGATGCATAGGCATTTAAACTGCCATAAATGAGTAGTGAAAATGTGTTTCTGATGAATCCACCCAAATAAGCACAGGAAGCTTTGATGTCCTCACCTCTCGAGTGCCTCTTTCACCAACTCTTTGGCACTAGAGTGAGTTGTAGCCAAGACACTCTTATAGTTGGCACCTTCGCAGATCTCTGTGCCAAAAATCTTGAGGATTCCTGGTGCTGTTATGTGACTGGATAGTTCTGAGGGATCGTCTGTTACTGATGGATCTTCTCCAGATGTAGGAACGTCCCCACGAGCTGAGAGTACACCTCGGTTGAACACTGAGGAAAGGCGGTGCTGATGTCGGCGGATTCTGCTCTTGGCTGGCTGCCTGAAGCCAACGCCCTCCGCAGAGAGAGCAGTGCCACCCGACGAGCTGGATCTGGAAAAAAGGAGAAAACGGGGTTGGAATAACTCCAGTTAACAGCCACACTGACTAGAGCCATATAAGTCTCCTTCTCAAGCAACACTGTTATCATGAAGTATCTTGCTATGGCCCTCTATTAAAATGAAGCACAGTAGACTTCTGATGCTAGGAGAAGCTGGAGTTTGAACTTGAACATGTGCTAGCCTTGTACGCTGCTCAGAGGAGCAGCACAAAGATCTCCTTTCAGCTCAGAGAAAAACATCAGCAATGATTTGAAAAAAATATCATAAAATTAATACTTCCTGTGAAAAATACATTCTATTTACACACAAAAAGATTTATAAACATTGAATTTGTTTATTTCCTAAATACTGAGAGGTCTGAGAGTCACACCATAAACTCTGTAATAGGAGTGTGTAAAATATATTTTTATAACTATATTACAAATCAGCTGTATTGTTTTTGTTATCACTCTATATAAATAATGTGTAATTTTATGTAATTCATTTGTAGTTATAATCCGAAACTGTATGAGTGATTAATGGTCATTTAGCCTGAAAGCTTATATTTCTTAAGATACCACAGAAATCTTAAATACAAAGCAATACAAAGTAATTTCCAGTCAAGGATCAATAAAGTACTATTCTATTCTTCTATTTTATTCTACTCTATTCTAAATAATGTAGAATAAAAGTCATGTAAGAAATTCTTAATACTCCCCTCATCCTTCATGTGCATTAATATCACAGGATTGATTCCATATAAACAACTGACATAAACAAACATAAACCTTTTCTTAGGTACAGACTGAACTTCTAAGAAAACAATCAATGGGTCAAACATGTATTGCGGCAGGAAAGCCTGGAGCTCCCATTCCCATTTACAACTTCCTCATGGCCAGTCCAGGTGTATACCTGGTGTCAGGTAACCGTATACTGTATACTCTAGATCTCTGCTGTCTCCACAGTCTTCCATATAGATTTTTTTATATTTACAAATTCATAGATCAGATGGGGGGGCGGCACGGTGGCATAGTACTTAGCACATCTGCGTCACAGCAAGAAAGTCCTGGGTTTGAGTCCCGCGCCGAGTGTCTGGAGTTTGCATATCATCCCGGTGCTTGTGTGGGTTTCCTCTGGGTTCTCCAGTTTTCTTCCACAGTGCAAAGACATGCCCACTGGGCTAACTGTATGTTTTTGATGCGTGAATGTGAGTGTGAAGGGTTGTGTTAGTGTTGGCCCTGCTATGATATGGTGAGTGGTTCTCGGTGACTTCGCTTGGAGTCGGCGGGGATGGGCTCCATCCTCCCAGCGACCCTAATAAAGAACAAAACTGTTCAGAAAATTCATTCATTTAATTTTTTTGAGGAATAAGGCTACGTATAAAGGATACAGGAGATGTACACTTGCTGGTAAGACATGAGCAGGATGGAAAACCCCAGTCTAGTCCCTTTTTTGGGTGTAGACAGGACTGACTGACTGTAGCAGAAGACTGATTTACCTGACTCAGGTGTGCTGGAGGTAGAAAGGAATAAAGAGGACACAGCACAGAGGACAGATCTGACTTACAGTCTTGCCACACTTACTGGACAGAGCCATTGCTGTGCTTGCGGCTGAGTCTGGACAGGCTCCTCTTGGCTGCGCTGATCGGCGCTGCTGCAGGTGACGGAGGCGCGGTTCCTGTTCTCCTTAAGGTCCGCTCACTCCACGTCATCGTCATAAGAAAGTTCTCTAAAAACGGCGGTGCATCAAACTCATTCTTCAGACAAGAACCCTGTATGGATACTCCAGGGATGAGAAACACAGGACAGGTTCACTCAAAACAAACTCTTGTAACTGTGTGCAGTCAGGATTCAATCTTAGCTTTTAAGATTCCGAAGGGAAACAGTATCAAAAGACAGCAACATGTATAGAGAAGAAGATCCCACTCTGTCTGCACCGCTGACTTCCCCCGCGACTTTTAAAGCGCTGCACTCTTTTGAGTTATATGCAGGGTTGCCAGATTGTGGGAGCAGATTAGGTGTCCAATCTGCTTCAATCCTATACAGATTGGCATCTATAACTGAAAAGTCGAGAAGCATCATTCGATTACAATCTATTTTATTAAAAAAAAAGATCAGATAAGATTTTGCAGGTTAGTGCCTTCCACACAGCCTGTGCAAAAGATGAGGGATAAAAACCAATCTGGCAACGTTTTCCACATGAGAGGAGTGATGAACCTCAAGGGAGGGTCTATAGCTACTTTCCTGCCACTTCATATAACCGACTTAAAGGTACAGTGTGCAACTTTTTGGGGGTCATATTAGCAGAAATTAAGTATATAATCAATATATACTCTTATTCACTCACTCATTTGCCAAACTGCTTTATCCTATTAGGGTCACCAGGAGGCTGGAGTCAATCTCAGGTGACACTGAGGTGTGGGGTACACCCTGAACAGCTGACCAAACTATCACAGGGCCAACTCACAACCATTCACACTCGCACTCACACCTATGGGCAATTTGAAATAGCCAATTACCCTAATATGCATGTCTTTGGACTGTGGGAGGAAATCAGTGTACAAGGAGGAAACCCACGCAAAAGAAATAGAGTTTTCTGAACCTTAGAATAAGCTTTGGATATCTACACGAGGAGCGGGTCTCCGCTCACGGATGCCGCCATCTTGCACCGCCATGTTTCTACAGTAGCCCAGAACTATACAGGCTTTGAAGGGGAGGAGTCAGGAATGAAATCTCAGTTGACTGCAATCTGGAACTTCACCATTAGAAGCAGATAGATGACGCTAAACCGTATACACTGAACCTTTAAAGCTGCAATAGTCGATTTTTTTTACATTGCATTCCTTACATCTTCAAATAACCTGATAGAATTCTACAACATTATTTTATTTTTATTTACTAAGTTGTTGTTTTAGCAAACATTTTCCAAGATTCATTTGGAGATTCGTCTCCCAGTGTTTGGATATCAGTTATTTTATGGGCCACCTGAGACACCTGTGGTAGAACCTTCATGAACATGGGTGGGAATCAGTTGAATGTCAAACCTGACCTAGCCATCCATCTTTACCTCTACTGTGAAGGAAACTAGAAGCAATTCCAGCTGGTTTTGTACAAGAGGCTGGCCACACCTTAAACAGGTTTCCTACCGCAAGGCTAACACAGAGATGGACAACCATTCACACAATCTAGTTGACCTGATGTGCATGTCATTGGACTGTGAGAGGAAACAGGAGTACTAATCATGAAGAGACAAACAAGACCTTTATTACCTAATGCACCTTTAATGTGGCCCTCACTTTTAACGATACAGGCTTTAAGGAAACAGAATATAGTATTATAGTATGAATGCCTCATTACTGTATAAATATTTCTAACAATTAATCATTGTTAAGATTACACCAGATTACGTCATGATTTAACTACAGACAAAGTTAACCATTTATTTTTACAATAAAATTCCTTGCCTTTGCAAAATGGGTCAATTGATTACAGAATTTTGTTAAATTCCAGGCATCCACTGACAAATCACACAATCTGCAGGTCATTTGAGAACACTTTTTTGATATACAATAATAAAAAAAATAAAAATTAAAAGGTAAAATATAGTAGTGTGCAGTGATGATTATTCACCACCACTTTTGTCTAAAAGGGCTCCTAATAAAAAAGATTTTAGCGTTTAGTGGTTTAGTGAGTGAGGAAATTAAAAAGTATGTGAACACTCCGCCTGAAAGGTTAAATGCTGTAATTAAAGTAAAAGGTGGCCACAATAAATATTGACTTTTTTTCTCAACAAAGAGACAGTTATTTTTGTTATTACTAATTACAGTTAGTTATTATTATTGTTGTTTGTTTACTTATTCTCATCAATATGATCCAATATTACATGAAATAAACACTTGAATAGTACTTGGTTTCTGATTAATCTTCATTTTGTTAAGTATATAATCAGCACTGCATCACAGTATTTTTTAATTTCTTCACTCACTAAACCATTCCATATGGTTTGAAGTTCATTCATTCTTTGCAAAAGTCAAAAAAATACATTTGCGAAACCTTTCAGTTTTTCTGAAAAATGTAAAGTATTTTCAGTGTTGTGTTTATTAGCCGCACTTTTACCCTTAATATGCTTGTTGGAATGATTTTTTGGTTCTCATTGCCTACAATATCATTGTCGATTTTCACCAAAAACTTATAGAGAAGTAATTTTTTACTTCTTTTTATTAGGAGCCCTTTTAGACAAAAGTGGTGGTGTATAATCTTCACTGCACACTACTGTATATGAGAATTATATGAGATGTTGTGAAGAGGAATTGCATGGAAAAAATTAATCTTCTCTTCAAAAAAAATCTCTAATGTATTAATTTGGACAATTTTAAAAGCAACATTCCCATTAAATTATAAAATGTAATGACAGAGTAATGACATGTGCATGACAGGTACTGAAAGAGTTAATTAAACATATGCGTGTAATTGAACTCATTATACTAACCTCAAATTGATAATTATTATCTAAAACTGAGATAACCAGTTTTCCACTGATACCAGGTAAATCCTTTTGCATTATGAACCTAATAACATGGAAAGTGGTGATTGGTTTTGTGTAAATATAGAACAGACATAAACTGATGGGCAGCGGTGGCTCAGTGGTAAATGTGCTGGATTACTGATCCGAAGGTTAGGGTTTCAAGCCCCACTATCACAGAGTTGTCACTGCTGTTCCCCCAGTGAAGCTAACTGGGTTATCAAAGACCAGCCATTTCTCTCACAGTCTACAGTGTGAGGCATGTAAAAGAACCATTGCTTTCATTTGAAAAGAGTAGGCCACTGGATTGCCATCAGCATGTTTCCACCCTGTGATGGCCTGGCGAGGTGTCCAGGGTGCACTCTTCCCTTGGCTGAGATGAGTGCCAGCTTCTCCGCAACCCTAATTAGGATTAAGTGGTTCAGAATAATTCATTCATTAATTCATTTTCGAAGCTGTTTAATCCAAATTAGGGTCGCGGAGAGGCTGGCACCCATCTCAGCCATCTGTGCGTGAGGGCTGGGTACACCCTGGACAACTCGCAAGGCCATTGCAGGGCCAACACTCACACAACCATTCACACTCACTCTTACACCTAAGGGCGATTTGGAACAGCCAATTAGCCTACTGTGTGTGTTTTTGGACGGTGGGAGGAAACCGGAGTATCAAGAGGAAACCCAGGCAAGCACAGGGAGAACATGCAAACTCCACACAGACGCGCTTGAGCTTGGAATCAAACCCAGGACCTTCTTGCTGTGAGGCGGATGTGCTGACCACTACACCACCATGACGTCCGGTTCAGAATATGAATGAATGAATGAAATACACTCACACCAACATTCCTGCTCCTTCATTTTCACATCTGTTACATTTTCACATCAATTACAATATGTTATAAACAAAATATTTATGTATTAATTTACTACTGATGAAGGCGTGTCTCTCACCCCTGAGATCTTACTGTAAACATGTGTTGAGGTTAACTAAAGGTACTGAGTGAATAAATACTGATATAACTCATCAACAATATTACAGAACTTTAAAGTGCACTCCAGCTAAACCAGAAAGAAACCATTAAGACTCTGGGTAAATCTGTTCCTGCTCATGTTCAGTCTCCACCACACAAGAGGTTTTCAGAGTCTCTGAGATTTAAAAAGCTCTACTTATTGATTTACACTCTGCTTTTTAATGTTAATGACTACATTAAGGAGCGGCATGGACATCTGCACATCTGCCTCAAAGCAAGAAGGTTCTGCGTTTAAGTCCTGGGCTTGGCTCGGAGTGGAGTTTGTGTGGGTTTCCTCTGGAAACTCCACCGTCCTCCTACAATCCAAAGACATGTACATTAGGCTAACTGGCTGCTCCAAATTGTCCCTTTGTGTGATGGTCTGGTGGGCTGTTCAGGATGTACCCCACCTTTGCCCGTTGTCAGCTTCCCTACAACCTTAATAGGATTTACGACCGTAATAGGATCTCTTTTAGTGCTCTTTACTTTTTTTATGAAGAAAGTGTTGAATTACAATATTTTCTAATGGAGTTTTGTATATTTTTTCATGCAATTTAGACTCGCACAGCACTGAACTCCTACATTATTACTGTTAATAAATGGCACCACATATTTCGGATTGTGGATCCACATTTAGGATTAAAATCCATTCTGCTAATTACATCTTTCATCCATTCATCACTCATGTTATTACAACATATGACAGAGTAATGTACCAGTGTAATGTGATTAAACTTGTAGGAATCCATGCTGGTAATTTTATAGCTGCCAGTCTGAGATGACGTTCACAAAAAACAACCATAAGCAGTTACTCTATAAGATTTGGCTCCATCTGGTGGTCAGTATATATGGTATATACATATACAGTATATACGTTTTGTTGAACGTCTGTCTGCCTGCCTGTCTGTCTGCCTGTCTGTCCGTTCTAGCTGACAATAGGGTCATTTAGGATTTTAAAGCTTTGATTCTTAGGTGGTGCAGCATGGTGGTGTAGTGGCTACCTTGCCCGCCTCACAGCAAGAATGGGGTGGGTTCGAGCATAGAGGCCGTCCAGTATGCTTCTTAATGGAGTTTACATGTTTTCCGAGCACATTAACTCAGTGGACCGCAACATCAAGTTCACCAGAAAAGACGCACACAACAACACGTTATCTTTTATGGACTGTGCTGTATACATGGAGGAGGATGGAAGTCTCAGCACTGAAGTCTACAGCAAACCAACACACACTGAGCAGTACCTGCTTTATGATTCACACCATCCACTGGAACACAAACTGTCTGTCATGAGAACCCTGCAGCACCGGGCTGAAACTATTCCCACCAAGAAGAATGAAAAAGAAATGGAACAAAAACACATCAACAAAGCTCTGCAAACCTGCGGATATCCAAACTGGGGTTTTGTCAAATCAGCAAAGAAATCTAGTAACAACATGACATCCAACAGAGAGGAGAAGAAGAGCAGGGGCAAAAATGTTGTCATTCCATATGTGGCAGGAGTGTCTGAGAAACTTCGAAGGATTTTCTCTAAACATGACATTCCAGTAAATTTCAAACCCAACACCACCCTCAGACAAAGACTGGTTCACCCCAAGGACAAAACTTCCAAAGAGAAGCTGAGCGGTGTTGTGTACGCAGTCCAGTGCAGCGAGAAGTGCTCAGACCTGTACACACGAGAAACTAAACAACAACTGCACAAACGGATGGCGCAACACAGGAGAGCCACCTCTTTAGGTCAAGACTCAGCGGTCCACCTACATCTCAAGGACAAGGGACACTCATCTGAGGACAGCAATGGACAGATTCTGGACAGGGAAGAGAGATGGTTTGAAAGAGGAGTAAAAGAAGCCGTCTATGTGAAGAAGAAAAAAACAACATTAAACCGAGGAGGCAGTTTGAGGTTTCACCTTTCAAGCACTTACAGAGCAGCTCTGGATCTCCTCCCCATGAGGTGTCACTCCACTTCACACCTTGATTCAGGTGACCAAACGACCCCTTATGCAGACCAGATAAACAACCCTAGTGGAAGCTTTTAGGATTAAAAGCGAAAAGTCTTCAAAAACCCCAAAAAGAAGTCCAGTTGCCTCGACTCAAGCTCTTTAGGATTACCATGACCCGGATGATTGAGAATCTACACCAACATATGTTTTCCACATGCTTGCTTAGGTTTGCTCAGGGTACTCTGTGTTCCTCCCAAAGTCCAAAGACCAATGAACATTAGGCTAATTGGATATTCTTGATTAGGTGTGTGTGTGTGTGTGTGTGTGTGTGTGTGTGTGTGTGTTCGCCCTGCATGGGTGCTCAGAGTGCTGAGACCAATTCAGGGTGTATCCCAGGTGTACCCCGCCTTTGCCTGGAAATAGCTGGAATGGGCTCCCGACACCCTGCGACCCTAATGAAGGATACGTTTTAACCAACACTATTAAAGTGCATACTGTATTAATTATATCTGATAAAACCCTGCACATTTCTTTATACCACTTTCCAAAACCTAAATAAAAGTGGTACAGAATTTGCGCAATTTATTCCTTATACTGTTTCACACTAAATCTGTTTATACTGAACGACTGATGATGTTTAGCTAATCTAATCAATTGAATTAGTGCTGTATTATTTGTTTGTTTGATTGTTTGTTTATATTTTATATTTATATGTGAAGTTAGCAGTTGTCTGCTGCCTGACATCCCTTTGGGATATTGCATTGCAGTGAGGATTAAACATTTGACTGAGCTGAAGCATTAGGGATGAAGAACAAGTTCACTGTTAAATCTTAAAAACAAAAGAACAAGAGTTTCTTCTCTCAGTCACCTCAGTGCAGGATTGCTATCATGGCTCAGCTTGTTATTTGACTTGAAAAGCACAACAGTGAAGTAATGTAGAATAATTGTTAACCAAAGTGAAAATAAACCAACATGTCAATTAAGACAATCACTGAAGATCACAAATGCATTAAAAAATTAGATATGCCAGCCATTCTTTTTTTTTTAAATTATACAAAGCCAATTTAGACATTTATGTTCACTCTAATGCAGTTAATATGCTATGATCACTTGTTATGTTCCAGCAGTAGGAGCCTTGTGAATAATGTTCTATCATCCCAATTGGATTAGAAATAATGCAATAATGGAGGACAGCGCATGTTCACAAAGTAAATCAAGAGCTACTGGACAGTGCAGTATTGCAGCTCCATGTGTGTCCATGATGGCCTGCTGGAGTGTGCTCCTGCTGTGCATCCAGCATTCCCAGGATAGTCTCCGAATCCAGCAGGACCCTGACAAGGATAAAGCATTATAGACCACAAGATTATAGACTAATGATCTTAGAGAGGTGTGTGTTCACTGTTAAAGAGTGTAGGAACATTCATTCATTCATTCATTCATTCATTTTGGAACCGGTTAATCTTAATTAGGGAGGGAGGCTGGTGCCCATCTCAGCCGACATTGGGCGAGGACGGGGTACACCCTGGACAGCTCACCAGGCCATCGCAGGGCCGTGTAGGAACACTGAGTTATTAAAATTCTAAGCTTTTCTTTCACTCTCTGCAGAGCCAGGAGAGGGCAACCTTGCTGTTTCAATACATATTCGCTCATTTATGTTTATTTTATTCACAGTTATTATTTTCTCTTTGCTTGTTATCCCAGTTCCAGATAAATTTGTATTTCTTTTTGTTATGTTTAAACACTTATGTTATTTTTAAGAACACTATGAGTGCAGCATATCACTGTTATTAATATGCATACATTATGCTTAATTATTCCATGTAGGTTTAAGCGGATTCCACTAATCCGCTTAAACCTAATTAGGGTCGCAGGAATGGTGGCGCCCATCTCAGCCGACTCTGGGTGAGGGCAGACTACACTCTGGACAGCTCGGCAGACCACTGAAGGGCAGAAACATGCAACCCAATGGCCTACTCTTTTCGAATGACAACGGATCTTTTACATGCCTCTTACCCCAAACAGTGAGAGACATTGCTGGCCTTTCATAACCCAGTTAGCTGCACTGGGGGAACAGCAGTGACAACCCAGTGATAGTGGGGCTTGAACCCCCAACCTTCGGATCAATAATCCAGCACCCTTCCACCAGTCCACTACTGCCCCATTATTATTATTATTATTATTATTATTATTGTTGTTGTTGTTGTTGTTGTTCATTCATTCATTCATTTTATGAACCACTTATTAGGGTCACGGGGAGGCTGGCGCCCATCTCAGCCGACTGAGCGAGGGCAAAGTACACCCTGGACAGTTCACCAGGTCATCACAAAGCAGAAACATGTTGACAGCAATGCAGCCTACTCTTTAATATTATTATTCTTATTGTTATTACAGTACAAAACTGGTTATTATCTTATTATTTAAAAAGCCCCAACTGAGAGGTTATTTGAACGTAAGGATAAAAATCTAAAGCTCAGTAATATATTTTAACTCTCTGAGCTCATCAATGGGTTTGGATATAAATTCCTTATCGATAAGTTTGTCCATAAGTTTTGCTGTAGGCACTGAATAGTTTATTGTAGTTACAGAACAATATGTTTTTTTGTAGGAATAACTGAACAATGAGGTGATACTTAAATAAATATTTAATGTTTACTAAATTATTAAATAATACTCTCAAAGGTGATGTTCATAAATAAACAGGATATTTGTATTTCAACATAATGACTAGTTTGGGTTTTATTAGTGAAAAGTTCTAAAATATAGCTCTAACAATTAAAATATCTAAATTATATCCCTGGTTGCAATAAGAAGACATATATTTCTAATGTGTTTCACTCTGAAGTCTATCATTCTCTAGAACCTTTCTAGAGACAGGCCCTGCGATGGTCTGGAAGTTGAAGGTGCATCTTTGCCCAATGTCTGCTGAGACAGGTTCCAACCTCGCCGAGACCCCAACATGATGAAATGAGTGAGAGAGTAGTGAGTGTGTCTGTAATTCTAATGTAAATACTGAAGTTAATGGCAGTGTAGAAATAGTTTTCTGAGTCAAAATGCAGTTTTTATCTAAAATTTGTATTCATTCAAGCCAAGGAGAGGCTTAGGCATTAAAAAAAATAAAACCTAATTTTAGAAAATCTCACTGAAATGTTTCTCAACAAAAAATTGAGTTTAAACTCAAAACAAGCAGCAAACAAGTGTGTGTGTGTGTGTGTGTGTGTGTGTGTGTGTGTGTGTGTGTGTGTGTCACACGCGTGTGCGTGCATAGGGAGCATATTTTGTGGGGGCCAAGAATAGCTGACAATTTTGACACTGACATGATGTACTGCTTTTATTTAATATAAGGTTTAAGTATAAAAAAAAGAAAGAACCTTCAGATGTCAGACAAAAATAAAAATAAATTCTCCATACGGTGTCATTTTGGGTCAAGTTAGATTGAGGTGTAATGTTGCATTCATAAGGTGCTTGATTAAGTACTTTAATAATAATGAGATGATTGTAGACTAGCAAGACTGTGTGTGTGTGTGTGTGTGTGTGTGTGTGTGTGTGTGTGTGTGTGTGTGTGTGTGTGTGTGTGTGTGTGT
>JAOUQZ010000051.1:18573553-18584379 GCA_028564935.1 Neosilurus hyrtlii
TCCTCAGTATTCGAGGAATCACTAAGCAGCCTGCACCTTTTGATCTAAGTGGGCGAGCTGGATCATAAACAACAAGAGTTCGCTAAGATAATGTGGTGCAAGACCATTAATTGCTTTATAGGTTAAAAGAACCAATTTATATTCGATTCTAAATTTAATTGGGAGCCAGTGCAGATAAGATGGGGGTGATATGCTCATGGCTTCTATCTCTGTTTCCTGACTGTGACCTTGAACTGTCTACCTGGTTTTTATTAGCTAAAAATCCTTTTTATCTGCAATTGTATCCAGTTGCCTCCTTCCAGTTTGTTACAGGGCCTCAGTAGGTGGAGATTACATATTCTCCCTCTGCTAGTATATCTCTCCTCCTGGTACTCCCGGTTTTCTCCCTCAAACCAAAGGCATGCACATTAGCCTAACTGGCAACTCTAAATTGCCCATAGGTGTGAATGTGAGTGTGTATGGTTCTTTGTGTCTTTTATAATACTGCAGTAGGCTGAGGACCTGTTCAGCATGTACCTGGCCTGTCGCTTGAAGTCAGCTGGAATTGGCTCCAGGTTTTTCCCAAGACTCTGTTGATCTTTTTCTGTTGATATAATGAACGTGTGCCCTACATGAGGATGTGAGATGAGGAATGGGGCGGGGCTTCCAGGCAACATAGCGTTAGATTTAAAGTTACTCTGGTCTCAGGTTTTTATCAGAGAAAAAAAATAATCTCTGAATTTAGGTGTATTTTGAGTGGTAAACACTGCACTTCTTGGCTTCTCTGATGCTAAGTTGCAGATCTCATGTGCAAAATAATACAATATAACTAGTAACCATCATTGAATTTCATTGCAATATCACATCATATCTGAAATGTGACCCAGTCTGGCAAAATGAATCACAGTGGCCAAAAATTCAAAATTGAGTTAGCCATACCATTTAAAAGAGGAGACTCTAAGCTTTAAAATGGTATGGCTAACTCAATTTAGAATTTTTGGTCACTGTGACTCACTTTGCCCTTCACATCCTGATGTTTGTTGTAGACATTAACTGAAGCTCTTGACCTTTATCTTCAGGACTGCATGCCTTATTCTGTTACCACATGATTATAAAAGTGTGCAGATATATAGGTGTTCCTATGGATGTGACCTGTGAGAGAAAATTTCTGTGTCCTGTTCAATGTAATATTGCTATAATGTCCTAAAAATGAAAAACCCAGCTATGTGATTCTTACTGACCCCAGTATGGACATATCTGTATGTGACTCTGTACTCTGTCTCTCTCTCTCTGACAGCTGTTAGCCACCTTTCTTATCCAGTACGAGCGTCTGAAAGGTGTTCAGTCCTCTGGAGTACTTTTTATATTTTGGACAATCTCTGTACTGTGTGCCATCGTGCCTTTCCGCTCGAAGATCCTTCATTCCCGCGAGGTTTGCACCAATTTCTTTTTCTTTTTTTTCTTTTTGTCAGATCACCCTTCCCACAGCTCTCTTCACTAATACAACAATTCCACAACAATCTCCAATAATACGATGAAATGCCAGATCTTTTATAACATGAAATTTAAGCACATTTTTTCAGAGTAGGTATATTTAAAGTTCTTTTAACTGACCCATTTTTTTGTATATTTATTCATTTGTAATGGACCAGAACCAGAGGTCTTGTTTGTAGCTAAGAAGTAAAGAAAATTTCAGGCATATTGTTTTCAAAACTTCATGAATGAAAACAAGATTTAAGGTCACTTTTGATTGAAAGGATCACTAAAGGTGAAACTAACCACTGAATTCGATTCTAGGAATTAGATTCCGGCCCCTCTATGTTCACCCCATAGTGGTTAACATTCTCTTGCCTCACCGCAAGAAGATCATGGTTTCAAGCATTGTGGTTGGCAAAGGCATTTCTGTGTGAAGTTTGTACATTTTCCACGTGCTTATGTGGGTTTACTCAGGGTACTCTGGTGTCCTCCCACAGTCCAGAGACAACAGGCTAATTGGCTATTCCAAGTTGTGCCTAGTTGTGAATGTAAGTATGAATGGATGCTTGTCTTAGAGAACAGGTTTTGCAAAGGGTGCACAACTCAGTTAAAAACATGCATTGCAACAGAAACCACGAAAGTGGCTCAGTGCATCCTGGGTGCAGAATGGGAATTAAGTGAGTGAATAAGTCAACCCCAGTTTGCAAAATCAGAGCTGTAGCTTTCTCAGAATGTATTAACTATGTCCACCTTGGTATAGTTTTCCTCCTTTCAAGTATTTCACTTTCTCACAATTTTAATCAAAAGCCTTTTTTACTATTAACTGCAAAAGAAAGTGCAGTGTACTGTGGGTCTTTTCAGCAGACATGTTTTTGCACGTGGTAGCAGTTTTTAAGATTCTGCAGAGACCTCTTTTCAGTGGTTGATCTGTGGTCATAAACATGATTTTTAATGAGGAATGAAACAGAAGTTGATGTATGATAGTTGTAGTGTTCAGCAGTGACTCTGAATATCTGTGGTTAGTGCGTTAAAAGATAGGAAAATGTGCAAAACTGAACTTTACAAAACCATGAGCGCAGAGCATATTCAGCATGTACGCCATATATGTAACTTGTAAGATTTTTGGTATTTTTACTTGTGTAAATATAAAGGCATTTCAAACCACTCCTTGCTATCTGATAACCAGAAAGTATAACTCAGGCCAGAAAACATCTCAGGCCTTTGTAATAAACAAACAAACAAATACATACATACACATACACACCTAGATACATATATACATACAAACATACATACATACACACACATGCAAACATACATACATACATACACACATACACACATACATACAAATACAATCATACATACACATATAAACATACATACATACAAACATACATACATACATACATACACACACATACAAACACATACATACAAACATACATACATACACACACATGCAAACATACATACATACAAACATACATACATACACACACATGCAAACATACATACAAATACAAACATACACACACACATGCAAACATACATACATACAAACATACATACATACACACACATGCAAACATACACACGTACATATACACATACATACAAATACAAACATACATACACATATAAACATACATACAAACATACATACATACATACATACATACATATACATACAAACACATACATACATACATACATACATACAAACACATACATACATACAAACATACATACATACACACACATGCAAACATACATACGTACTTACACACATACATACAAATACAAACATACATACACATATAAACATACATACAAACATACATACATACATACATACATACATATACATACAAACACATATACATACATACATACATACACACACATGCAAACATACATACGTACTTACACACATACATACAAATACAAACATACTTACACATATAAACATACATACATACAAACATACATATATACATACACATACATACAAACACATATACATACATACAAACACAAATACATACATACATACATAAGTACTTACATGCATGCATACATACATACATAAAGAAAGAAAGAAAGAAAGAAATATATGGTCTTTATTTTTGTAATTTTTTGTCTTAAATAAAAAAAATGCAATTAAAATAAAAACAATACCCCACTGGTTTGTATGAAGTCGATAAATAGAGGAAGGTCAGGCATCGAGTATGGTGAAGAGCAGGACAAGGAGGATGTCATTATGTTTGAGCTGCTCTTAATAAATACGATGTCTAAATGAAAGTCTGTTTCTTTTCTGCAGAATGGGGTTGAAAGCAAACTGCGTTTCACAACCTTCTACATATATTTTGGCCTCACAGTTGCAGAGCTCATTCTGTCCTGTTTCAATGAGAAGCCTCCACTCTTCTCCAACGAGGAAACAGATCCTGTAAGTTAGAGTGTATGGGGAGAGGTAGCAGTTCAGGGATCTGTTCAATGTGTTTTATACGTACAGTATGGGTTCCAATGATATTGTTATATTTATTTGTTTTCTAGAATCCATGTCCGGAATCATCTGTTAGCTTTCTCTCAAGATTGACCTTTTGGTGGTTTACAAGGTAGAAACCATGTTTATACCAGTGTAGTGTGGAAATGGATAAAGTCAACTACTCCCTTCTTTGCTGTTTATTATTAGAGACTGTGCTTGACACTGTACAGACTGAGTGATCAGATTTAATTACAGAAGAACTTTAATGACTATTATTAGTCATTATCTCCGTAACTGTATCAGCACCATCAAGGTGGAGTGTAAAGATTAGTGGCCATTGTTGCTGCAGCTTAGATAGAAATATTAATTTACAGACATCTGGGCCAGATGTTAATCATTAACCTCCTAACCATGGCAACTGATTAGCAAAAGTATAGACTTGGGATTTTACCAGTACTTAAAAACCTTTAGCTTACAATATCTTTATGCTAATATTCAAATACGTGGCCATTAAGTGTCGTTTAAGTGATCTAAAGTAAATACAAAGATCTATATCCATCTCTTGTGTGAGTCTGAAACGATTTTCTGTTTCCCAGCATGGCAATAAAAGGCTACAATTCTCCACTGGAAAACAAAGACCTGTGGTCACTGAACAAGGATGACAGCTCAGAGGTGGTGGTACCCAAACTCCTCAAGGAATGGGAAGTGGAAAAATCTAAAATACAGAGGTATGCAGCAGCTCGGAGTTATCTGTTATATTTCATGGCGTTACAGCCTAGGACTGAAATTCCCTTAATTGGGATTATACTGTATGTCATAAATGTACATAAAAAGCCAATAATATTTAAACAGAAAAATAATCAGTATGGTTTTTCAAAGAAGTAATTTATTCATTCAATCATTTGCCGAATTGCTTAATCTTACTAGGGTTGCGAGGACTGTGGCGAAAGCGGGGTACGCCCCAAACAGCTCATAAGTCCATCGTAGAGCCGACACACAACCATTCACACTTACACCTAGGGGCAATCTAGAACAAGCAATTAGTCTAGTGTGCATGCCTCTAGGATGTGGGAGGAAATTAGAGTACATGGAGGAAACCCACACAAGCATGGGAAGAATATGCTATCTCGTGTCAAGCCGGGGACTCGAACCCGGGGCCTTCATGCTGTGAGGCAGATATGCTGAGGCAGATATGTTTATCAAGGTTGAAATAGACTGTTTTGAGTGGCAGTGTTGAGTGGCAAAGCTGCACTTATGAATCACAGTCAGAGAAGGTAAAAGTAAAGTAAAAGCAGAAACCTGGGAAAATATCATCTCACTTCAGATCACAGGAAATTTCATCGTTTTCTATTGCAGTTTTCTTATCTCTGTCTCTATGGAAACATATTGATTCTTCCCATAAACAAAATCATCATTATTCAGTATAGAAAGCAAATAAAAATGTGAAAAAAAACCCACAATGTTTTCATGTGTTACTTCGGTCCCTACAGCTGTCGAAACATTTCCATTGAAAATTACCAAAAGCTAACTTAATCACATGACATTTCCAAAGGAAAGTGTTAACATGCAAATAAATTATACCACAATTACACTTTCAAGCATCATGACCACTGCTCTGTGAATAACTCCCACAGGTCTGCACTGGAAATGAATGGTCAGGCCATGTACTCCAAAGTTGAGCCAGAAGGCAACCACGTGGGTGAAAATCCCGAGGAAGTGGAAGTGCTGCTCTCCAAGAAGAACGAGTCACAGCAACCCTCGTTCCTGCGCGCTCTACTCAAAGCTTTCGGGCCCTACTTCCTCATTGGCTCAGCTTTAAAGCTATTCCAGGATGTCATCACATTCATCAACCCTCAGCTTCTCAGGTGAAAACAGGGGTGAAACAGAGGCCTAGTGAATTATGATAGAAAAGGGAGTGGTTTATGAAGAGTTATAGCCACTTACTGAAATTCAGAAGTGAGAAATAATGTTTGTTCAGCCTAATCTTGGAATCACTTATCGGTTGCTTTCAGAAACTCTGTAGCATTGCTGGGTTTTCTATTCCCATTTGCTTAAGTTGATATTAGAGTTGCCTCAGTGAGAAATAATGATCTGGCATGAAAATAACAGTTTTGACAGAACAGTTGTTGTAGCACTAGATGAATATTTAAACATGATTGGCTGTTGTGTGGAACATAAAAGCCTGCAGGGTGTAATATATGGTATAAATATGATATAGTCCAGCAAATTACACATAAAAATCACTATTTTTAGTCATTTTTATAATTTACATTTAAACCAAGATTAGATGAATAACAGAAAAAATAAAGACACCCTTACATTTATCACACATTTAGGTTTAATTTACGTAAATATTTGAATGGGTCAGAGCAAAAAGGAGGTTAAGTCACATTTCGGGTATCACAGTTAATGCAAAAGAGCAAAAATCTATAGTATGAATTGACCATCTCAAGTTTCTGCAGTAATGAGGATATGTCCAGTCAGGACCTGACCTTATTGCTGCTTTTATGTCTTTTTGTCCTAACTTCCTTTTTTGCTCTGACCATTTGAGTTCCACGGTAAGGAAAATTATTTACAAGTGGTATAGATTTCAAATGTCTGCCAACTGAATTCAGCTTGAGTGCAGATCATAAAAATCCTTGAAGTCCCCATTAAATTTGATCTCAGGATCTGCAGCTAACTTGCTGTGTGTCTATGTGACAGTGCATATGTCTACAATCAGAAAGAGGTCAGACAAATTTGACTTCTATGGGAGGAGCGCCAGAAAAAAGCACAATAGTGCAAGAACAACTGCAAGCAAACCATCACACAACTAACAGAACTCTGCACAAAAGAGTGGTCAAAATTTTAGCAAGCCGATGACAAAGGCTTCAAAATTGTAGAAAATTATGTAAAATGCCTAAAAGAAATTATTTCAGCTACTAGAAGCAATGGTTTTTTCTTATAATAATTTTTGAAACCAAGGGTGCAATTTTTTTTCCAGAAGAATATCACATCTATTGATATTTTTATTGACTAAATAACTGAAATTTGACTTTTTTTCTGTATTGTGTTCATGTATATCCTTTATCTGTAGGAACTGTATTTAAGAGGATGAAATGTGTACTTGTTTAGATAAGTTTAAAAAAATTCAACAGTATCCATGGCATGTATTATTACCTTTCGTGTGAGCAACGCAGAGGTTACTGTGATCGCCGATTTTCATTTTGCACGTAATTGTGTGTTTGTCTGTTGGCAGTCCGCGAGTGCGCTTTTGGTCCTAGTAAGTTATTAGTATTAGCGTAAACACGTCATTCAGGTAACGTAACCTAACATTAGTTCCTATTAAACAACAACAAGGATCTGACATTATATATGCTAGTTGGTGCCACGTGAAAGGACAATGAACGCATGTGTTCACTCCACCAGTCATTTTTTTAATTGTATTGTATTGTATTTACTTTGAGAAAATTACCTTTGATGTTTTATAAAAGCAAATGCGTTAGCTTGTTTGCTTGACGTAAATATAAAACTGCATGTCGATTAGATGGTCACCATGAGCACAATGCTGGCTTGTTTTCTGCTGCTAGTTCTTTGTGTTTTTCACAGCTATAAGCCTGTAGGAACATAGTCATTTACAATGCAAAGGCCATATGCAAATTTGTTTCATCTCACATATGGTTCCTAAGGCATTCGCCAAAGTGTGATCAGAGATACTATCAAATTTTCCATGCTTATTTTTAGTCCTCTGACTTCCCCTTGTACATGATGAAGTTACAGCTGGGCTACGTTTAGGGTAGGAGTGAGTACCAGATAAGAATTTAAATAAGAATTGAAAGACCTTCCTGGTTTCCTCTGGATACCCTGGTTTTGTTCCACAGTCCACAGACATGCATGTTAGATCAACTGCCTTTATTGTGAGTCTCAATGGTTGTTACCTCAATAGTGTTTGAATTTGAGTCTAATTGGTTGTCACCAAAATAGAGTTTTGGTACCAGTATTATAATCACCATTCATACCCATGTAAGAATTTTGACCATACTTGGTGGGGACACTATACTACATGAGTCCCAGAGATGAGTTGACTTTAGAATGTCAAGGTCAAAGGTAAAGGTTAGAGCAAGGTCTTAAAGTTTTGGAGATAGAGCACTTATAACTCCAAAACGAGGGCCAATAGACATGCTACATTACTTTTAAACTCTATTAGGGACCCATATATAGACATATGAGGCTAAATTAACTTTGACCTTGAGTGAACAAAAAAGGTCAAACCCAAGCAATCTTATAAAACCTTCAAAGTAGAGAGAGTTTTTTGCTAATTTGCACTATAGAGCATATTGTAAGACGAGCGCACAGGTAATGAAAACTAGCACCCATATAGGGACTTGCTACATTACCCATACTGTGTTGTGGAGGTTCTGTGAGAGCCCCGCTAGTTTATGTCTGTGGAAATTATAGAAAACAGAGTGAAAGACCAAAAAGCTTGTAGTGAGCATCGCTTCTGTGAGCCTTGTTGATGAGTGAGGTGAGAGGAGATTGGGCGGGCTGGTTTGAGCAGACAGAAAGTTGACGGAAACTCGAACACTTTTTACAATCATGGTGAACAAAAAGAAGCATTTCAGAATGCAGAGCATGTCTACAGAACCCACTGGGTTCCACTTCTCTGAACCAGGAATTTCTGCTTGGTTAGGAATGGGTTCATCCAAACTGGACAAGATTGTAAAAACACCTTTTTTTCTTCAACTGTCCAGTGAATTGGCTCATACTTACACACTTACTGGCACAATTCTATAATTATATTTAGACTTTTGTTGTAATTTTTTTGGGAGTAATCTTTTTCATTCTTTTCTTAGTGCAGTCTGGTGTCCTATTCCATATGTGATGACTGCATTGGATAAAGATTCACTTAAGGTTGAATTTGCCTGTAAGTTGATTATGCTACTCATTGTGACTGTGTAGGATGCTGATTGAGTTCACCAAAAGGAAAGATGTACCGTCTTGGTGGGGCTTTGCATTGGCCTTCCTCATGTTTGGCTGCGCCCTGTTACAGACACTCATCCTGCATCAGCACTTTCAGTACTGCTTCGTTACAGGCATGAGGCTGCGCACAGCTATCATCGGTGCCATCTACAGAAAGGTACATGTACGCACATGCACCCACACCAGCACACACCCACACGCGCACAGACACACGCACACACACACACACACACCCTGCTTAATGATGTTATAAACTCATTCAATTATTTATTCTGATCTGAATAAGTTTTTGAATAGTCATGCCTACAAAGCAACCGTTGGTGTTATTGACTATCTTGAAGCTTCTTATTTAAATAAAAAAAAATATTAGTCATGTCATGATATTTAGTTTAGGCTATTTTAACTCCTTTGACCGGTCAGGTTATACTACATTTAAAAGTATTTTAAGCATGAATGACATTTGTACAAAGTGTGCCTTAGTCAGAGTCAGAGTTGTGGCTTTAGGGAAGGCATGAGTAATGAAAAAGGAACCTGTCTGTATGTAGGTAAGGACATAGGTGTGGAAATTTTACTCTGCTATGCTGCACTTTTACCCAGTGATGTGGGATTGAAGGT
Organism: Neosilurus hyrtlii; assembly: GCA_028564935.1. NCBI lineage: Eukaryota > Metazoa > Chordata > Actinopteri > Siluriformes > Plotosidae > Neosilurus > Neosilurus hyrtlii. The sequence continues at coordinate 18,583,071 of JAOUQZ010000051.1, forward strand.
GTGCCTCCGTTCCATTCCTCTACATTTACAACCCTTCTTTAATAAAAAGAATGGACCCTATCTGCCCTAATTTCCCATTAGTCTCTAACTTATTAATAGTTTCTCATATGGAATAGAGAATAAGTGTATAATTGAACCGACAAGTGACGATTTTCCAGATTTAAAACTGGCCTAAAGGAGGTCAGTTTTACTGGTTCTTTAATCAGTGCAACAGTTTTTATCTGTGCTGACATAATTGCAAAAGGGTTTTCTAATGAAAAATTAGGCTTTTAACATGACAAACTTGGAATGGTAACACAATTTGCCATTATGGATATGACTAATAGCCCACTTGGCAAAGTCTCTATATACAAATCTATCTATCTGTCTGTCTGTCTGTCTGTTTATCTGTCTGTCTATCTATCTATCTATCTATCTATCTATACATATATATATATCTGTGTGAAAGAAAAGCACAGAAAGACAATCTACACACTGTAAATTGTGCAAATGAATATTATTGGTGGAAACGACTGGATTTTTAATGAATAGGTGCGCAAAGGCCCATTATCAGCAACTATCACACAAGTGTGTGGGCTATTAGTCATATCCAATCACATTTTTTTCTGGAAATGTTTTATTCTTTCCTCTGATTATAAGAAATATAGCTTTTTTATTAGTGTATTCAAATTTTTATAAAAGTTAAAAACAGTATGTTCTTACAGGAGAGCTGGTGAGCATGGAGTTCTTTAGCCATATAATAAATTAATGTTTGGTGAAAAATCATTTTAATAAATACTTAAATTCCATAGTTTGTTGCTTGTCATGGAATTAGTCAAAAATCTGTGTTAGCAACACTTCAGGTTTGCCAGTGGAACTAGCTAGCAGTTTGGTCAAACTAGCTTTAATATGCTCTCCGGTGGACATCGCCATTAAGCCATACTGAGGACTAAAGGCCACTGACTTGCAAAAAGCAGAAAAAGTTGTGTTTGTAAGAAAAAGCTATATAATCCTTCAAAATAAAACATATCTTTTTATTATGGAATACTTTTATTCCAAATGTTGGGTTTTCATGGAATCAGTGTTGAATTAATAATAAAAGGCTGGCTAGTGTTAGCTTTAGTCTAAAATGAGTCATGAAAATTTTTGATATTTTATTTTACTGTGGTGAGGTTTGAGGTCACAATATATGATATAATCATATTTTTATGATTTTTTGTTCTAGTACCTCTATATGTCTGATAAACACATTCAAAGTAGTTCTGCTTAATTCCTAATAGTTTCACAGAAATACATTTTTGAAATAGGGTACCCTCAACCCCAATTTTAT
>JAOUQZ010000051.1:18592366-18623215 GCA_028564935.1 Neosilurus hyrtlii
CATATGGATCTTCATCAGCGGGAGCGAGGGGCTTCCAAGATGAGAACTCCAGCCAGCATCAGCACACCAGGACAGACCACAGGACTCACGGAGCAGAAGGATCAGGAGGATCAGGATCACCGACATCCATAGCGTAGCATGTGTACCTCAGCAAAACACAGAGAGAGGAGGAGAGCTCCTCCAGCTTACGTGTTCTATAATGACTCTGTCGAGGTGCTCGGCAGCATTCGATACCAGGATATTGTTGGCTTTTTGTATAGGAATAGCTCATCAATCATTGAGCAGTTAGTGCTATAGTTAACTTTGATTATAGAAAATATATTATAGAAAAGTTAAATATTATAGTTAAATATTATAGAAAAAACAAAGTAGTACGCAACTCCATATTAAAACAGTGAGGAATATCCATCCATCCAACCATCCGTTATCTATTTTACTTATCTATCAGGGTTGCAGGGGAAGCCAGAGCCAATCTCACCTGACTTCAAGTGAGAGATGGTATACACCCTGAACAGGTCACCAATCTATCACAGGGCTAACACAGAAATAAACTACCTTTCACACTCAAATTATCACCTGTGGGCAATTTAGAGTAGCCAGTTATCCTAATCTGCATGTCTTTGTTCTTCTGGAGGAAACTGGAGCACAAAGAGGAAACCCACACAAGTAGCAAACCAGAAGAAGTCACTATTTTTTTAAATGCACGTACAAACATTTAGCAAAAATGCAAGTTCTGTGTACATTGTGGTGTATTATAAAAGTCAGTGAACACATGCATACCTCTATGAAACATACAGTGCACAGCAACAGTGAACTAGTAGCCTGTACAGTGTATTCCAGTGTAACTGCGCCAACAATGAGCTGTGTGTGTTTCATGGCGTAGACACGAATCCTGGTGACCCATGGCATCAGCTTCCTGCCCCAGGTGGATAACATCATGGTGCTAGTGGAGGGCAGGGTATCAGAGATGGGATCTTACCAAGACTTGCTCAGTCAGAATGGGACCTTTGCAGAGTTCCTGAGGAACTACACTTTAGAGGACATCATGGAGGATGACGAAGTGACAGGTATATATGGCACATCACATTAAAAGTTTATCAGTGGAAAGAGTACATCGTGAGAGAAAAGTGTTTCCATTTAGTGTTTGAGAGAATTGGTCATTAGCAAGAGAAAATATAAGATGGGGGCGGCATGGTGGCATAGTGGTGAGGACTTTCACTGCACAGCAAGAAGGTCCTGGATGTGAGCCCCATACCCAGCGAGGGCGTTTTTGAGTGGGGTTTTCATGCTCTCCCAGTACTTGTGTGTATGTCCTCCATGTGTTCTGGTTTCAGTCCTACAGTGCAAAGACATGAACAGTAGTAATTGGATACTCTTGATGGCCCCTAGGTGTGAGTGTGAATGATTGTGTGTTTGCGATCAGACTCTGCTATGGTCTGGCGAGCTGTTTAGGGTGTACCTCATCTTCACCCGGCATCATCAGGGATGGGTTCCACCTTTACCGTGACCCTAATAAAGGATAAGCTGGTTTGGAAAATGAAAAATGAAATGAAATTAAATTAAATGAGCTATCTTTTTTTTTCTTGGACCAAACATATGGTCAAGATTTCGACTAATTAGTTTGCATAATATTTTCAAAGCCATAAAATCTGATAGGTTCATGTTTAAGGACACACCTCCCAGATATTTGCTTGTTCTGATTGATCCTCACAATACTAATTATTATAATTTGATAAATACTAAAATGAATGGATGAGGATAAAACATTATTTCACCTATTCATTCATTTTCTAAGCTGCGTAATCCTAATTAGCGTCACGGGGAGGCTGACGTCCATCTCAGCCGACCCTAAGCAAGGGCAGGGTACACGCTGAACAGCTCGCCAAGCCATCACAGGGCCAACACACACAACCATTCACACTCACACCTAGGGGTGATTTGGAATAGCCAATTGGCCTACTGTGCATGTTTTTGGACTGTAGGAGGAAACTGGAGTACCTTGAAGAAACCCACGGAAGCACGGGGAGAATATGCAAACTCCACACAGAAACGACCCCACCTGGGAACCAAACCCAGTTCTTCTTGCTGTGAGGTAGACGTCCTAACCACTGCACCACAGTGGCCCCCAGGAGAAGATATGGTAACTAAAACACAACAGTTGATTTCACAGTGGAGGAACAGAACACTAAGATTCTTAAAAAATTATTTTATATTTTCTTTTAATTTAATTTTTTTTTTCATTTAATAATACATAAATATGTTGTTACTTACTTTCTGTCATCTCCCATAAATTACCTAATTGCTTGGGCTATTTCATGATTAGTTTTACTATGCAACCAAAAGGATTATTATTATTATTATTATTATTATTATTAATTTAATAATGATCAAAATCAATTATTTGTGATGATACTTTCTAACAATAAATACAATGTGTATTTTTTTCTTTAAAGCGGTGCATATTTTATGATTAATATTTTATTATTAAACTACGGTGATGTTTACTGAGTTTCTGACTCCTTAATCCTACAGTTTTAATCTATGAGTTAATCTGCTCTTAAAACAAAATAAAAATGAAGGTTATGACTTTTTTATTTTGTCTATGATTTGAGACATAATATCAGAAAGCCCTTGCAGTATGGAAACTTATAAATAAACCACACAGTTCAGTTCCCCATGACCTTAACCTGTCATATTATCCAGACTTAAAACTGTCTGGATAACCATATGGTTATCTAAGTGACCTGACATTATCTTGGCGTATGCTGTTTGCTTTATGGGTACACATTTCTTCTTATTTGGGCATGTATCTGTCTGTTGCAGAGGTGTTGATTGAAGAGGATGAGTTATTCCCTGATGATGCTCTCAGCACCCACACCGATATGGTGGACAACGAACCTGCAGTCAATGAGGCTCGAAGACAGTTTATGAGGTAGCATCTGTACCTTTTAGCATCTTTTAGCTTCTCCACTCAAGCACTGTCCTTTTTCATCGTCCTGAACATGGTTTGTATAAATCAGCTCCAAGCCACACATGCTATGCAATTACTTTAGGAACTGGATGATTACTGGCCATCCATTCTTGCAGTGTGAACACTTTGTAGAGAGATGCTAAATATGGCACATGTATGCACTAGATATGAGGCTTATATCTGGGCAGTGGTGGCTTAGTGGTTAAGGTGATGGGTTACTGATCCGAAGGTCAGCGGTTCAATCCCCGCTATCACCACTGTTGGGCCCTTGAGCAAGGCCCTTAACCCTCAATTGCTTAGTTGTATAAAAATGATAATTGTAAGTCACTCTGGATAAGAGTGTCTGCCAAATGCTGTAAATGTCAATACTTATAGATATTGTTCTCTGTAGTAGTTTTTTGTCTGCTCTTACAGGCAAATGAGCATCATGTCTAATGACATGGAGAGCCAAAGGACGAAATCAGTACGTAAACGCCGTGTCAGTGAGAGGAGACATGGGGAGCCACCGCAGGAGAAGACGGTCCCCAAAGTGGAGAAGCTCATCCAGGCTGAGACTGCAGAGACGGGCCGGGTCGGTGATCTGTATTTCCTTGGTTTTAATCAAAACCTGCACCTAACATTTGATAATGCCATTTTGTTATTCTTTTTGAATAAAAAAAAAGATATTGGATTTTATACACCCTGGACTGCAGAAAGGTCACTACATGGCTCTGTTGAAGCTCCGGTATATTTATACTATATGTGTACTCCATTTTTTTAGGTAAAACTCAAGGTTTATTGGGAGTATATAAAAGCTGTGGGACCTTTGATGTCCATCTTCATCTGCTTCCTGTATGCCGCTCAGAGTGCCGCAGCTATTGGAGCCAACATTTGGCTCACTGTGTGGACTAATGACACGAAGATGAATGCTACACAAGACAATGTACCAATGAGAGTGGGGGTGTATGCAGCACTGGGCTTGACACAAGGTAATGTACAGGTTATAGGTGATATATTACCATTACGGTAGTCACAAGTGTTATGTTGATAATTGATAGATTTTGAACTCTGGAATTTAAAAAATTTTAATGTTTAGTAGAGCATAAGATGAAAAAAGTACGAATGGAGGTTTATTGGATATTCTAAATTAACAGTAAAAAGAAAAAGATACATAAAGTGAAATTATGCAGAGAAATAAGCAAAAATGTTAACAGTATTATAATATTTGCAGAAAATTAAGTCTGACGAAAAGCATTGGTAAACTTTATGAAGTATGATGTGAAATTAAATACATTAAGAACACACACAAAATATCTTTTCACCTGCATTTACTCATTGCAACTTTTACAAACCAGGTGAAAGTTATAACAGCAACAGTTCAGAGGAAAAATCAGAATCACTGAGATAGTTAAAGGATAACCCCCTCCTGAAAATAATTAGAAACTTACTGAGGTGTTACTAATCACCATCTCCATTGCACACCAAGCTAGTTGTAATAATTCTGGTTAGTTCAGCATAAAGGAATGTATTCCTAGAGCATTCCAGTGCACATACTCTTTGTTTAGCCTACAGAGTCATAGATGTAATTTTTACAGTATAATACTGTATTTATGGCAAAATTAGCAGAACAATTAGTCAGTCTTTCTGACATGCTCATATTAAATCTCTGTATCTCCGAATGAAGTTTTGCTGCACTTTTGCTGACATTCATGATTATTTTTGTGATATGATCTTGTCGGAGTGTTGATAGGGCAACATGGTGGTGCAGCTGTACTTTTCCACCTCACTGCTTCAGGATAACTATTTCCTTCCTGTTCTAAGATTACTGTCTGTGCAGTTTGTTTGCATGCTCTCCTTATGTACGTATCAGTCGCCTCTGAGTGCTTCGGTTTTTCTCCCACATCCAAAAAATTATACATGTAGGTAGCTTGGCTATATGAAATTGTGGGAGAGGCACAGACTCTATCTTTACCTGGAACAAGGATGAAACAGCTCTGAAAGATTATGGAATTAATGAAGGAAAATCATATCTTTTTATTATACCGACCATCATTCATGCAATTATCAAATCAGCTAATTACAAGACAGCAGAGCAATTTATGTAATCATGCAGATTTCATGCCGATTACAAAAAAAAAAAAAAAAAAAAAGACCAGGAGGAAGTTTTTTTCAGGAATTTATTCTGTCTAGTTTTAGGGAGTATGTCTCCACTGTAGCCTCAGATTCCTATCGTTGGCTGATAGGAAGGGAAACCAGTGTGGGGCTGCTGTTGAAGTCCATGTAGGAGTGGAGTGGGGCAAGTGGTGGCTCAGTGGTTAATGTTCTGGGTTACTAATCAGAAGGTTGTGGATTCAAACCCCAGTAGCACCAAGCTTCCACTGTTGGCCCATGAGCAAGGTCCTTAACCCTCAACTGCACAGATGTATAAAGCAGATAAAAAAAATGCAAGTCACTCTGGATAAGGGCATCTGACAAATGCTGTCAGTGTAAATTTACATACTTATGTGAATATATGTAAACTTTAACTGAAGCTCTTGTCCTGTGTCTACATATCGTGTGCTGCTGCCACATAATTTGCTGATTGTATACTTGTATGAATGAGCATGAGCTGTACGGGTGTTCCTAATAATGTGGTGTTGAGTGTACATCTGTAAACACTGGCTGTTTCTCAATACCAAGTTCCCAAGTTTATGTTCCCGAATTTGGCACTATGAACTTATCAAGTTCCACTCAGGAGTACAAACACCAAGGACAGGAGGAAGCTTTACAGTCATTTGGCAAAAGGAATAACTGCATACTTATACTTACAGTGAAATAATCTGTGATACCCTCAGTACAGTTAACTGGGTTATCAAAGCCTACCGCTGTCTGTGGTGAGAGGCATGTAAAAGAACCATTGCTGTCATTCGGAAAGAGAAGGCGATTGGATTGCTGTCAGCTTGTTTCTGCCATGCGATGGCCTGGTGAACTGTCCAGGGTGTACTCTGCCCTCACCCAGAGTCGGCTGAGATTGGTGCCAGCTTTCTCGCGCCGCCTAATTAGGATTAAGCGGTTCAGAAAATCAATTAATGAATGAATAATATATGATATAAAACAAGCCTACAGGCTTGTTTCATTTTAAGATGTTAGAAAATATTAATAAATAATATCCAAGATCTGTGGTATCACAAGTGAAAGTTCAGACAGGAACTCAAGTTGAGAAACAGCCACTATTAAATAATTCAAATATTTTTTTTGTATACACTTTGAACAGTAGACATTACCACAAAGCCAGATATAAATGTAACATATTTAATTGATCTGATTTATTTTAACACAATAGACATGTACAGTAAGTTGAATAATATTATGCAAGTTTCTGTTTTCTGGAACAGCCTCTCATAATAATGTGAAGTGAATAAAAGTGTGTAAAATCAATCACAAACCATCAAAACTACCTCAGTGTTACCACGACAAGACTCCATGTTTTATTTCCAGTGCAGCACAAATACATATGTACAAAAACATGTCAAAAGTAAATAGACAGCATCATACATAGATATACATATACCGTGCATAATAGCTAAGCTAATGGAGATACCTCACAGTAGTATTCCGACTCACCTGGAGCTTCTGTGCAGTTTCACAGATTAAACTGTGTAATTAGGGATGTCTATGTACTTTTGATATGTCTCTGTGTGTTTTTGTTTTTTGGCTTGTGTTCCTGCTCTAATAATATCCCGTATCCTCAGTATAACCCAAATTTCTTTATTTTATACCTCCTCTCTGCTCATACATGCTCCTTAACCTCTTTCCCCCTACAGGATTGCATAGATTAGTGACTCTTATCCCCCTTACTCTCTCTGTGGCAGGCCTCCTGGTTATGTTCTCTTCCTTTACTCTGGCCCTGGGGAAAATCCAGGCTGCCCGCAAGCTACACCAGGGTCTGCTGGACAACAAATTTCACACCCCGCAGTCTTTCTTTGATACCACTCCCATAGGGCGCATCATCAACCGCTTCTCCAAAGATATTTACGTGATCGACGAGGCCCTGCCCTCCACTATCCTCATGTTCCTGGGCACCTTTTTTACCTCCCTCTCCACCGTGATCGTAATCATTTCCAGCACTCCCATCTTTGCTGTGGTCATTGGCCCCTTGGCTTTAATTTACGTCTTTGTACAGGTATTGTTGTTTTTTCCCCCACAACAACTGCCAAAATGGAGGAAACCTTAATGAGGTATTCACTGTTTCAAAATGCAGCAAAGCTGATGTCTGAAAAAAAAGGTTCTAGCTGTGATTTGCCTTTACTTTCCCTTTCCTTTTAGTTCCCCTTACACTCACTTTTGCTCTTTCTCTTTCTGTCTCACTCTCACATGAATTCTCCTCCCCTCTCTAACCAAGTGTTCACTTCCTTTCTCCCCGCAAGCAGCAGAGTGCCACTTCCTGCCTTGCCTGTATGCTTGCATGTTCTCTCTCTCTCTCTCTCTCTCTCTCTCTCTCTCTCTCACACACATACACACACACACACACACACACACACACACACACACACACTGATTTTCAAGCAATCCTCAGCTTCAAGTCTTCTGTGTAAGCACCCAGCACAGTAGGATTTCTGGTGTGCTGCTGACCCCTGGAGGCAATAAGATGACAGTACAGTTTAATAATAATTATTAATGTTAGAAACAATACAATCTGTAGTAGGAATTGTTTTAAGGTTTATTTTTCGGATAATGGAGCTCAGATTGGATAAGATTTTCTCCATTCCTTCTTTTTCTTTTGGATTTATTCTGAAGGAATATGTTCCAGCGAGGCTTCTAATTTGTTTCTGGTTTTTTTTGTTCTTTTAACCTTTGTTCTTCTTCTAGATCTCTCTGCCATGTAATAGCAGTCAAACCACCTCTTAGTTTCATGACTATATTCTGTAGCATTGTTGAGGTTCTTGAGGTTTTTGAACACCTGTACACAGAGTGCGACTCTGTCTTTTTGCAAATTGCAATTTTTCCACTACTGTCCGTGCTGTTTTAGTCTCTGGGAGTGAACGCATGAGTGTCTGAGTCCATTAATTAGTTGATTAAATCTCACCTCCCCTCCACACAGGTGTGCTGATTCTGGCCAACTCTTTACTGAGCCGGGTCTACAGTATGCTGAAGGCTTCCCACACCACCCACTTCCACATGCTCGGTGCTATTCTGAGAGCGCCACAGACCTTTTTTGAGTCCAACCTCTCAGGGCGCGTGTTGAATCGCTTCAGCAAGGATGTGGACACAATAGACTCTCTCATTCCAGAAAATATCGATATCTGGATGCGCACTTTCTGGTACACAGTCACTGTCCTGGTCATATGCTCTGCCCTCACCCCTATGTTCTTCATAGTCATAGTGCCGTTAACGATGTTCTATTGGTGGGTCCAGGTAAATAGGAACATTAACTCATTAATGCAGCATGCTAACGTGCTCTGTTCAGTAGTCAAATTGCCATTACAGTAGTACCCGCTGTAGTTTGGGAGTGTTTATCATTAGTTGTTCTTTATCCAACTGAAATTGGGACTAAGGATGGTGCGGAATAGTGCACCATTAAACCCTTTTTTTAATTAATTGACCTATAGGAGGTCATTGATAGCTACAAATGATTGGTAGCAATTGACCATCATGGCAAGATCAAATTCTATCCAGATGTTAATGCTGGAAAAGGTTGTGCATAAAGAACAGCTGCTTGTAGCTGTAGTCTGCCATGGGAGTCGAGATTTAGAAAGTAATTTCATATCCTTTTTTTGAGTGGTTTGAGTTGTCTGGTGTGTTGCTTTTGTACCCTGGTCTTATTTGGCTTTGTATCTTGAGCCAGACTAATTGCTCTGTATTAAACCCTAGTGATCTGTTATTACAATCGTACTAATACTCTCTCACACTGCCATACCTGACATTTAGTTCAAAAGAACAGATGGTTGTTATCAATAAGCACTAGTTTTAGATCTTGATGACTTTTCTTGACTGATTGCAACAGCCTACAGTAATATTGTAGTACTTTTGATCCTGTGTAAAGATTTTGAGCAACAAAAAGCAACATGCTAACCTTTATGCACCAATCATAACATCTTAAATGCTATTCAAAGGGCCTTTCTGGGACAGTAGAGGATGTATGGACTATGTAAGGATTTTTGAACATGTACGTATGTGCCTCTGTTGTGCGATTTAAAAGTTCTTAGGCTTGCAAACTCATACTACATTTACACGACTTGCTCCAGCTTCTTTTATGATTCTTTCCTTTTTCACATGTTGCTTCTGGTTTGGCTTCAGCATTGCATGATATGTAAATAATCTCAATCCTCTTGATTTGATTTTTTACTAATCTTTCAATTTGCCTTTATTATGTTCGTGTTACAAGCTACACTGAATATATATTAATTTTATGATGGTACAGGATTTGAAATGGATTGTTTGATTTTCACTTGAAATATGGTGAAGATTCCAGAAAGCACAAGAGAGATTTTGGCTTTGATATTCATATATTATTTAGCATAGTGATAAGATATTTTAAATTAACATTTCACCTACTGTATATGCTACGTTCATGTTCCATCTACTTCCAAATTTGTGCTGCGTCTATAACAAGCAAAAGACCAATTCATTATTAGTTGTTCCTCATTAATATTCATTATTTATATTCATCATTATTCATATTCATTATTGTTATTCATTATTTACTGGAGAACTTCTATGAAACTTTTAATATTCAAACTATATTCCTCACAGAGAAACAATGAACAATTTCTGTATTCAACATTACCAAGGAGTTTGCATGTTCTTCCCATGCTTGTGTGAGTTTCTTCCAGGGACTCTGGTTTCCTCCCAAAGTCCAAAGATATGCACATTAGGCTAATTTATTCATTCATTCATTCATTTTTTAAACTGCTTATTCCTAATTAGGATCACAGGGAGGCTGGAGCCCATCTCAGTCGACAAAGTTGGGGTACACCCTGAACACTCTGAACTTGCCAGACCATTGCAGAGCCAACACACATACAACCATTCACACTCACGCTCACACCTAGGAGTGATTTAGAGCAGCCACTTAGCCTACTGTGTATGTTTTTGGACTGTGGGAGGAAACCGGAGCACCCGGAGGATACCCACGCAGGCACCGGGCGAACATGCAAACTCCACACAGAAACGTCTCGAACCCGGGATCTTCTTGCTGTGAGGTGGACATGCTACCCACTGCGCCACCGTCCCGCCATAAGGCTAATTGGCTGTTTCAGGTTTCTCCTAAGTGTGAGTGTGAATGGTTGTGTTTGTTGGCCTGTGATGGTCTGGCGAGCTATTCAGAGTGTGAGCTTTACCACACCTTCGCCCAGTGTTGGCTGAGTTAGGCTCCAGCCTCCCCATGACCCTAGTAGGATTAAGCAGTTTGGCAAGTGAATGAATGAATGAAGGAATGTTTAACAAATTGGACATTAAATTGATGTGAACGGTTTACACGGCTGATTCTGTATGGTGTTTTTGGAATCCTCACCCCTGTATACTTCTTGTTTCATTTCTGTTTTGTATTGTAGCCATGGCCATAGCTGTTAAACCTGCTGTCTGTCTCTCTCCTCCTCATCTCCTCTGTAGAGATTTTATGTAGCCACCTCGCGACAGCTAAAGAGACTGGAATCGGTCAGTAGATCCCCTATATACTCACATTTTTCGGAGACCATCACTGGCACAAGCGTGATTCGTGCATATGGACTCAACAGTTCTTTTGTGCTCCTGAGTGATATGAAAGTGGACGAGAACCAAAAGAGTTACTACCCTGGTATTGTTTCCAACAGGTAGGTCTGGCTTCAATCCCTCTGGATGCATGATTGTCTGCAGATGTTCAGCCTCAGTCTTGCCAAATTTTCTCTTTACTTGCAGTAATGTCTTTGGCAAGACCACCAGTGATGCTTGTTTAGCACACCTAGCCCAGATGTAGGCTAGTCCTGAAAGCTATAGTGTGCTTATGTGCAATGACAAAGTTGTGTTTTGATGGGTTCAGGTGGTTGGGTGTACGGATTGAGTTTATTGGAAATTGCATCGTGCTGTTTGCTGCTCTGTTTGCCGTGATTGGGAAGGACAAGCTCAGCGAAGGAGTGGTGGGGCTCTCGGTCACCTACGCCCTACAGGTACAGTAGCAAAACAGTTTGGTGAAGAGACTTTGTAGTAATGTAGTAATTTACTCTGTAAATCTTATTCATTCTGAAAATATTTGTTTAGGTATTTGCAAATTTTTCAAGTTTCATATTTTATATTCTTATAAAGATATAAAAATAGTAAGGTGTTTCAGGGTTTGAATCTGGGCAAGGGGCCTTTCTGTGTGAAGGGTGAATGTTCTTACCATGCTTTCGTGGGCTTCCTCTGGGTGTTGTGCTTTCTTCCCACAGGACAAAGATGTGCACATTAGGTCAACTGGGTACTCTAAATTGCCCATATGTGTGAATGTGAGCATAAATGGTTGTTAGTGTCTGTGTTAGCCCTGCAGTAGTCTGGCAATCTGCTTGGGATGTACCTCGCTTCTCAGCCAATGTCAGCTGGAACTGGCTCCAGCTTACCCAGCAACTCTAATGGATAAGTGGTATAAAAAAAAATCAAAGTTAGTCACTGTTCATGCTGTCATCAGTTCTGTAACAGGGATTTTTTTAAGAGTCGATAGCCAATAAAACTGTTAATCGCAAGAGATCGGTGCTGTTGTTTTTATTTATGGCTGTACACATCACCCTCTTTATGTTTAGTACAACTTTTTATTTACTGTTATTTAATACCTTCATTACACATGTGAAAGAGTGCAGAGTGGATGATTTTTACTTTCCCCACTCAATAGGTCACCATGTCCCTGAACTGGATGGTGAGAATGACCTCTGACCTTGAGAGCAACATCGTAGCAGTAGAGCGAGTGAAGGAATATTCAGAGACACCACCTGAGGTCAGTATTGTCAGACACTCTCTGACACTAGGTTTTGTGATTAATATGTCATCTTTGGTAGCATTATATTTCAGAAAAACCCATTGACCATGACTGGGGTTACGATCACATTTAGGGATATACAAATTATGCAATATGTGCACATTAGTTACTATGTTATCTGGCAATTAGTGTTTGTTTGAACCTCAAGCAGATGCCCTATGAACCTTTCTGGTCCCCATCTTTCACGGTAGATGTTTCTACAGTAACCCAGAACTGAATGCAGGTTTCGTCGGGGAAGGGATGGAAGTGAAATTTTAGATGGTTGCTACTTGGACCTCACCACTATATGCGATTAAATTCCTCAAAATCTTCCTCTAAATCTTAAAAAGACATTATCGTAATATATATTAAATCTGACTAAAGTATTTTTGTTTGGTTAAATCCCTATAGATGAGGATCGAGACCTCGTCAAGAACTTGAATATTTACAAAGTCTACTTTAATTCACATATTTAGCTTGTTCTACTTTTGTTATAAATTATGTTTCCACTTCTGGCCTTTGTATTAGTATAACATGGAATTTGGCAATCACATTGGAGCTTTGACTTGCCTCTGGGCTACCTCATGAATTCCTTACTGTCTATGTTAGCATGAAATTGATTCTACATCACTGTACCAAACAACAGCTCACAACTGGAGCAACTCAGCGAACTCAGGTTGAAATTGCACGCGAGTTTCATTTTATCCTGTGCCACAGCACATTTTTGAAGAAAGAACAATGGAGGCTTGGCTGCTTTACAGCGGCTGACTTAGCTGCTTTTGCTCACACTTGACATACACATAAACATACAGGCTATGCTCAGTATAAGATGTTAAGAGCGACAAGCAGCTTATTAATGTTCTCTCACAAATGGGCCACAGGTGTGAGATGTTCAGTCATTTATATTGCACATAGAGGCTGCATCCAATATAGGCACATAGGGTTATATATCCTTGTATATATAGGATTTAAATTCTCACCTGGTTACCTGGTTGATCTATTAAATCTCTAATATGTAAACATACCACAGTTTGCTACACTATGCTATCTCAAAATGCAGTAGGAGTTTCCAGATATTTAAAGAAGTATTTTCCACAAACTAGAAAAATAGAAAGAAGATGGGAAGACAGTTGTTGCGACATTCATCTTTTTTGGTAATGTACAAAAGGAACAGTGTAAACATTTCTGTTGTTGCAGAAATCTTTATTTATTTTGATTTTATGGAGATGACTGAGAGAGTGCTGGGTGGACATACCAGGTTAGCTCATTAATGTGAATTCTTGATTAAATAAGTCGCATTTGTATAGGCACCATGGGAGGTGGAGAAAAAAAAGCCTTCATCTGACTGGCCTCTTGAGGGCAATGTGGAGTTTACTAACTACAGCGTGAGGTATCGAGAGGGACTCGACTTGGTGCTGAGGAACATTTCCCTCAAGGTGAAAGGAGGTGAAAAGGTCAGTAAAGCATTCAGGCAGTGCATAGAATAATTATTGCCCCTAAGACTTCCTTTTGCCCTGTACTGTATTGTGCAAGGGGCAATTTCCCAACAGAAACTTATCAGTGCAATGCATTAATCAGAAAGACAGTCTAGTCACTGTACATAGTGTAAATGACTATTATTGGTGGAAACAGCTGGATTTTTAATGGAATATCTACATAGGTGTACAGAGGCCCATTGTAAGCAACTAACATTTTTGTGTTTAATAGCACATTGTGTTACCTAATCCATATCTGTCTTGTTAAAAGCTTAATTTATTATTAGAAAATCTTTTTGCAGTAATGCCAGCATAGATGAAAACTGTTGTGCTGATTAAAGAAGCAATACATTTGTCCTTCTTTGGTGAGTTGAGTATCTGGAGAATCAGCAACTTTCTTCTGAAAGTTATCAGTCCATATTTGCTCTGATAAATGAAGGCTACTCCATACAAGAAAATACCAAGAACCTGAAGATATCATACAACGGTGTGTCATACTCCCTTCACAGAACAGCACAAAATGTGTCTAACCAGGATAGAAAGAGAACCCTGAGTCCCTGTTGCACAACTGAGCAAGAAGACAAGTACAACAGAGTCTCTGGTTTGAGAAACAGACGACTGACAGGTCCCCAGTTGGCAGCTTCATTAAGTAGTATCTGCAAAACTCCAGTCTTATCTTCAAAAGTCAAGAAGCAACTGCTGCATGACTGCCTTGTAGGTGGAGTTACAAAGGAAAAGCCATATCTGAGACTGGGCAGTAAAAGAAAATATTAAGATGGGCAACAGAACACAGACATTGGACAGAGGAAGATTGGAGTGAAAAGTACAATAGGTAGATGAATCTGAGTTTGATGTGTTCAGGTCACAAAGAAGAACATTTGTAAGTCCTAGAATAAAGGAAAAGACTGGAGGAGTGCTTGACACCATCTGTCAAACAGGGTGGGGGGAAATGTGATGGTCTGGTGGGCTTTGGTGGTGGTAAAGTGGGAGAATTGTATGGGGTAAAAGCGATTTTCAACATGAAGGCTATCACTCCATTTTGTAACACCATGCAATAGCCTGTGGATGTCACTTGATTGGCCTTTGTCCTACAAGAGGACAAAGCTCAAAACTATCCAAGAACTATTTAGAGAAGCACTTCAAGCTGGTATTCTGTCAGTAATGGAGTGGCCGGTGCAGTCACCAGATCGCAAACCGATTGATCTGTTGTGGGAGCAGCTTGACAGTATTGTATGGAAGAAGTGCCTATCAAGCTAGTCTACTTGTGGGAGGTGCTTCAGGAAGCATAGTGTGAAATTTCAACTTGTCAAATTGATAAAGAAAATGATAAAGGTCTACAATGCTGTAATAGCTGCAAATGGGCGATTTTAGACAAAAGTAGTGTTTGAAAGTAAAAATTATTATTTTTTACTATATTTCATATTTATTTTGCTACTCATCTGATGGCTGTAAGTTTGTGTTTTCATGGAAAATGTGAAAATTTCTGGCCTGTCCAATATATCTGTTTGTTTGCAGATTGGTATTGTGGGCAGGACTGGGGCAGGCAAGTCCTCCATGACGCTGTGTCTTTTCCGTCTGCTGGAGGCAGCCGAAGGGGAAATTGCCATTGACAGTGTAAAGATTGCCGAGATCGGCCTGCACGACCTGAGATCCAAACTCACCATCATCCCCCAGGTTGAATACTTTCTCTCCTTTACCCACGCCATAAAATCTGTTTTAATTTAGACACAGCTGAAAATGGTATTCGATGTTATATTATATCTCTCTCACATTGGAGTTGCCAAAATATTTCATGCTGGCAGAAATGTACAATCCAACACAGCTTTGACTTTCGACAAAACATCTTGAAATGGTTATCAGTGGCTAATTAGCATGCTTGACTCCAAACACAACTGTAGTTAATTTGCTGTGAGTTCAAGTCCAGAGTTTTCACATTTGAGTCCATCGTTTTTTTTGCAGGAATTCCATTTCATGTGACCCTAATTCACTTTTAAACACATTTTTATTCATGCTAGTACTGCTAACATCTTCAGTCCATGAGAACCACCTGTCCTCATTTGCCCTATTTGCTGCTCTCAGATTTAGGTATTGCATATTAAAGACTGTTGCAATACTGTTTACTATTATTTACTCCTACTATAAACACAGACACAGTAAATAGTTCCAGTTGAATGAGACAGTGAATTAATTGCATTTTAATTGATAAAAATAGACATTATGTTATTTATTTTTCCTGTAGTTTTGCTGAGTAGCATTAATTTTTTGCTGGATTTTAAGCATAAAAAGAAGAAAATGTATATAATATTTTCCTATATATCTATATCATATTTAATATTTATAATAATGATTTTAAATCAGCATAACACAATGTGAATTTTATTACTGCTCATATATCTGTGTGTGCTTTTGTATGGTCATACACAAATCTAAGCTTGCTTTTCATCTTCCTTTGGCCGTGCTTTTTGGATTCCTTAGACTTAAAAGAAAGATGAACACTATAAAAGTAATGCAAGCTAAAATCACGTTTGGTTTATATTTAGAATTGAGACCAAAAAAAGTTATACTGTTAGTAGTGGGGTACAGTGGTGTTTAGGTTAGCACATCCGCTCCACAGCAAGAAGGACCTGGGTTTAAGCCCCATGCCTGATGAGAATGTTTCTGTGTGGAATTTGCATTTTCTCTCTGTGTTTGCATGGGTTTCCTTTGGGTTCTCAGGTTTCCTCACAGTTTACAGTCCAAAGACATGCACATCAGGCAAACTAGCTGTTCCAAAGGTGTGAGTGTGAATGGTTGTAGATGTATTGGCTCTGTGATGGACTGGCGAGGTGTTCAGGGTGTACTCTGCCTTCACCCAGAGTTGGTTGAAATAGGCTCCAGCCTCCCTGAGACCCTACTAGGATTAAGGGGTTCGGCAAATGAATGAATGAATGCTAGTCATATATAACTAGGTAACTGAAACTTCAACTCAAACGTGAGGATTCATTGGACAGATGCGGCAAATAATTGTCTTTATCCAAAAGACAAAAAGATGAAAGAAATAAGTAAGAAAATTTGGCTGATTTCTTTGGTCAGGGGTGCACAAACTTTTGTATTTAACTGAATTTGAAGGGAACAAAGTGAAGTGTAACGATCTGAATGTGACTTGCATTATCTACTCTTTGTAGGAACCAGTTCTGTTCTCAGGGTCTTTGAGGATGAATCTAGACCCTTTTGAAAAATACAGTGATGACGATATATGGAACGCTCTGAAACTGTCTCACCTACACAAGTTCGTCAGCAACCAACCAGCTAAACTTGAGTTGGAGTGCTCTGAAGGAGGAGAGAATTTAAGGTACATCAACAGCATGTAACATGTGACACCTTACGTATGTATTTTTTTGCAAGTTTCAGTACTTGATTATCACAGTTTCATATATACTCCATGGGATTGGATCAATCTGATTGGTTTGCTATCTTGGGATAAAAGACAATATTATTAATTCAAAATATTTTCCTATTTCTGATTGGTGGCAGGCCACCATCTAATTATAGGTGTTCTTTTACAAGCCGATTTATCCATCATTTACATCGGATAAGTTGAATGATTATTGCATGATTGGCACACACCAACGCTATCCTCCTAATAGATATAATATAAGATAGATCAGCAACACACCGCCGCAGATGACTCTGTTGGTCCACCATATTGGTTAGTTAGTTAGTACAGTTTACAGCAAAGCACTGCAGCCATGAGCCTTCTCACTAATTTCTCACTATTCGTGCTGTTGTAAACAATGTCTGAGAGTGAATAGCAACGATCAGTATGGTGGTGCAAAGTTCCGTCACACCCACCATCACTGTCAGTTGGGTGTAGCCCATGTATCTTTATTGATATCTATGTTTCTCCCCTCTTCCTCCTCCCAGAGAAAACTAGTGAGAAAGCTAATAATATCACATTTGTTGGTAAAAAATGTAAAATTCTTGAAAATAAAAATACATCCTTACCTTTAAATACTTTAATTTCATATTTTGTTCCATATTTTCATGGAATGAATGAATTGAAAACAGCGTTAGCGCTAAACAACATGCTGTATTTTCAGATTACTCTCTCCGGCTATGATGTGCTTTGCTCCAATACTTTGAATGAAAATAAAGCAATTATAGATGTATGGTATGGTATATTGTTTGATATGGAGAATTATTCAGGTTTCAGAGGTTGTTATTGACCTTAGCATCGACCTCACCAGCTAACACCCTCTGGATCTCAATAATTATTCAAATCATACTTCACCTCATTCAACTGGTTATTATCCATCTCGCACACTTGGAATAAATCTTGAATCAAAATGATGGACGAAAACACACACTTTGCCACGGTCATTGACTCTAAAATTAATTGAGTTTAGAAATGTAACAAAATGCCATCACCAAAAACATTAATGCAACCACATTGACTATTCAGTGATATCAATTATGCTTTCTGTGAATTTTTTTATTAAGACATGTAGGGGCAGGGGTGGCCTGGTGGTAGGGTGCTGGATTACTGATCCCAAGGTCACGGGTTCCAGCCCCACTACCAACGGTTCTCACTGCTGTCCCCCCAGTGCAGCTAACTGAGTAATCAAAGGCCGGCCATGTCTCTCACTGTCTGTGGTGAGATGCATGTAAAAGAACCATTGCTGACTTTGTCAAGAGTAGCTGCATAGCCGTCAGTGTGTTTCTGCCCTGCGATGGCCTGGCGTGCCGTCCAGGGTGTACTCTGCCCTCGCCCAGAGTTGGCGGAGATGGGCGCCAGCCTCCCCGCGACCCTAATTAGGAATAAGCGGTTCAGAAAATTAATGA
The DNA here is from genome assembly GCA_028564935.1 of Neosilurus hyrtlii. Taxonomy (NCBI): domain Eukaryota; kingdom Metazoa; phylum Chordata; class Actinopteri; order Siluriformes; family Plotosidae; genus Neosilurus; species Neosilurus hyrtlii. Next base: position 18,610,554 of record JAOUQZ010000051.1, read on the forward strand.
ATATTATTATATGTTTGATTTGAATACTCGATTTTAATCAATTGATTATGGTATTCCACTATGTAGTATTTCTTAATAACAGACCATTTATATGGAGCAGGGAAACGATAAAATCATATTTAAAACAATGTAATCAATTTTTAATCGTTTTTTTAGGTTGCCATGTAATGAGTGGGATAATGTACAGCGAGTCAGTCATTTTCACAAAATAATTGAATCCATTCATGTTGTAAGACACTTCCGTCGACATCAAGGTCCTGATCCCCCTGTTGCATTTAATGACAAGCTGTACTTTATCTTTTACTGTTTGTATTCATGAACCACTGTATTCTGGGTGTGTGCAGTGTGGGACAGAGGCAGCTTGTCTGTTTGGCTCGAGCATTGTTAAGGAAGACCAGAATCCTAGTCCTCGATGAAGCCACAGCTGCTATTGACTTGGAGACTGATGACCTCATCCAGTCCACCATCCGCACACAGTTCGAGGACTGCACAGTCTTCACCATCGCTCACAGACTCAACACCATCATGGATTACACAAAGTATGACTGGATTACCCTTGGCTACTTTCAAATCTGTTCCATTAATACAGAATTTAAATAGAGGGGATCTCATAGAGTTCAAGATACCATGGCTGTGCAGTATGCATAATAAAGAGGCGCTAAATGGGTACTGGTTTTACTTACTTATATGCTTATCTTACGATATGTTATACAGTATGTAGACTTCACAACATTAGCGACAAAACACTCTTGTCTGATGGTTTTACGAATTGACTGGGATTGACCTATGAAGGTCACTCAAGGTCAAAGGCAATTGTCTCACTTGGAAGTTTATATATGATTCCCTATTAGTGTTCCATAGTACTCCAAGGTGTGAGTGTAAGCATGGTATGTAAGGATGGGCTCCAACCTCCTTGCAACCCTAATAAAGGATAAAGTGGTTCAGAAAATGAAATAATTAAAATAATAAATAAAATACAAGCGAGCTGTATTGGGTGTACCACACCCTCGCCCAGAGTAGGCTGAGATGGGTGCCAGCCTCACCGCGACCCTAATTAGGATGAAGCAGCTTAGAAAATGAATCAATGAATGAACAAAATACATTTGTGATCCATCACAGCAAAGTGGGTATTAAGATGGAAATTAATCATTTTGAGTTAACGGTACCATTTTTAGCTGATATCCTAAGCTTTAAAATGACACCAAAAATATTTGTCTAGTTTTGAGTAACTAACCAAAACCAATTGTCTTGCTTGTATGTGTGTGTGTGTGTGTGTGTGTGTGTGTGTGTGTGTGTGTGTGCGTGTGTGTGTATATATAGAGAGAGAGATAGAGAGAGAGAATTTTGAAAGTTTTTGTCCATAATTAAAGTTTGTATTAAAAAATTAACTAATAGGTTAACCCTCCTATTATCTCTGGGGCCAGTTTGACCCCATTCATTGTTTTACTGTCTCATAATGTAATATTTATTTATATTTTAATGTAATATAAATGGTTGACATAATATATATTATACATAATAACAACTGGATAACCCAAAATTAACATGGTGATATGTTTTCACTGCCCTGTACACATGTTGTATGCATGGTGTTCTTTGGTACCCCAGGCTCTTTTAGCTGTATAAAATATGAAAATGAACATTTTTGCACACCATTGTTTTGGTTGTTGTGGATGATATTGAGCTCACCTGACCATTACTGTAGTATAGTGCGAGACCCACTGATAGTTCACACAGCACAGGGGAGGGGCAACATCATTCTCCTGAGAACTTTGATCGTTCCCGCACTGTGAGGGCGGGAAAATCTGGTTCCTCTAAAGATATTGATACAATGGAGCACACTTGCACCAAAGCCTTCGAAATCATTTCTCTCGATGCTCTGTGTGCTGTCTCTTTTTGCTCTCTCACAACTGAGAATGACTTCTAAGTGAAGGTTTTCTACATATGAGGTGCTGTCACAGCTCTTAGAGCATGAAACTGACAAGGAGGAGAATGTGTCTGAGACAGAGGATGATGATAAGGAGGAACCTGATTATGATGAGACCCTCAGTATTGACCCTCATATTGTCTCTTTACCATCAGCAAACACAAATTCACCCCCTTCCAAAAATTAAAAAAATTGGTCTAGCTCTGTTCTGGGATTTTTTTATTTCCTTTTTTTTCTGACACCAAATATAATATATGCTTCTATCTTTAATAAAAGAAATATTTTTTATTCAAAATGTTACATAAAAACATATGTACTTAATAATAATATAAAGCCATTTAAATACATGAGATATCTCTTGTCAATCAGTTATGTTTTATGGTGAGCTGCGTATTTCTCCATAGCCACGTAACAGGTATTCTGGATGTATTAAGGAGGTGGGTGGTTTTATTTTGAGGAATATTTAGGTTGTCGAACAAACAAACAAACACAGACTACCTGAGTCATAAATTTGACTAACTATGTTGTAATAACTTTCTGGAGGTTTAAATTGCTTGGGTCAAAGGAAAAGAGTGTTAGTAAAATTTTAAGGTAACCGGGGGGTTATAAAAAACAATGCTGGCATCTTTTTGGAGCTCATGTTAATAATTTTTTAGATATTAGATATATTCGTAATACTGTATTTTAACTTAAATGTTTTTAATCTTTTTTTGTGTGTGTGTGTGTGTACAGAGTTCTGGTGTTGGACAAGGGACAGATATCAGAGTTTGATACACCAGCAAATCTTATTGCACAGAAAGGAATATTCTACGGCATGGCGAAAGATGCAGGGTTGGCGTGAGCCATCATAGCTTTTGAAACACGACGATGCCTTCATCCACAGAGAGACAGTGAATGTATCTTTGTCCTGTTACTCAGCTGGGCCTGTAAATGTTTTTGTGTCATTGTTGTTTTATATGAACTGCAGTGTGACTGTTATTTAGGCCACTGACTTCAAATGATGAACCAGTCTATTTTTATATGGCATTATTTAATTTACTTTTGAGGCTTTACAGTAGGGAAATGCTGTTGAAATAAATGTACGGTTCCTTTTTGTACAGTACATATTTTATTACTAATGTGGAATTGTGTTACTGTTGCTGTTTAAAGCCATAGTGCAGATTTTTATTTGTTGTCTTCAGAAAGTTCCAGTTTGGAAAGTTGATTTGGTGACCAATTTTATTTTTTTTTCCCATGACAATCAGATTCAACATGACATTCAAGGATGAGACCTCCTTTGAACCAGTCTTGCACCGTTTGCTTCAAGACCATTTAGATTCAGATATAAACAACAGTTTTTATTGAATATGCCAATTCAATTCTAAGATAGAATGTATGCTATGAATAGGGGTGAATTTTTATTTTTATTTTTTAAATAGCTTTTTACAATTTTTATGCAATATAAAGAATATTATATGATATTTCTGCTGTCTTTATGATTTAGACTGTGTTAAACATATATAACATAAAATATTGAAGGCATTGTGAAGTGAATCAGAATTTACTGGCTACTTTTGTGTAACAAAACAATTGTGTGCATGTTCTCTTGTGATTATTGAATGGATTTTAGGAAATAATTTATGTTAATAGCTGTATTAGTGCCTTGTATTAGGGCCTTTCTTTAATTTTAATCTACCAGTAAGGAGTGTGTAAGGAGTGTAACACACTTCACTAATCTCATAATTATTTTCGTGTATACACACACACACACATATATGTGTGTGTGTGTGTATAACACACACACACACACACACACACACACACACACACACACACACACACACACACACATATATATATATATATATATATATATTTCTGTTATAGACTATCAGAATGATAGATAGATCTTAATCCTGCTCCATGCTTCCTCACAAGCCATATATTTTTATTTCAGGAGTGTAACGTTTTCAGCACTATTAAGTCTGAACAAATGTGCCTGAAAGATAAAATATATTTTTTTAGCTGTTTGGAAAATGTTCAGTTGAATTTTTGTGTTTTATTGGAGCTCTTTCTCTCTGTAATCATACAAAAATACTAACGTAAAAAAATTTTTTTCTTTTTATTCACAGTATGGGGCCATTTGTTTTTTTTTTTATTTCACCACATGACTCGTATGAGGTGTACTGTCTGAATATTTTTTTTTCCATTTTACATCTATAAACAGATGTATGTATATATGATTATATATCAGACTATTAAAAAAACACTATGAGAGATTTTAATAAAATTGAGAAATAAATATTGGCTAAATGATCCAGAATGTTTTTTTTTATATAACTGTAGTATGTAATTCATTTTCAGCAAAATCACTTCATTAATTAAAATATCATGATCTGCTTCATTCTGTGCCTAATGTTTCTCCATGAAGTATTTCCCAGGCCACACACGTTGGCACGACATGCACACTTGTAAGTCTGAATTAGTGACAGCCTAATTTCAAATTGGGAAGACCTTGGCATGATATTGCTATTATAAGGTGCAAGACTGTTTTTTTATTATTTCATAAACTATTCCTTCCAATCTCGATCGCTTCCACAGAAAACTTGAGCAATTTGTTGTTCACCAGTTCTTTTTTCATGGAGCTGCCCACCTTATTTTAAATGAAGTAAGTTGGATCTATGTCCGAAAATATAAATCACAAATTTAAACCACAGCAACGCTAATATGAAGCAATTAAAGAAAATGGATTCTTGTGACCTTTCTTTGTCCACAAGTCCATTCCTCTGGAGAAAACTTTGTGAGTCAGTTAAGGGGAAACGTTCAGTGTACCCGGAAACTACATTCACCATTCACACCTCTCAGCAAGTTCTGGGCTTGACCTAAACTAACACTATACCTACTGGGAAACATGGTGGTGGCATCATCGTGCTGTGGGGATGCTTTTCTTTAGCAGGGACAAGGAAGCTGGTCACAGTTGACTGTAAGATGGATGGAGCCAAATACAGGATAATCTTGGAAGAAAACCTGTTAAAGTCTGCAAAAGTCTTGAGACTTGGATGGAGGTTAAACTTCCAGCAGGACAACGACAATAAACATACAGCCCGAGCTACAGTAGAATGGTTTAGATCAAAGTATATTCATGTGTAAGAATAAAGTCTGTTGGGATTTTACACCCAAGCCTTCTGGCTCATCAGGCCAGAGCTTATGCCCGGTTTTCTTAACGTGAAACAATTAGGATTTCAACTCCTCCTGGATGGAACGCTAGTCCATACCAGGTTACCTTCCCAGTATTTTTACTGGTACCCATTTTTACTGCTGGGTGGACAGAGGTACACTTGAGGTTAAGACCTTGCCCAGGGGTCTTAACACGGTGGGGGTCTAACAGGGATTTGAACCCACAACCTCTCAATCATGACCCCAGCACCCTAACCACTACACTATCACCAGCCCCACCATGTGTTAGAATGGCCCAATCAAAGTCCAGACCTAAATCTAATTGAGAATCTGTGGCAATACTTGAAAACTTGTGTTTAAAGATGCCATCCAATCTGACTGAGCTTAAGCTATTTTGCAAAGAAGAAGGGCAAATTTTCAGTCTCTAGATATGCAAAGAGACATACCCCAGAAGTCAGATGAGATCTCGCCATCAATCAGTCATACATCAAAACCTAGGTCTGGAATTTCCTTATACTGACCCAATGCTTAGTTGATAAGAACTGTATATAATGCATTTTTGATTCCCGTAGATGTACTGTAGCTGTTTTTAGGCAGTTGAATGTTTGATCCTTTTTCACCTCAAATACTTTTTAAACCATAATGTGCAACAAAATGTTTAGTACTTCAATCATAAACCTATAGAATCATCAATGTTTGCTTGTGTTCTGGTGGAAATAAAAACAAAAGATGAAACTGAAGTCATGCTGTGTACGTGACGAACATGCTGATGTTTTTTTCACAGCACAGCCATGACTAAGATCATTTATTTCATCTGTCAAATCTCAAATTAAAATAATTACCTGGGTGAATAGCATGCACCTCAAAAATCTTTAGACATACACCAATTGCTAATTTTATCTCTTAAATCAGGCAAAGTCATGAAACAGCTCTGAATGATATTTCATCACTGCTATGTAATTCCTTTTGGGTCCCAAACATTGGCAATGCTACAAGCATAAACTAGAACAATCTAGACAAGACACCTCATGTTCTGTGGTTTGGAGTTGGGAGAATTTAGGTTTGGGTTTTTTTTCTTCATTTCATAAAACTTCATGTTCCAGCCCATCATATTTTTGACAGATGATGGACACAAAAGAATCAATAAACTCAGGATGTAAAGGGCCAAACCACATGAAAAACAGATGGGTTTAGCTCCTATCTTGGTAACCCACATATCATTACAAGCAGCTGGCAGTGTCAGGAGAACAGGGGGGAAGATATTAAGAAATTGTGACAAAGCAAGATTTCTCAGAAGGAAACAAAGCGGACGTTTGTTATCTGAACAGCATTCCTATGTCTAAGTCAACAAGAGCTGGTGGACTTTTTAGAACAGGTTTGAATGACATCTGGCATGTGATGGTGTTTTTTGTGAACTAAACCACCTAAAACATGAATCTGCCTGGGGCTGTCCATGTAGCTGAATTAGCTGATGAAATCATGTTGAGAAGTTGAATACAGTCTATACTCTAAGTGTGTGCTCTGAACCCTTGTTTCAGCAGTTGATTTAGACATAAAGTTTGATTTTGTTTCACACAAGCTTCTCCTTTAGAATCTCACACGTAATGCGAAGAGAGTTAAATACAAATTTTCTCCTTGTGGTGTGTGATGGACTGTCTTTTAATTCCCACCCCTCTCCTCTTGCTCTCATAAAGGAATCCTGACCAATCTCCTCGAAAGATTTTCTTGACCGATCCTGCCTGCTAGTTATATTTCGCAACACTGAAATCTCACAGGCAAGCTGTGGGATCGCACTCATGGGGCACACCTGTTATTTTTTCTTTTAAACTCTGATAGAGAAATAAACAAACAAATAAATAAATATTCCTAATAATAAAGGTATACTTATAATGGGTATGTGCACTGATTTCCAGATTATAGTTGCACGTGATGAATGAGCACAGTATGGATTAAACGCTAGGCGCCACGTAATTACAATGCTTTCATGGCACGTCTGGTATGAATTCCAGGTAAGGCATATGCTTACCCTACATGACACTGAGAAGCTAGTGCATGTTTTTTCATCCTCTTGATTGGAACATTGTTTATGACTGGATGCCCTGCTGTCTTTTCTTATAAGCTTTAGATAGTTAAAAACACAGGAGCCCACATCCTTACTATGAAAAGAAATCAGGAAATTCAGAGCAAAATAATATACCCTGGTCTTACTCAAACTACAATTGCTGCCTGTTTAGTTCACCATACACCCAAGGTCTACAGAGTTTTGATTCCTTCTGGATAACTAAGTCCAATTCTTTAAAAATTGGTGCACTGTGTAAAATGTAAATAAGAACAGAATGCAATGATTTGCAAATCTTTAAAACCCATATTTTATTTACAGTACAGTACGTATAAAATATATCAAATGGGTAAAGTGATACATTTTACTATTTCATGAAAAATATGAACTAATTTTGAATTTGCTGGCAGCCACACATCACTAAAAAAGGTAGGACTGGGGCAACAAAGGGCTAAAAAGAAACAGCTGGAGGAACATTTTGCAAATAACTTGGTTAACTAGCAATAGGTCAGTAACATGACTGGGTATCACAAGAGCACCTGGGTAGAAGTTCATCAAGCTACAAAAAAACCTGTCTTTTAAATGTGGAACAACTTCAGAATAATGTTCATTACAATAAAATAGTGAAGACTTGAATGCTTCATTGGGTGCCGTGATCCACAAACGGCACTGCATTAAAAGCAGACAGGATTCTGTCAAGTAAATCACAGCATGGGCTCAGGAACACTTCCAGAAATCACTGTCTGTGAGCTGTGTTCACTGAGTTCTTGTAACATTCCGGATGGCCTCTCACCTCTTTGGCCTGGAGGATTCCAAAAAGAATTAAAATTTTTGATTAATCTGACCACAGAACAGTTTTCCACTTTGCCTTCGTCCATTTTAAAGGATCTTCGGCCCAAACAAGATAGTGGTATCTCTGATCATGTTCAACGCTTCCTCTTTGCATGAAAGAGCTTTAACCTGCACTTGTGGATGGTACAGCAAGCTGTGCTTCAGTCAATGGTTTCTGGAAGTGTTTCTCAGCCCATGAAGTGAATTCCATTTGATTTCAGGTATTACTCAGCACACTAAGCTATGTTTGGTTCACCTCCTTGCCTTGTATTAATACTGACTGCTGTTGTATTGTAACACACATTTGTTTATGTACATGCTCATTAATATTGATCTGGTTTGTTACTTTGACTATGATTTAGCTTTTTCCTTTGTTACTTTTGACCTTATTGCCTGGAACTTGATTACACTTTTGGATTTGCCTCTGATATCCATGTGTGCCTGTGATCTTGTACTCTGCCTGTTTCACTCTGACCCAGTCTAGCAAATTAGACTTTAGAGAAAGAGAGGCAGGCCTGGGATTCTATAATTTAACCCATAGCCCCTTGACCCAAACCCAGATAAGAACCAAAGTGGATGCATGGATGGATGGTTTAGATTTGTCTTGTGAAACAGCAGAGCCCAAGACAAACACTTTGCTTGGTCGAACTAGCCTGCTGTTAATCTTGAGAATTATGTAGCGCCAAGCTGGTTAAGGTTTTCCCATCCATAATTCTAAAATCTGTGGACACCTTTAACATGGTTATACACATTCATGCCTAGGGGCAATTAGGAATGTCCAGTTAGCCTATTGTTCATGCCTTTGGAGTGAAAAATAAGATCAGCGTACCTAGACGAAGCCCATGGAAGCATGGGGATAAACATGCAAATTACTAACAGTAAACACCCTCACCAAGCACGAGGCTCAAACCCAGGACTTTCTTGCTTTGAGGTGGACATGCTAACCACTACCCCACCATGCCACCCACAAGTTCAGTTTGATCTACTCATATTTCTTTGGAAATTTTGCTTGGCAAATCTGCTTTTCATGCTTTTTAGTGATTTTATCAACAACATTTATGATTTATAGGTGACTGCAACTATGATTTTTTTTGTACCCCAAAATGTACATTAATACGTTGGCAACACACTTACTTTTTTGTTTTTTGTTTTTTATATCGAAAGCAAAAATCCTGTATAAGTAATGATTATAGTAAGCAATGTGTTTATTGGAAACTTGTTTGCAAGTCCTTTTTTGGTTTTTGGCACCTAATCAGCCAACTCCTGCATACCTACTTTTCGCCTGGGGTTGCATCAGTCAGAAATGACAACAGTTTATAAATTCCAGTGTCAAATGAAGCCTTTCACTCAGCACATTGTGAATGCATTGCTGCCACAAAGGGCAGATAAGGTGAGCTGTCTCAGAAAAAAAAGAAGTGTAAAAGAATGAGACATACAAAACTGCTTTCTATGTAATCAATCATAAAAAAGATGCCTCACTTTCTGTGTCTCGATATGCCGGCAACTTTCGCATAGTCCAAATAAAGATTTTTATCCCTGCCTGAGGGTGCACTGTCCTCATTTTGGGAATTTTCCAGATGGAGAGAGTTGAATATAACCCTTTTTTTGTGTCTAAAACAAGAGACACATTTACTATATTTTTCAGGTACTTTGGTGCTATCGGGTTACACAGAGTAAATTAACAGCGCAGTATCTGTTATCCCAAATCTGATTAATGCATGGATCACATGATATTTACTAACTTTTTAAAAGACAGAAATATGAGCAGTTAAACAGATAAACACAGGTAACTGATCAACAATTAACACTCATTCACCTTCAAATGATAATTCATTCTTATAGTTGAACTGAAAGAACTGTTTTAATGAATCAGAAAGGTAAAGATTAGAGTTAACAGCTATGCTTTACTTACGACTTTGATGGAAAAACTAATTCTTACGATTATTACATTGCTCACATTAACAGTAAAGTTTGAGAGCTTTAGCTATAAAACAATGAGACACGTATATTTTAGAGTACCCAAGGACACTGTACTGTACATCTTAAAAAAGTAAGAAAAAAAGAAACATGCTAACAATGCAAACTGAGCACTTTAACAATAAGTCCATTTGTATGTCCATTGGAACACATTGTTTAGTTTATTAATTTATTATTTTCAGGTTAGTGTCATTACTATTATTAAGAGCTATGTGATAAATCAACTAATCCTATAATATAAATTTACACTGATCCTAAATTATGTACAATTTAACATTTTTTGTTCAGGAATCATCAATATTATGAAACTATAGTGTTGAAATAGAACCCAGAATCTCCCTTTTGTCCTCATTTGACACCCCTGATGTGTAAAGTAGAAGTTGTTTTTCACTGAGAGGGTATGTGAGGACATTGAGTTTCCAGTAATTATAAAAATCTCCTCCTTGATTTGTTAACAGGAAAGTTAGGCATTAAAAAAGGCACAGTAAAAGTGAAGATATTTAATGCTGGGAGGGGTATCAGGAGCTGGAACCCCCATGTCCACCATCCATCCAAAACTACTTTGAAATTTATTAGTAAAGATGTATTTAGAAATAAGGTAATTTGAAGCAATGTGGATTCCATCATACACCGGGTGTTGGGGAGGGGGTGGGATGGCTGGGGGGGTTTACCAAAAGATTCACACCTTCAGAATTTTTGATGTTACTTGAGCTACAGCCATAAGAAAGTAATTAAATTCATATGATCTAGAAAGCACTGCTGTCTGTACACTGCAAAACTTCAAATATAAAAATATATACAAACCGATCCACATCAAATAATGCAACCAACTCATATAACAGTAATTAAATTAAAATGTAATTTAATTAAATATAGATTGTGTTTAATTTTGCTTCCAGTGAAGCAGCTATGGTGATGTTTAAATACTGTTCATGGCTATGATTTAAGATTAGGTTCAGATTCAACAGTTCTGCAAATCATGAACTCAATATCTACATGTCAAAAAAAAGATATTTGTATAGCCCAGTGAACGGCACGGTAGCGCAGAGGTTAGCATGTTTGCTTCACAGCAAGAAGACCTGGGTTTGATTCCCAGGCTCAGGCGTTTCTGTGTGGCATTTGCATGTCCTCCCGGTGCTTGTGTGAGTTTCCTTCAGGTACTCCAGTTTCCTCCAACGATCTGAACTCATGCACAGTTGGCTGATTAGCTTTTCCAAGTTGTCCCCAGGTGTGAGAGTGAGTGTGAATGGTTGTGTGTATGTTGGCCCTGCGATGGCCTGGTGATCTGACCAGGGTGTACTATGCCCAGAGTCAGCTGAGATGGGTGCCAGCTCCCCCCGGACCCTAATTAGGATTTCGTGGCTCAGACAATGAATGAACAAATGAATGAATAGCCCAGTGTAAATAAATACAAGCAGAATGGCAAACGTCCTCTTTTTAACTTCGCACCATTTGAGTTAGTGTAGCTAAAATCAATGCTGATACAATACTTGAAATGATGTACATTTAATGTGCACTATATAAATAGGAAAACCTGTAGTACTGCTCATTCATGCTATTACCCAATCACCAATTATGCAACAACAGGGCTATGCATAAAGCTGGTATTACACAGTCAACTTGCAACAGTTTGATTTTCCATGCAACACCGTATTGTAATCATCGTTGATCTGGGTAACACTGCTTTCATTATTCATCATCTTGCATTGCGAGTTTTTGAATCCAACTTAAAAGCTTGCAATGTGTCGGGCCTGAAATTGCACACAAGATAGTCCCTGGAAACATGTTATATGGCTATCGGTTTTCAGTGCAACTATTTTGCAAGTTGAGCATATAACACCAGCTAAAAAGCCTTCAATTCAATTTAAGAGCTTCACTTAATGTTATCTATTCAATAGTGAATAGCCTATGTGTTTTATCTTTCCTTATTTGTTCATTTTGGGTGAATACAATGGTCTTCTGCTAACAACACCCCAGCTCACAGGTTTAGTATCTCTTATTCACCTATCATACTACGTGTTTTGGTTCTGTGTCTATTTACATTTACAATCACAAGACTACATGACCAGAAGAACAATCGTGCACATGCGTGATAACTTGGCAGTGAAACACAGATTTATAGAAAGTGGACAAGAAACAGAAGAGGGCATATAAGTTCAGGAGAGAAGAAAAATGTGGCAATGTTTACTAATATTATTGTGCCGGTTGCAGGAGTCATTGATACTTATGTACAGGAGTAAGCAAATGATAAATGTGATCATGGCACGGTTTCTGGTGACAGACAGGCCGGTTTCAAAATTTCAAAAACTACTGATCTCCTTATTTTCCTCCCCTTTTTTAAAACAAACAATCTGTACACACCAGTATCTAGAATTTACAGAGAAAAAAAAATTAAGGATCAGTGCTTCTCTAGACAGAAGTGCCTTATTGATTCATTTTAGAGGTTCTACTGTTTATAACTGTGCTAAGCAGAAAAGCTTATCAGAATGCACAACACATCAAACACTGAGCCAGATTATGTTTTAACCACATTATGTTTCATCAGAGGGCGGCACAGTGGCACAGTGGTTAGCACGTCTGCCTCACAGCAAGAAGGTCCTGGGTTCAATTCCCAGCTTGGGCGTTTCTGTGTGGCGTTTGCATGTTCTCCCTGTGCTTGCGTGGGTTTCCTCCGGGTACTCCGGTTTCCTCCCACAGTCCAAAAACATGCAC
>JAOUQZ010000051.1:18655245-18672275 GCA_028564935.1 Neosilurus hyrtlii
AAAGGAGGCGTGGCCCCGGAGTGTCCAAAACAAAGGAGGCGTGGCCCCGGAGTGTCCAAAACAAAGGAGGCGTGGCCACGGAGTGTCCAAAACAAAGGAGGTGTGGCCCCAGTGTGTCCAAAACAAAGGAGGTGTGGCCCCAGTGTGCACTAAATAATACAGGTGTGGGTTCAGTATGGACCAATAAAGGAGGCGTGGCCCCGGAGTGTCCTAAATAATAGGAGGCGTGGCCCCGGAGTGTCCAAAACAAAGGAGGCGTGGCCACGGAGTGTCCAAAACAAAGGAGGCGTGGCCACGGAGTGTCCAAAACAAAGGAGGTGTGGCCCCAGTGTGTCCAAAACAAAGGAGGTGTGGCCCCAGTGTGCACTAAATAATACAGGTGTGGGTTCAGTATGGACCAATAATGGAGGTGTGGCCCAGGAGTGTGTCCTAAATAATAGAGATGGGGCCCTAGTGTGGCCCAGTAAAGGATGTCTGGCCTCAGTGTATCCTAAATAAAGGTGTGGCCTCAGTGTGCCCCAAATAATGGAGGTCATAATTGAACTGAACTGTTCGTTTTCTCTTACCTTGACCCCTGGAGCAACTCCATCTTCAGCTGTACTCTGTCCATTCTGGGGGAAAAAAGAAAGAGGTATTTCAGAGGACTGGTATTTCTTATAGCTGTGATCAAGGCGTGTTTGGCATGCAGATACAAGTCTAATCATCACTACATGTTGCTCCGTAGACTGAACAGACCTTCCCTCAAGCGCTTCTTATATCTTCACACACGCACACCTGTACATGCAAAGCCCTTTTCAAAAGACTATTCAAAGCACATTTTATGTATGATGTATTATGTACACCATATAATTTTGTTTTGTAGAAGTTAGTAGTGGATATATATTTATTTTTACATCATTTGGCAGACGCTCTTATCCAGAGTGACTTACAATTACCATTTTTATACAACTGAGCAATTGAGGGTTAAGGGTCTTGCTCAAGGGCCCAACAGTGGTGATAGTGGGATTAGGGATTGAACCCCTGACCTTTATATCAGTAGCCCATTGCCTTAACCGCTAAGCTAGCACACATGTGTACATGTCCTAATGATGAATATTTTCTGCTTGTGCTTTAACACAGTGGGTGAAGTCCAAGTGAGAAAATAGTGTTTGAACACAGAGACACTGTGGAGTAGAAACACAAAGGGCTTGCTGCCAAACCTGCAAACTCTGACCTTGAAATATGGCTGCTAATTATTCATTTTATCATTTGTAAAGAAAGATTCATACTGTATTCCTGCCAGAAAAAACAAAACACAAGACATTTGTTGGATAAAAGCCTTTAGAAGACACTGTGCTCACACCTGCAAAGAGGTGATGCAACAAAACAGTCTGAAATCACTGGACTGCAATTAGCGCTGGCGATCAGCCAGGACAGAGTATAAAGCTACACATTAATGACACTGTGGGTGTGGCACAAAAAATTAAACACTGCGTCGAGGTTAACGCGATGCAAAAAAAGAGAGACAGGACTGTTTTTTTCCCCCTCCTCTCATTTTGCATGCTTGGAACAAAAAGTGTGTACTCAGGACCAGCTTTGGGGTCTTTGGAGGCGGGGCTTAATCCCTGGTTTGAATTTACATAGAAGAATTCCTTCAATTGCATGCGAGTCCATGCATCACGTTTGTGCTGATGGTTCACCTGTTGTTTCTTATTTTTCTGTGGTATCACTGCTGGCTGGGGTTCAATTACAGCTCTACACAAATTAGATGCATCTAATTTATCTAATTAGTTATAAATGTTTTGCATTTTCACGGAGTGATCTTATGTGTTTAAAAGTGCTCATTCACTTGTGAACTGCCGATGTGTTTTATCTTTCTTTATCAGTTCATTTTGGCTGAATAAAAAGGTTTTCTGGTGAAAAATCCCCAGCTCATGGGCTTAGTATCTTATTCACCTGTTTTATATCTTGTTTTGGTTCATAGAACGTGGAAAAGTCCGAGATAAACTGTTAAGAAACAGAAGAGGGTATACAATTTCAAAAGAATAATAATTAATAATTAATAAATAATAAAAACAATGTTTGCTAATATCATCACACCCATTGCAGGGGTCATTGACACCCGCTTATACGAGGAAGGAAATGGTTTCAGAAACACATTTTCACTGATTCCTTTTTATTTCCAAGAGATAACACTGTATTACAGGCTTATTTAATATATCTGGTAAATGATTGGAGCCTTTAAAGCAGAGTTTTCTCCACCGATGGTTCTTCAGGAGCTAATAATATCATGTCATGTGATTTAAATGTGAAAATCACACCACCTCATAGGAGTACATAAAGATTTTTGATAACATATTTGACCTTTTACGTTATTCATGTTTCCATTACTCTTTAAGTTCATGATTTCAAATTGCATATTAACCAGGTTGATGTAAACCCAGGTACTCGCACAGCAAAGAAACCTCATTTAGGATGTGGAGAAACCCAAGACGTGTCTTTTTTCCACTGTGCTCGCAGGGCAAGTGCTCACGCCACAAAGATGAGATAATTACAGTACTCCAGTGCAGTCCGGGCTTACATGTCAGGAACCATATTAACCATTTCCCCGGCATCCTGAAAGTATAAAACAGGAAGTAATGTGACAGCATAAGAGATTTTATTTGCCATTTGTACACATACCGACATTAAGGGTATGTAGGAATTTCTGCGCAAAGATCCTAGTTAAAATTAATAATAAATAAATTAATAAATAATTAATTAATAAATCACTTGGCTATTTTTAAAGCAGGAAGGAGTCTGAAACATGGTCAGATGAATGGCTTTGAATAAGTCCTGTCATTACCAGCCACATTGACTGTAATAAATATTTGTTATAGACTCCATCATCCTCTTTAAATTAAAGCCTGTCGTATGGAAGCATTAACAATTCCACAAGCACACGTTAAATACAGCCCCATTGTCAACACAACGACGGATAAAATGGACTGGATTGGATTAGAAGCTTTTAAGAGTGGGCTTTGTCCATGATGGTGACGAGGGGTCACACACAGAAACGGTGAGGTTCACAAACAGGCTGAATAGGAACAGAGGCGTTTACTCGGTCTTCTCACTTTCCCTGTATGCAGTAAGTATAAGGCTGATCTGAGATCAGAATCTAACGATGTACGTGTAAGATTATAAAAAACATACAGATACTCTTTCCACTCTCGGGTTGATCATGAAAGGGATAAGCTCTGTGAGTCGGTCATTATTTAACCCATCAGGGTGAATCCTGAGCTGCATCACTCTGCATCATTACACGGTTCATTTGAATACTTGATACTGATTGGTCAGTCATACATTCAGTAGTTCGTTATTTCTTTATAGCACACTATTGTTAAACATAACAGGCCGCTGCTATGTGCATCTTAAGCAAAAGCAATAAAATCATTTAAAAAACAATTTTTAACATTTTTATCATTTTTAAAATAAATTCCTGCTTTTTTTTGTAGTAAGCAGCTGTAGGATAAGTGGGATAATGTACAGCAAAGCCAGACAATATCACAAAACAAACCCTTTCAGGGTGATTCAATTCCCCTCCTCGGCATGTTATGGGTTACACTCCCATGACAATGATTGGCTCACTGTGCGTTACAAGACTGGGTTGCTGTAAAAGTGATTCATAGCTTCCACTAATGGTCCATATAAATGATCTGTCATACAGACATAAATAGTAAAATCTTTTAATTGACCAATCAGAGTTGAGTACTCAATAAATCAGGTATAATATCCTACAGACCAATCAGGATAAAGTATTCATCACATAATAAACTATGTCCTTGTAGCCTTTTAATTAATTCATTCATTCATTTGGAGGGTGTGGGGTATGACTACCCGGTGACCACTGTGAGTGGCAGGGAGGCAAGCGTATGCCACCCCTCCTTCCCGTGAGAGCTCGGCCAGTTGGCTCCCATGACTCCCAGTCGTGGCCGTGACACTTTTGTGACAATTTACCATGTTTGAGTGACAAATCTACTACACAAGTCCCTGTGTAAACTCTTACTATAGAAATAACAGAGGGGGAGATGAAGAGCTGCAGAAGAACCAGGAAATCACTCAGTGTACTTTTTTTTCTCATAAGCACAGAATAATCCTGGCGTTTAATCACAATTATTTGTATTAATCATGTAATGGGGCATTTTAATGACTATCACAACAGGCCTATATTCAACAGTTTCTTCTGATCTACTAATGTGATTGGTTGAGCGGAATTCCAACAGTGTTTATATCTCCTATAACCTCAGTCGGATGTTTTCGTAAGAATATCATACTGAAATCGTCTGTATCATCGTTTACATGATCCAGCGTCTGTAGTCGCCATGTAAAAGCCCATTTCCATGCTCGAGACGCTTACTACAGTAGTGTTAGTGAAGTCAGTGCCCATATAAACAATATTTTCAGGAATATATGCACATTAGATGACAATAACAATAAAGGGATGTGAAATTTTACCTTAATGGGAAGGGGGGGGGGGGGGATCCTCATTAGCCAGTTAGAAAACTTGTTATGGAGTGGGTGAGGGTTCTCTGGGTTCCAGTTCTGATCTGAATCAGCAGAACTTTTGGTCATAATGTCAATGGCTCGATATCAATTTCTTGTGTATAGAACAGCTGTGAAAAATATATAATAATAATAAAATAAAAAAAGGCAGCATCACACTCGCAATTAAGAGAGTGAACATGCAGAGTATCGGCAGTGGTGGCCAAATCACAGCCGCGCTGAAGTTCAGTATTACCGCACTCTAGCTTGTGTGATGCTGCTTCGTAAGTGGAAATCGAGTTCGTTAGCAATGCCATTTGCTAGATGCTTGTAATATTAGCATGCAACAAGAAAAAAAAATTAAGTCACATGGAGGATTAGCAAGTAAATCTTTTTAATACTGAACAAATTTTCATTATTTTGAATGGAAAAGTAGCTGGTGCATGTTCAGCCTTCAGAGAGAGGAGGAGGGAGCGAGAGAGAGCGAGAGAGAGCAAGAGAGAGCGAGAGCGAGAGAGAGAGAGAGAGGAAGAACTGAAGGCTGCATTGCTCAATATCTTAAGCGCTTTCTCATTGATTCCTTTCAGGAAGAGCAAGGATGGACATGGACACACACACACACACACACACACACACACACACACACAGTTTTATTCTCACTGAGCTTCAGGGCACAATAACAGCATGCGAGCGAAGGAGTTACCGTGGTAACTGAACAAGCTGCCAACATGCTTCAATATTCAAGGGAAAATAGGACTTTGGCCCGTGTCTAATTAACAAAATGTAACAACAAAGTCATGGCACAACCCTCTTTAACAAATAATTCGCTACGCACACTTTAGTCTGTACTAAACTCAATTACTTAGTAGAACTGTGTAATAAATAATTAAATAAATAAAACCTATATCGTAACATACCCTCATGGCTTACTTTTAGTTCAAACCAGAGTACAAAAAAACACTTGCTACAAATCTCCTTCCGGAACACGTTACCATATTGACAAGCAGACATACTATTCCATGCCTAACTGTCTGTCACACATGTCCCTGTGCACTTAAGTGGGCACTATAGAAACATTAGAATACATTAAAGTGCACCTGTTGTGAATTTGTATTACTAGCTCTTTAAAACGGTGACGTATGACATTGGCGGTTCCATCAAGCAACGTCAGTCCTCACTGCTACACTGCTGCTAATACTAGGTATGCGCAGCGACATGTTTCCTTCTTCTTTGGCTCTTCCAGTCCTGGCAGCGATGCGAATTCTTTGTTTTGTCCTACTGGCTGAGCTGCGTGCAGCAGACACCAGTCTAAGATAACACAATATCAGCCAGCGCAAAGCATACGGCTGCACAAACAATAAGCGCAGAAATCGCGGAAAACATAACACAACATCGGTGCGGACCGCACTCTGAAAACGCTTCCTTTCGGACGCAAGTCAGTAGTCTGCAAAGACCACTTCAAGCCGACCTTCTATCAGCATGACCTCCAGGCAGAACTACTTGGCACAAAGTCCGAGCTTTTACGTCTAAAGCCGAACGCTGATCCTACGGAATTCCTTAAAAGTAAAAAGAGGACAACGGATGGGTGCAGTGCCTCGCCAAATGTAACCAGTAAAAGGTTGAGTGCCTTTAGTGTGCAGGGAGTTTTTTCACCTAAAATGTCGCTCGCTGCATGTTTACTTGCTACGGACATCCCGGCCCAACGAGTTCACGTCACTTCCGGGGGAAAAAATGGCTGTTCCGCATTGGTTCAGCACCCGCTAGTAACCCACGGGATAAATTTGCACGGTATAGTTCTTTTTAGGGTCATTCATGTTCCAATAAGCTCTGTATCGCCTAAATATATTACACTACGCACAAATTATATTGTAAGATGACCAATAGCGCCACTCTTTAAAATAACCCTGTGATTTGAGTTACAGCAGCTTACACTCAGATCTGGTATTATTATAGATGCTCCTATATCATTTTTTCTTTTCCGATACAGATACCTGATCTTTCAGTACCTGCCTAAACCAAGACCGATCTGATACCCAGGTATTCAATATACCTGTATGTGTTTCTGTTAACAGCTGGGTAGCATTTACCCGAACTATTCAAATGTTGCTTTGACTATGTACACTGTAAAGAGTGCTACACAAATAAAACTGAATTAAATAAAACCGAAAACCCTGCGGAGCTCAGTGAACACGAACACATGCAGGGAATGAATACCCCAAGATTTTACTTCTAAATCACCTTCACTCTTTTTTTTTTTTTTTTTTTTTGGATGTACCATATTATTTTCTCAATGGCAATTAGAGTCTGTTTTATTAACCCATCCAATTTCAGAACACACACTCTGAGCAGTGGGGATTACGTAACTCTCTCAAGCGTATCTTAGCCGTGAAGGTGGAGGAACGGGAGCGTGCTACTAACTACGCCCGCCAGCACGCATCTCTCCTGTTCGTTATGTCTATAAAATAAGATTGCTGGTGTTGAATTTGTAAAAACAAACTGTTATCTTGCATGACATATATGAAAACAATATTTCCAAATTGCAGACATCATGCTATTTGTAGCTAGTAGAATTAACAACTGGAAGTTCTTCTTTTTTATGGCAGTAAAGCAGAAGTTTATAAGATCGGTGTGTTTCTACGATCAGTGGCATTTTCCATACTGGAATCGGCGGTATTTCCGATATTGGCACAACTCCAGCCATTATATAACAGTTATTCACCAAATCGGAGGAAGGCATCATGAACAGTTAAATAGATATATATGAAAAAATAATAAATAAAAATCTTGATTCAGTTTGAGGTTTAATTTCCAGAGGAGTGACGCAATGATGTGATGCACAAACAATGATGCGCCTCGGGCTCAGTGGATGTCGCCGATTTAAATAATCCCAAACAACTACTTCAGCTTTGGTGCATGATTGTTAATTATCCTGAGACAATGAACCAATCAGATCACGCCATTCACAGAGAGTATGTACTAAACAAAATTAAGCAGCGGGATATAATGGATTACTGGACTGAACCTCACAGTGTTAAGCTTTTTTCCAAACTAGTCTGTGATAATCCCTGTAAAATCTGAAATCAAAGTGTTATTCTCATATAAACGTTCCATAAGGCAACACGTCTGCACACGTCTGTTCAGCTACAGCTCAAAAGACGTGAGGAGACAGCTGAAAGCAGATTGCGTTACGTTTGTGAAAACCAGTGATGAGTCAGTAGTTTGTTACTGGCAAAGCATCAGTAGACTGAAACCATTTATTATTAATACATTAGGGACATATGGCGTGACTGGCTGTGATCAATCATGAAAATAAAATGGCTGTGCAAATGTCAACCTTCTGGAAATCACAGAGCCCTAAAAGGAACAAGGGTTAAAAAAAATATATATATATATAAAAATATTTAGTTTTGCAAGAATTAAAAAAAAAAAACAAAGACTGTGAAATCTTAAATACACAAATAAAAAAATAAAAATTTTTTACTTTCTTTTTCCATTTAGGTCAGTTTATATCCAGGTTTGTATAGCCACAAAAGTTTTCACCCAACCTCGTCTCGTCTGGGCTTCTGCACACAAGTATGTTCACTCCGTTGTTGTGGAGATGGTAATCTTAAAAGTTTTCCCACTGACAATAAATAAAAGGCAGCATCATGTATATAAATTAAAATGCAAACCTGGAGACTGAGTACACCGTCAGTCTGAATTAATCTGTAAACCAAAGCAGAGAACCCCAGACCAAAGAATACGCTAGTACAGTCCGCAATCACCGTAAAAAAAATGCTTTGGCAATTCGCAAGCTGACATTTAATGCTGTATAAATTTCTAGGTTTTATAGGCTACAATTTTAAGAGTATGTGGTTGGTTACAAAAGAAAGAAGGCAGAAAATGACCAAGTTTTTGGAATAAAAACTTAAAGGTCATCAAAGAGATAGTTTTCAATTTAAAAAAACTTATCATTTTCACCAAATAGTGGTCTGTTCAGAATACTGAGCCACCTCTCCAAAAAGATTCCATTCAAACTGAACAAGCACTGGCTTGCCCATCAACCCCGAAGATTCCAAAACCTGCCAACCAGAATTCAACCAAACTTGGTGGAATGGTGCAGCATGGGCCGGGGAAGAAACCCTTAAATTTTGGGGCAGATCCACAAATTTAGTGTCGCAGCAGACGCAAGTTTGCCACAAGGGAAGTTCATGTTCAACAATGGCATTCATCCATCATCTACACTGTTTATCCAGAAGGTTGTTGGGGGGTAGCTGGAGCAACACAAAGTTGTCATGGTTTTTGTTTTTTTTGCCACATGTAGTTGTGTAAATATGCCATGAGGTTGTGTAAATATGCACTGAAGGTCCAAAACACTTTTTTAAATAATCTTAGTAATTTTTACTCTGAATGTGTTGTAACTTTATTTATTACAATTAATTATTGTACTTTTACATGTGACTATTTTCATAAAAATTACAAACACACACCAAATCCCAAGGTACACAAGAAACTGCATTTAAAGAAAAGCTTTTAATATATTTTGTGTGCATGATTAGGATCAACACATGGGGCTTTTTAGGCACATACCAAAGCCAAAATATAGTGTAAATTATTAATACGTGAAATCGTCTTTGTAAATCAGATCTTGCACTATAATCAAATTAAAACATTGAAAATTTTATCCTTTTGGTAACGAGAGAGAAAATTGGCCTGCAGTGCCACAGTGGATTCATCCAACCGCGTTAAGATGCCGTAATAAAACAGTTCCTGTTACATAAGTCTATGTTCAATATTATATAACCTCAGGCTACAGTTCTGGTGCACGACTTTACAGCAGGAGGGAGAGTTCATGAGAGAAAGAGAGAGAGAGAAGGATAATTTGCACATCTACGCCGCGGATTATGAATTATGGGTAATTGCTCTCGTGAAAGCGCGCAGAAGAGCCGAAGTGCACTTCTCCGAGCTCCCAGCTGCGAATCTGTCTGGTGCTGCACATCAGGAAAAGGCTTCTGATTAAGTAGGGAAGTGGATGCATTAGCGCTGAAAACACGTAGCGCCTTTTACCCCCGGTTAGTTATTTCTGTTTCCCCTCCACCCACCACATTTCCTAATGAACTCCGTCGGCCAACAAACAAATCTAAACAAACACAGACTTTAAGCAGTGTAAAAGAGAGCTTTTTAATTTTGCTTTTAATGACTGCATGGAACAGGGAGATGGTTTTCTGTTGCAGATTAAAACCCAGAAGCATATCAGGCAAGATGCCGTGAAAAAGCTAAATAAACCACAATTTTTAATTGCCAGCCGACTGGTTTGGCAAGAACTACATGGGAACATAAGGCAAGAAAGAAAGAAAAGCAAACTAAAATTATAGTTTTATGGTTTACTTTTGCATTCTTAATTGATTTAAGGATCATCCTGAGCTCCCGGGTGGATAATTAACTTTGTATAGAATGTTTTATCCATCCTTGGTTTAAATCACTATTTATTTATTTATATAAATAATTAAAAATTCATGCTTCATGTCTTTTTAAATTTTTGTCTTCACTCTAAAGCTTTTTTGAGGGACAAAACTTCAAGCATAACAGAATCGAATTTGATATATTTTTTGACAACACTGTATATTATGTGTAGAATCCTAATATAGCAAAAAAGAAAGAAAATTCTATGTTCCAGAAATTGTCATATGTTTGAACTATGCATCGAATCTGATTTAACATTAAGGATTCGTGTGTGATCTTATGTAACAGGACGGACATTTTTTCTGGGCATTGAGAGGGTAAAAAGAAGGGTCGTCCCAACACCATGTTCACAAGACAACAGCATCTACATGGCAGCTTTCTCGAGAAGCTCGTTATCCACTAAAAGTGTGAACAGGTGCTGTAGTTTATTTTCCTGGCACTGCCCTTTACCCCGTCACATGAGGACAGACGTCACGTCAAAACCACTTACTTTTTCCTCAAACCATCTATCGGCGATATTATCAAGCAGAATTACACAAAATGCTACCCATCAATCTGTGTTATTTAAGAAAAACTAAAATAATCAGAGTCGCCTTTCACGTAGTTTGCTGTGAAAATCTAGTGTTTACACAACGTGAATGGAATGTTCATTTTTTGCTTCCATTTTTTACTGCTGCCTCGCTCATGTGATGGCTGCAAGTAAATCGTGGAAGAAATACTAAGGGGTGAAATTTTCTTTGTCTGTTCAACATCCATGTACATGAAAAATATACGAGTTATGATTAAATATCACAAGAATTATTTAAGCCGGGCTTTCGAAGCTTGGCTATTACAATAGACAAATAAGCAGATTTACAGTAATGTATAATAATAATAGTAATAAATTGAGTCGTACATGAACTGATGGTTATCAAGGCATGTACAAAGAGATCAAACTGCCTGCTTAAAAAGTTTCAGATAACCAGACAACACTGGAACTACTAAATGGCGGTTACATGCCTCCATGCAGCAAGACCGCAATGACCTAGACCTTTGACCTCCACAATCTAATCAGTTCATCCTTGAGTCAAAGTGGACTTTTATACCAAGAACCTCTTAAGGCGTTCTCGAGATATCGCGAATGGCCCAGACAGATGGACAACCCAAAAGCATGATCATCGCCGGTGCGGAAGCATAATGACTGAACAAAAAAAAATGCTCACGCATTAATGATTATAAATAGATGGTCTGAATGTAGTCATTTAACATGGTTATGTTCTGACCAGTGTCACAGACATCCAGTTTAACCACTGCGACGAACAAACCCAAACTTCTCCCTCCAATCATCTTTAAACAAGGACAACTTTTAAACAAGCCATGTGGTTTGGTACTCAGACCAGAATATAAAACAGTTTGGAAACACGGTTGACAAAGATGTGTGTGTGTGTGTGATCTGATCTGCCAGAAGAACGAACACATGCTGAGACACCTCTTACTGTAACACGACAGATGAAACATGGTGCACTCTGCACATCTGGACACACAACTGTCATCCAGAGCAGCAGACAGAAAGCAGAGTGGAGGAACAGACATTCAGGGAGGGAGGGGGGGGGGGGGCAGAGAGAAATTCAGAGAGAAAGAGAGAGAGAGAGAGAGAGAGAGAGAGAGAGAGAGAGAGAGAGAGAGAGAGAGAGAGAGAGTTTTCTTATCAGATACAGAGAGCACCAAGCTCCCAGGCACATGGCTACACTTTGTACATTCTGTCTAACCTTGAAAAGGATCTAGAGGCTCTCTCTCGTCCAATCCTGGAGTAGCCCATTATCACAGTGCATAGCTGGAAGGGAGGGAGCGGAGAGAATTAAGTATAATTAACTGATAGTGATAGGCTGGGTAATCAACTTAAGACACTTAACACATTGTCCGTGTCTTTTCCTGATCCAGACTTCCCTGATTAACCCATAAAGCCATACACACACAAGTGTGTTTCCATCTTTGTGGGAGGTTTCCTGTTGAGTTGTGTATTACTATAGCTAAATAAAGCCAACACAAACTTCTAACCCTTAACTTCTGCCCTCAAAAGCAATCTTTTCATAAATCTATAATATGTTTGGTCCATGTTAAGAGCTATGTACCTGCCCCAACACATACATACATATTTCACAGGCCTAACCTGGGTCTGTCTGGCTATGTCTTCTTATAGCAGGTGACGTGGCTAGATGACTGACACCTGGCCTGGGGGCAACAGGTCTCAGGTGGAGAAAAAAGGGGATAATTACACAGACTGAACAAACCACTGCCCTTCACACGTCATTGGGTTTTCTTGCAGAGTGCAGTCGCACTGCCTGCTGCCTCAGCACACCGCCAGAATAAAAGTAGACCCTGAGACTGTGTTGTTAACCAAGCTTAGAAGATAAAGCCTCCACCCCCCGCAGATAATCTATCTTAGCCAATGTTTATTCTACTGCGTGAGGCTGCAGAAAATAGAGCAGTCAGCTCAGGTGTCAGGGGTGGCAGGGTAACACGCCAAAGCCTCTTTAATATTAAGATAACTGGGTTGCACTTCAGCAGTGCGGCTCGGCTTACCTGTCCACACAATACAAATGGAAACATATGACAAAGCTGTACACAAATTGTTTGGATATTATGGGTTTTAACTTATGTTAAAGGTGTCCATACATTAGAGAATAGTGTTTTATCTTTCATCATCAGTTCATTTTAGCTAAATACAAAAGTTTCCTGATAAAACACCATTCCAGCTCACAGGATTATCTTATTCACCTGGTTTACATCCTGTTTTGGTTCTGTGTCTGTTTACAATAACAATAATGTAAAGATTTAGGCACTGCCTAAAAGTGGAGCTTTGAAAAAATGAACTTCTCCTGATAAAAGGTTTTGAATTCGTTTTGATGACGCCATCAGTGACGTAATGTTACCATCACGTTATGACCGCCCTCACCCCAAAGTTTTGATATTGTCTGAAAGTGTTATGCTATTGAGATAAGATTTCTTTAATGGAAACCCGATATCACCAAAGGGTAGGAGGATGCCATTCCACTGGATAGGTTCCTCAATGTGTTTGGGTTAAAAACCTCCTATTCAAATGAGTAATGCACTGCACGGCAGTAATAGTTTATTTTGCCACATTAAAAAAACAAAGAAGCCTACTATTGCACATAGAATTCTGTTTACACTATTTAAAAAAGTGTATTTCAAGTGTATTATTATGGCTATATACTGTCTTGCGAAATAATATCACCACAGGGTTCCAACACGTACACGGACAGATAGACAAACAGGTGGATGGACGGACAGAGATACGGACAGAGGGACACAATGTCCGCGATAGAAAATATCAGAGTGATGCTATGCCAATTTCTCCTAAGTATGGTGCTGTGCTTGTGTGGCCGAGCTCCGCTAATAACAGTAATGTGTGACCAACGGAACAATCTTGCACATGTGCAATAACTTGACAATGGCAAGCTGATTCGTAGAAAGAGGTCTGAAATCTCTCTCATTTAGTCTCACTCATCTGCCGAAATGCTTAATTCAGCTAGGGTCATGTGAAAAGCTGGAGCCTATCTCAGCTGGCACTGGGGATATACCCTGAACAGCTCACCAGAAAATCGCAGGGCCAAACATACACATTCACTGCCACTAAAACTCACATCTAGGGGCACCTTGGAACTGGCAATTAGTCTAATCTGCATGTTTTTGGAATGTAGGAGGAGGAAACCGGCATACCCGGAGGAAACTCACACAAGTATGGGAAGAACATGAAAACTCCACACAGAAACACCCAGGCTGTGCTAACCACTATGCCACCGAGCCGCCACTGTCTAAGATCAAGTATTAAGAAACAGAAGAGTGAAAGTCTTGGTTGCCGATTCCATTTTATTTCCAAGAGATAACACTGTATTTCCTGTTTATTTAATATGCATGGTAACTGAATGAGCACCTTAAATGTGTACATGTTGAACAAACAGCTATATGGCATTGGCACATTATGCAATTGCATATAAAGTGCTGAAATCAGTGGAAATATGCACAATCCCTTTGCTTATTTATAACTGCATGCCTGTGGAGTTTAGTCAGTTGGGTTTTAGATAAATATATCTGCAGTAAACCTTTCATTTTTCCTCAAATATGCAAATTTTTCCCATTTAAAGTCACAAAATAATTTGTGCTTCAGTGACCAGCATTCTGCAAGATCAATCAGAAATGAAATGAGAACAGGAACTCTTCTTTATTACTATGAATCGCTTTGCTTTTCAGTGGATCAGGTTCTGTTTACTGCTCTGTAGAGTGTGTTGCACATAAAGATATATCAACTGTACACACCGCCTTCACTACTAAATAGACAGCATTTACGCACGTGCGCGCGTGTGTGTGTGTGTGTGTGTGTGTGTGTGTGTGTGTGTGTGTGTGTGTGTGTGTGTGCATGTCCGTGCGTGCTATGTATGGTTACTCTCGGTGTGAGGTTACTGGAGGCCGTATGATTAATGGTAGCCTTTGCATTTAGATTGGATTCCGGCTGAACTCAAAGCCGCTCCATTACAGAACGTGCTTTATGGACTTTATCACCCAGTGCAGGCAGATATTACATAAAGCAATCCCAGTAATGCTTCCTGAGGCTAGGGATTTACAAAGCTTGGACAAAAGAGAGGATGGGAGGTGGGTTATTTAACCCTGACATGAAGGCTCATGACCTTATACTGACCCGAGAGCTGTTCATTTACTCAAACTGGTGGGAGGAATATGGAAATGAAGGCTTAGCTTATTAGTGTGTGTTTATTTATATATATCGTGTGTGTTCAGAGAACAGATTCCTTTCCTACTTGCTGCGCCAATTTTTTCCATGTTATTTTGGTAGAAGGAGATTTATGTACTATTAACAGTGGGATATTAATCCTGCTCTTCTGGGTTAAAATTTCTTTTTTTTTTTAATATTATGTATGGTCACGCCACAAATGTCATTATCATGCTTCATTTTTTTTCTTGTCCTTTGCTGTCATGATAAAACACCGACTCTCCTTGCTTTAAGCCGTACAGAAATGGTACAGCATGGAGCATGAATTACAAAATGCCAAAGCTTCCTGACAAGAAAGAGTGGGGTTTATAGCGTTTAAAGGCATCCGCCTCTCTCTGAGATGATGTATTTGAACTTACCAAGTCTTGTGGCTCTTAGATTGAAGTTCTCAGGAAAGGCAGAAATGACTTCTGCTCTCATGCTGTCAATTCTTGGCCATTTATTTTGTGATTGCACTGTATGAATCTTATTTAGCTTTTGAATTTGTCTGTTACGAAAATAAACTTCTACAAAAAGAAATGATTTAAATATTATTTCATGCATTTGGTTTTAGATTAGTCACCGTGACCTAATAATGATTATAGGGTATTTTGAAATGTACCTGTCAAGCTGTCAGCTAAAAAATTCTGCACAACCTATTGTTTCCTTCCTTTCAATTCTTATATATATATATATATATATATATATATATATATATATATATATATATATATAATTCAGACCAAAACAACATTTCTGTATATTTCATTTACTATTTTATAGATTTATAAGACAGTGACAGATTGATGTGACTAAACATGAACAGAATTAATCCAGCACCTTTTTGCTGCTGCTATTCTCCCACTAGCAATAATACACGCAAGCAAGGACATGTCAGTCTTCTGTTTTTTCCCCCCTTCACACGTCCTAATGACAGAGCAGATTTAATTCTGTCTAACTTTTGTTAATGCCCACAAACAAGCACTCACACAAGCACACAAGGGCCATGGGTGTTTTTGTAGGAAAGGGTCGCAGAAGGCATGCCATATCCCTGGGGTAATAGCAGGCTTTATAAATAGGCTGTGATGTGTTTGTGATGCAGCTCTTTCCATGTTTGGGCCTGTGCAGGAGTGGCTGTGAAAAGTCAAGTTAAAAGCAGCAGTATACATGCTTCAGGCACAGCAAATCAGACACAGAGATAACAATGCTTCTGCATGGATCCATATAAGCCTAATACATTTTGTAAAGTCTGCTGTGCTGCTCTATCAGTAAGATACAGTAGTTAGCCATCTAAGACCCAAACCATAATGCTGTGTGTGTTATTTTGTCTATTTGTCTAATATTGAACTTGTTCCACATCTACACTAGGATGTTTGAAAAAAGTGTAATACCCAGTTGCCTTCATATGAGGATCTTACAAGGAAATACATGTGATGTACTTGGGAGAAAATATGATGTCCTCATATGAGCACAGTGGGGTCACTAAATCTGAATTAGTGATTAACAAGAGGGTGCCATTCAAAACTAATGATAAAGTTAAAAAAAAAAAATCCATTCAAAGCTGTTGCTCTGTCATCATATCTACAATGTTAAACATCATGAAGCATCTAACAAACTCCTTTTACACAATAATATTTTATAAATAAATAATTTTAGACACAGTTGCCTGAAGTTACAGGATGATCTAGAGGAAATAAACCATCTGCACTCAATGGTCTCAATGTTTTGTTAGCAAAACAAACAGAAAATTTGATGCATAGGTTATTTGTAGGGCATGGATGTCTGAAAGTAAAATTTCTTTGTAACACAAACAGTTTCCAGAGAAATTGGGGTCAGCAGCCTAAGCAGTGAATTATTATTATTATTATTATTATTACTATTATTATTACTGTTATTATTATTATTCATTCATTCGTTATTATCATTCATTCATTCATTTTCTAAGCCATTAAATCCTATTTAGGGTCGCGAGGAGGCCGGCGTCCATCTCAGATGACTCTGGGCGAGGGCGGGGTACCCCCTGCACAGCTCGCCAGGCCATCGCAGGGCCAACTCGCACAAAACCATTCACACTCACTCTCACACATACAGGAATTGAACTCAGGCCTTCCTGCTGTGAGGCGGATGTGCTAACCACTGCGTCACAGCCACCGTATTATTATTAAAATTATTAATCATACTTTTTTATTATTTATTTAAAATATATTAAAAAGTTAAAAAAAGACTTCTGAAGCCATTAAAAGATTATTATAATAATTATTATTATTTTTATTATTATTATTATTATTATTATTATTAACATTATTATTATTATTATTATTTT
>JAOUQZ010000051.1:18681647-18709135 GCA_028564935.1 Neosilurus hyrtlii
TATATATGGATCGCCAACCATCGATTTTCTGAACCGCTTAATCCTAATTAGGGTCACGGGGAGGCGTTTCCTTTAGAAAACAGCCAAAAGGTGCTGAACATGTGAAAATTCCTTCAGGGTGACTCCCCAAGCCACCGTTGAAAGAAGACTAAGTGCATGTCAAGCCCAAGAAAAGCTTACTTTGAAGAATCTAAAATATAATTTTGAATGACACAGATATATGTAAGTAAAATGTTTGGGAGTTATTTGACAAATTGCTTTTTTGCAAGGAAATGCATTTCGAAGACTGAAGCTACTAATAATCCACAGCGGTATACTGTAGAGATGAACTAATAGATTCAGTGCAGGATTTTAATGTCTCTGTGTATTGTGCAGTACATTTGTTTTGTTCGATAATGATCTTTATGAATGCAACATTTTTCTCTGTTGGTGTATAATATAAAAAATAATAACGCTGAAAGAAACCCCTTGTTTGTATAGTTGTGTCTAAACGTTAAACAGTATCTTTCCAAAAACACTTAAATTGTCTATTTAAAATGACCAGTTTATTAAAAATAAATACCATTTCAAAGGTAATGTAGTAAATGTCCACATAACTTGGGTAGGTTTTAAACTAAACACAGACATTTTGCACTTTGTATATAGAATAAAGTCATTTTAAGACAAACCATTGCAAAAAAACAACATAAATAAATATCTTAGGGGTCAGCACAGTGGCCTCACAGCCAGAACGTCCTGGGTTCATGCCCCATGCCCGAAGAGGGTGTTTCTGTGTGGAGTTTGTATGTTCTCCCTATGCTTATGTGGGTTTCCTCTGGGTACTCTGGTTTCCTCTTACAGTTCAAAGACATGCACATTAGGCTAATTGGATACTTTTGCTTGCCCCTAGGTGTGAGAGTGAATGGCTGTGTGTGTTGGCCCTGTGTTGGTCTGGTGAGCTGTTCAGCCTGCACCCCATCTATGCCAAAGTCAGCTGGGATGGGCTCCAGCCTCCCTATAACCCTAAGAAAGCATAAAGCGGTTCAGAAAATGTGATGAGATAAACGAATAAAAATTATTCTTACTATTCTTTTTTGATTTTGATACACTGTATTAATCCAGCAACGGAAATTATTGCCTCTTCATTTAACCCATCCAAAGTGAGCACACACACTCAAAGCAGTGGGCCGCAACACATTTTGGCGCCAGTAGAGCAGCTGAGGTTTAGGTGCCTTGCTCAAGGGCACTTCAGCCATGAAGATGGAGAAAGGGAAGGTGCCGTTCACTCCCCCACTGCCGCACATTTTTCCTGCTGGTTTGGGAATCTAACCAGCCACCTTTATGTACCAAACCCGCTTCTCTAAACATTAGGCCACGGTTCCCCTCGAATTCCTATATTCTCTGTAATGTCATGGTTTTTAATCACTTACTGAAGTATCTTTAGTTTCATAAGTAATCAAAAATAGTAAAATGCTACATATAAAATGCAAATATTATAAGCTTTATAAATAAGTGTTATGCAGTGTGTTTAAAACAACATGTAGTCTAAATGACTATAGTTATGTAAGAAACTGCCTGTGACTCATTTAAGTGTGTATTACACTGAAGGGTAGAATTATATAACAGGCTATTTTTTTTAATTACAGTTGTTGTTTTTGTAGTTATCTGAAAGAATGAAAGACAGTACAGTCATCAGTACATCACTCATACAACTGAATCTTCACAGATATGATCTGAGAGTTTGGTCCTCTATTGTCACACACACCACAGCTGTATATTCCTACTGAGTCCTACTGAGAGTGGGAAAAGTCATTGATTTTTCCATCTTACCTTGACCTTTACTGAAAGTCATGTAGCACATCAGTGAGCCTTTTAGTTTCATCTATGCTGAATAATTTAGGTTGAGCAGAGTTCCTCTGAGTGCTGCACTGATTTTCCTACCTCGGCGGACTCTAATGTGACGCTGAAGATGTATAGCCAGTTGTCTGCTTGCTGGAAACTCTTCGAAACAAGGTGGAAGTGCAACTCTTATAGTACGTTCGAACAAAAGGAAAAATTTAAGCAGGAAATCATGAGATCATGGATTTAAAAACATACAGCATTAAGCTGACGGTTTCCTTCACGTCATCAGTTGTCTGACCGGGATTCCGCTAATCAGTGAGAAATTCTTTAGCATTGACACACAGGGTGTTTCCTAAAAGAATTCCTGAAGAGTGTGAGTTCGTGGACCTCATCAAAACACACACACACACGCACACAAACACACCCATTGCTAGGCTTCTAAGCTCCAACCAATAACTAAAGACTTGCATGAAAAGATAATGATTAAAAGGGTTAGTTTTAGGGTTTGTTAGTAATGGATAAGGGTGTCTGCCAAATGGCATACATGTAAATGTAAATCTAATGAAATCAAATAGCTTAGTACATGAACCTAACCTAACCAGAGTTAGGTGCACTGAGCCAAAGCTACCATATATTACACAGGCATGACAATTAGGTCCCAGAAAAACCCTGCATGGCTCAGCTTATCTTTGTTGAACAGAAGTGGCTAGATTAGAGGAGAAATTGTGCTGCAGCTTCCTATTACAAGAGCAGAGGTTTATGGGCAAAAGCTACAGGGAGCCAGCTGAGATTAAATTACACAGGGCCAGGAACATCAAATACTTCAGGAACAGTGAGGGGAGGAATGGTCTCCACTGCCACCCATACACTCAAAGAGGGAAGCACGAGAACAGCAAACAAAATCCATCAATACTGCGCCTGCTTGTGTTCGAGTTGTCCTCTGTGACAAATTATTCATTGTGCAATGGGTTTTGTTGCAACAGAATCACTTAGCCATTGTGGGCTCTGCCATTGTGTACTGTGTACTCCGCGAATGGCGACGGCGTGAACAAGAAAAAAGGGGCATTTTCAAAGAGCTGGTGTTTCGTAAGTCTTCGTCATACCACACCTTCGGCTTTGAGCCCTTTATAGTGTGGGAGTATAGAGGTACTGAACGTCCTCGTAATTACATAATTAGTTGTTATAGTATGCTATAAAAAACAGTGTTATATTTAGAAGACACATAGGACATTGTAATCAACTGGTATAGAGGTGGAAATCAGAAACCAACAGTACAGCATTCTTTAAACACAATGACTGTGAAAGGCACAAGTGACAATGTCGTCATGTGACTTCCAACACTCGGAGTCCTTACAAAAGCCTGCGCATAGCACACGTCCACATGATCTATAAATATTTATTAACTCCAGGAAACCGGATTTTCAACATCTACCTGCATGCCATGCAATTTTGGAAGGACAACGAACCTCCCAAGTGTATTGGTTTGCCACACCTCATTCCTTACAAAGGTCATTTCGTCAGTGAGAACAGTGACGTGAGAAGTCACCGCCTTTAAAAAACGACATGTCATCCTCAGTATTGCCTGAACAAGTCTGAACATGTCTAAAGTGGTGCTTTTTGTCTCACTGAAGGTGATTTTTAGTGCCAGTGCTGGTTAATGCGTTGACATTTAGAACATTTCTGTCCTAAATTCGTTTTTAAATAGTTTGTAATGATATGATGTATATCATTGTTGGTAACTTTGGCGTGTCTGGACGTGAGATTCTTCCAGCTGTAGTTGAGAGCCTTACACTCAGGAATTCATTTCAGTACAAACCGAGGGACCAGTATATAAGACATGCTCATAAACAGGCTCATAAACTCACAATTAGGTGTTTTGGAGTTTGGAGTTTCTCTCGCGGTTCAACTCTGCGTCAGATGATTCATAGTGAAACAGCTTTCAGGCCCCCATGATCGAAGCCAGGGCATGTTGGGTCAGATATGCTTATTAGTTTCAACATGGGAATAACTGTGTTTTGGATAAATTAGGTAAAATAAAATGTAAAACAAATCTACAATAGGAGAAATCTATACTGTTTAGTTTATATCTGTATCCAGGGTCACGTTATCACCTAGTTTTTTAAAACGCACTGATGGAAAAAATAAAAAAAATAAAAACACAAGAAGCCTTTGTGAAAACACTAATCTCAGCTAGAACAAGAGGGACTTACACCCAGCTGGGAAAACAAAGCACACATTTCTAGATTAATAGCAAGGTTGGTATGTTCACTACAGTAACAAGCTCCAACAGACTTACGGAGGATTCGAACACCATAGAGCTGTACATGTGTAGCAAGACAGAAAAAATTAAAAATCATAAAGTACTTTAAACGTAATTACTCAATCCGAGTTAAGAGACCCCATATTGATATTCACCCTGCTCCTAAACAAGGTTGTGCAAATTTAAATCCATAATCTAAATTATACTATAGACCGTTATTAAATTACAAAGGTTCAGGCATTAACCAAAGCCCACACACACACAACACGTTAATGACATTTTCTTATTTACAATGATCTCAATGATGCAAAGTCAATGAAATTTATCCTGATGCCTTTTTAACCTGTGAAAGTAATTTGAACCATAAGCTTAAAGATACATTAATAGACACTGAACTGTTGGGATTGCTCCTAACCCCCATGTGCCAAGTATTGGAACACTGATGTAACGCAGAAAAACAAGAGACACCTGTGACCTCATTCTCATCATACAAGCAGTTTCTTCCTTATACCTCACATCAGTAATTAGCAGCACAATCAATCAGTAGTCTGAGGAACAACAAAAACAAAAACCTGTGCTTGTGTCCTGAACTAAACGACTCTCTACACTAACACGCATGTCTGGCTCGGTACCATAACCTTCCAATGACTAATAGCTAATAACCTTCCAGTTGTCATGTGGCTATTGGCAATAAAACATTCAGATCAATAGTTCATGCTGTGAGTGGACTATTGATCCTTTTCTTGTTGGGAAAACATAGAAGATAAAGAAGGCTGGATGTCACAAAAAGCAGTCCATGCATGGTTTCCTCACACAATTAATCAGCACACCGAGGTTCTGCTCGACTGAGCAGGAGGTTGTAATCTCAAAACACAGAACTAGAAGAGACACTGTTGGCCTTAGAGGACGAACCGTAACCTTTAAGTGTACATCTGTAGGTTTCGACCTCACAAGTCACGTTGTGGAAATGCGTCTATGTGAATTCAGAAAAAAAACATTCATTCCATCATTTCGATCATGCTCCGCCGCCTGATCACTGCAATAAAGAAGACAAAATGAATCATGCCGAGAGCAGAGTTTTTGACTAAAGTTGCTTTTATTGAAAAAGGCCAGGGTGCAAATATGAAAAAAATAAAGACAAGCATATATTTTTAAGCATTTTAATACAAACTTAATATAAACTATTTCAGTCCCTCTTCACGTGTAAGACACTGACTCAAAATACTTTGTTATACCGTATTTTATCAAGTATTGCACAATGTAGGTACAAAATTAATATATGATTACATTGTCCTTAATATAGCAAAAATCTTCAACTCTTAACAGAAAATACAACTCTTGTGTTTCAAAAAAAAGCAAATATTCTCCTACAATGAATTTTCAACACTAAAGTATAGCCTGTACACAATCTTTAGAGTTTTTTTTTCAAATCTATTTTAAAGATGGATTTCCTCAATAATTTTATTTTTTTAAAAAAACAAACAAAAAATATATATAACATAAAGCTGCTGCAGCCATCACAGATCACTGGAGTAGTAAAAAGATATAAATGCAATACCGTGTCATAGAAACAATATATATACTCTGATACTTTACAAACTCTGTACTTCTGTAATTAAATTATACAATTAGAAAAAAAGACCAAGTAACCCCAGATATATATTCATTAGTGCCAATTTCTTAAAAATCAGCCAAGTCTTAACCAACTTGAAAATACTGTAGGAGGCCAGAACTTGAAGCTATTTTTTATATTTTAGAACATTTTTTAAAACAGTAAAAAAAAAAAAAAAAAAAATTAAATTTGTGCTTTGTTGGCAAAAATAGGAAAAATGAAAATGATGTGAAAAGTACCCAAGCTTGGACATGTACAACAAGCTTTTAGTAGAAATAAACGCAAGGGGGCACAGAAAGACAACACCCTTGGGCACATGCTCTTTTCGGTGACTAACAGGGTATTTCTTCTTTTTTTTTTTTTTTTTGCTGCTTCCACGGTTGTTTCAATGTCCTTTGTTAGTGTGTGTAATTTTATCTCCTTTCTTTTGCCAACAGTAATTCATAAATAAATTCTGGATTCATTAGTTAGCCATGACCGGCTGGAATTGCTGGTTAGAATACTGCATGTTGCTTAGGCTGAAGTTTAGACCATCCATGAGAGACTTGTCGTTGAGGCTCCCGTAGGCTGCAAACATGTCAAAGGCATTGCTGTACTGCAGAGGGCTGAGGCTGAGTGGATTCTCGCTGTTGAACATCGTGGTGGAGCTGCCCTGGCTCTGGAGGTTAGGGAAAACAAATTCCTTGGCATTAGGAGAAAGCGCAGAGGCCTTCGGCTGCAGCTGCCCTCCAAGACCAAGACCGTAGAGAGAATGCATGGAATTGGAAGTGGCTTTATGCTTCAGTAGGCTTGTCACATTCAGGCCCAGATTGGTTGGAGATGTACGTGCCACCTTGCTACCACCGCGGCTACCGTTCTTCATTTTGGTGGAGCCGAACTTGGTGGCGGCGAAAGTGGCTGTGGTGAAAGTTAAAGGTTGGGTGGAGCGTGGCATGAATGAGGGGCTGACAGAAGCAGACTGGCCAAATGGTGGCGACGGAGAGCTAGATTCAGACGAGACTCCCACTGGGTCGCTGATTGGCATGAAGACCTGAGCATCGGGGTTAAAACTGTTCCTGATCTCCTTATCCAACTCGGACCCGTTCTCGCCATTATCGTCCACGTAAAGCACCTTGATGGGTCCCTTCTCCCCGATCTGGTAGGACACCTCAAACGGGTCGATCCACACACTGAGATCCTGAGGCAAGTTGTTCCGGATGTCTTCGATGTCAATCCCGCTCTCTTTGGCTGCTTCTTCCACTACAGCGTCGACCTTCTCCCCGACGTGTATACACCTGAACCCAGACCCTTTGTATGGCTTGTCAGGGTACCAGTGACCTTCATATTTCTTTTTCAACTGCCGCTCGAGCTCTTCGGCAAAGATGTTCACCCGACGACGAGGGAGTTTGTTGTACAGATAGGATATGATGAAGTTGAGTGCTACTTGGATTTCAAGCTGCATAGCTGCTTCACAGTTGCAAGTGTGTGTGTGTGTGTGTGTGTGTGTGTGTGTGTGCGCCTTCAAGAGCTGATCAAGCCGAGCGTTGCAAAAACCTCCTAGGCAGTAAGTGATCAGTTTGGGCAAACGAGACAATCGCTACCAATGGATTTCTTGTTCCAGAGAGAAGTCTTCTTTATCCTGAGAAAGGGGGAAAAAGAGGCAACATTGTTCAACCTTCAACCAAAGTCTCAAACTTAAGTATCACATAAAAAAAGGTTTACAAGGATTCAGTCCTGAATGCTACTCAGGAAGGGACTGAGAGAAGCACACACACACACACACACACACACCTCCCTCATTAAACAATCGCTTCGTCCCGATCCGGACAAGTGACAAGAAAATGTAGCATTACCCGACCCTGTTAAAACAACCCGCTCCTTCCTGAGAGATCACTGCAGGGCATTTCTTAACGATGCGACACTTGGAGATGACATTGCGCAATAGCTTCAGCGATCGGGTTTCCTCCACCTAGCAGCCAATAACATGGCGAAGTGCACGGGGTGTAGCTCCAACACACCACGGTTTACCAAATTAGTACAGTAAGCGTTTCTTCTACTGGAAACCACACGAATCACACGGTGATCACCGTCAGCACGGCGTGTTTCAGGACCTGCTGGACTCGCTCTCCTTTCGCCCGAGTTTAAACATTTTTCTTTAAAAAAAAAATAAATAAAACGAACACACTGTTGGTTTGCTTCTCGACCGGAGAAATTCAACCAGGCTCTTTGCTTGGCCCCTATCCGTTCCCTGGTGTCTTATTAAACTGGGTTGTTGTTATTTTTTTATTTATTTTGTAGCTGCTGTTGTTCACGAAGCTCGTGCCAACACAGAACACCCGAATCCTACCGACTGGATCATCAAACACCGGGTCCAAATAACCGATAATCCTCTCAAAAGATCAACACTGACAACCGCTTTTTTTCTCTTCGACTTTTCCAGCACTGTAGCTAAAAGGCTTCTGTGAGGAGGAGGAGGAGGAAAAACAAATGCTGGCAAATTAGCAGAGATCCAGCCAGCTCACTCCATATTACCAAAGCTGGGAGATTCTCTCTCCTAGTGCTGCTAACCTGAATATAACTCACCAGGTTAGCAGAATGACAGATTATCTCTCTCTCTCTCTCACACACACACACACACACACACACACACACACACATATATATATATATATATATATGCGAGGTTGCTACGCATTAGCAAAACTAGCTGGTACCTAGCAAGAGCACTCGACGCACAGCTCGGTTTGGGAGGATTTAATCAGGACACAGACAGACACTACACGGATTATCGCTCACTAAACAGACTAAAACTGGTCTCGTGTTATTTTTAAACACGTCGGCGTTAAAATAGAGCTGGTACTCACATGCACGCGCACGACTCCGCTGGAGATTCCGGATGTCGTCGGTTGGTGGCTTCCGCAATGATCTCTAGTTTATCTTTGTGGAGACAGATTCGTTAATTCCAGTTACAGCGCGGTCGTGTTTTTGTTCCTGATCTTTTTTTTTTTCTTCTCCTCGCTTGTTCGTCCTCGGATGGGCCAGTTTGCTTCTTGATAAGCAGCCTGACTCCCCCACTGCCCGGGAGTTTTTACAACTCTGCCCTTTAAACCAGTCCCAGAGCCGCTTTATAGCAAATCCTCCGCTCTGGAACTGAAGTGGGTGGATACACAAGAACACAAGACCATACCCCTGAAGGCGCCATCGATTGGACCGTTTTAGCCTGCGTCACTAACGTACCCTCAACGCTCATTGGTTGCTCAGAAACGTGTGCGCGCGTGTGTGTGTGTGTGGGGGGGGGGCGGGTCACCCAGGACAACCCATATCGTTATTTGACCAATCAGCGACAAGTATGTTAGAGAAGCTAGTTATGTATTAACATTGTTTCTGTGCCTACACAGGGAACCTCAGTGAGTAGATATGCCTTCTAATGCTTTTTTCCACTATGGAAAAAAAACTAACATGTCTTATATCCTGTCACATTAAACATATGCGTGTAAATCGTCTTCAATAGCTGCATGCTTATACCAGAAATCCTAAATCCAACAGCATGGTGGTAATTCGGTCAAAAAGAGAATGTGATATAAAAAAAATATTATATATATATATATATATATATATATATATATATATATAAATTTGGCAGATATTAAACCTGCTCGTGCCCTTGAGTGTTTTGTCTGGATGGGTGGGTGGGAACGATAAAGACTCGTAGCTATTGGCTGCTGGCTTTCTGACGTCACCGTGGCCACTCCTTGTTTTGACCGACGAAACCATGGCTACGTCCCAGTAAGCATACTACCATACTAATGAGTGTTACAGAAGTACGGAACTGTGTTTATTTATTAAAAGCAAGCCATTCCCTGAGAAACCAAACTTACTAAGTACGATATCTGGTCCTTCTTTACTTCTTTCGCTTCTGTTCTTATTGTGTAAACAGTCGTTTGTATTTTATTTGCTTTAATGTTCCCTTTTTCCTTTTAGCATAGCCACGTCTACTGCACCCTGAGACAGGGATTATTGGAGAGAAACACCAATCATATTTATCATGATATAAAATAAACTATTTGCCTTTGTGTAGACATGTAACAATTCATGAAGAGGTTTGGAAAACAAGACATATCACAGAATATATGAAAAACAAAACATTTTTCATAATTCTTAGGAAGATTAAGAAGAAAAAACTAGAATTATTACCATTAGAATTGATTTATCTTTTGATTGGCTGTGTCCCTTTTACTGATCACTGTAATCTTCACACTCACTCACTCACTCACCAAGCCGCTTAATGCTATTAGGGTAGCAGGGATCTCGAGCCTATCTCAGCCGCCACTGGGCAAAGGCTAGGTACACCCTGAACCCCCTCATTTTTCTCTCTTAATTGAGTTGTATCCAATTCCCCCCCATCAAGTATTGCCCTCCCTATCACACGGCTCCCTCTGTGACATGCCATTCTGCTTCCTGCCTCTTTACGAAGTGCTGCACTTCGGGGGGCAACTTAACACACCCCACACAACCATTTCTACTCACATCCACACCTAGG
The DNA here is from genome assembly GCA_028564935.1 of Neosilurus hyrtlii. Taxonomy (NCBI): domain Eukaryota; kingdom Metazoa; phylum Chordata; class Actinopteri; order Siluriformes; family Plotosidae; genus Neosilurus; species Neosilurus hyrtlii. The sequence continues at coordinate 18,691,860 of JAOUQZ010000051.1, forward strand.
GGCAATATGGAACATGTAATCAGCCTAATGTGCTTATGGAAGGAAACTGGAGTACTCGGAGGAAACTCAAACAAGCACAGGGTGATTATTCAGACTCTACATCCACTACACCACCGTGCTGTCCTATTATTATAGTCACTGATAAACTGATTAATCTTACTAGGGTCACAGGGAGGCTGTATACACCCTGATCAGCTCGCCAGACACACACACTCACACACACACACACACACACACACACACACACACACACAAAACAATTCACACTCACACCTAGGGTCAATTTGGAACAGCCAGTTAGCCTAATGTACATGTCTTTGGACTGTGGGAGGATCTTTTCATTAAAGTTATATTACACTGTATATGCATCATTTAAAGGAAAATGTGTGATAACAGGTTTATCATGAATTTGAGAGATGACTTCATTGGTTTTACAAAGAAATAGCACTCATGTAGAGGATTTTTTTAATTAAAGTTATCTTTTGTTAGAAAGTGTTACCCTACCCTATCTGGAATGCCATGGACATTCAAACAACCATTTCCTTTAATACTTTATGAATAAATGTACCAAGTAAATTCCCCTTTGACTCGCTTAGTGTAAGAGTACAGGGCGAAATCCAGAAGGACTTTGAACCCAGCAGTGTAGGACTGGATCATTCGGTGGGGTTATAAATGTCCATAATGCAGAGAAGGAAGATCAAGCTGCCTGTCTGCTTTATTTATTATCAGCCTCTAAGGGTACAAGTGGCTGCTGACAAAGTAAGCTAGTGACCTGATCCGTTTGCGAACTGTGTTTGGAACATAAAGCACAGGCTCATTTATGGCGGGGGTCAATTCCTAGGCCCTTAGCCTCAATGTACAGTGTGTAAATAGATTCTTGACCATATGTTGTAGTCTAATAAACGCTATATTACCCATGTAAGGTATACCAATCTCTTCGATTTCAGTCTGCGTTGACAGGTTTTGAGATCATGCATTTATTTAACAGCACATAGCACAGCAACCACAAATGAAAAGCTCAGTCCATAACAAATGGATACTCCACCCCTTCTTGACGTGCACCTGATCTCCATCCCGTCAGCACTACGTTACACCCTTGCATTTCTCACAAGCCACCACACCTGTCTTATCATAAAAGTGTAAACTGAACTGGAAAATTCTGTGCATGTATTCTGGACCCTGACATTTTTATTTCTTCTTTCAACATTCTCACATCTCTGCTGTTCTTTTGAACTAAAACCAGACAAGGAGAAACAGAAGGAGAATCTCTGATATGTTTGGAGCAAATATCAGTCATGGTGGGAAAAACAACAGGTAGAGAAAGGTGAGATAGATTCCAGATTGGGCCACTACAGGGGTGTGAGTGTCTTTAGTAGCAGGAGCCCAGAAGACACCACATAAGCATTTCCAGCATGACACTGACTCATACAGTGGAGTCGTGCCAGGACAGATGGAACATGAAATTTAAAGGTGCCGGCACATTGTGGCAAAATGCAGCAAAATTGCACCAGAAACTTGTTTGTTGTCAGTGGTATGATTAGTATTTGTTTATTTCATATGCAGATTACATGATGCAATCTGTTTAGTGAGGAGACAGAAATGGAAACTGATTAATTTTCAGATTAGCATCTGACACAGGCATTTTTGCAGTACTTCACAAATATGTCGGGTTGATGAAGCCATTGGCACGCTTCATGGCTTTGAGTTTAAAGTATTGATTGCAGTGAAGTCACCAATCGGTTTTCTCAGTAGAAATGTCAAATGTGGGAAACTGGATGGATGAATGAGTTTGGAAGATGTCAGGTATCAAAATGTAGGACATTTTTAAAGGAGAAAAGCAACTTTGTGAACCTAGTCAAAAAAAAAAAGATTTATAACAAATTCCAAACAGGCTTTCCGCGGGGTTCGTGTAATTAAAATTGGGCCTTGCTTCAGTTATGGACCTCATCCAGATGCTTGAAATGTAATTAGTGCAAAACATATGCAAATCTAGCTGCACTGTGTACTGTGTTACATTATGTTTCTCTCCACCTTATCCTGTACCATGCAACACTAGCACTCCTAGTACATGTCTATATATTGTGTGGAGATGTACTTATTACAAACTGAAAGGGACTTCCACAGGATCACTGATGCTAATGATCGCTGATATGGTACACGTTGGAACGATGGTATGTTATCACTGCCACACGCCCACATAAAACTAAATAATCAATGATTCTACAGTGGTCTCTTTCCACTTTTAATTCAGGTTTAAGAAAATGTAACAAATTATACATAGCAACAAAATAGTTTCAGTCTTTAATTGTATAAGTGTGTAGGTTTTACCTGATAAATTGCCAATGTGGAGCGGCACGGTGGCGTAGTGGTTAGCACTTCCATCTCTCAGCAAGCAGTTCCTTGGTTTTAGACCCGGGCTCGGTGAGGATGTTTCTGTGAGGAGTTTGTATGATCTCGTCTCGCTTGCGTGGGTTTTTCTCCAGGAGCACTGGTTTCCTCCCCAGTCCAAAGACAGGTACCTTAGACAATCTGGATTTTCTCAATTGCGAGTGTGAGTGTAAGTGACTATGTTTGAATGGCCCTGCAATGGACTGGTGAGCTGTGTACCGAGTTGGTGGGGAAGGTCTTCAGCCTTCACGTGACCCTAATAATACATTAATCATTCATTCATTCATTCATTCATTTTTTAAGCCACTTAATCCTAATTATGGCCGCGGGGCCCATTTCAGCTGACTCTGGACAAAGGCAGGGTACACCCTGAACAGCTCACCAGGTGATTGCAGGGCCAACACACAAACAACCATTCACACACACACACACACACACACTCACACCTAGGGGCAATTTGGAACCGCCACTGTGCATGTTATTGGACTGTGGGAGGAAACCGGAGTACCCGGAGAAAACCCATGCAAGCACAGGGAGAACATGCAAACTTCACACAGAAATGCCCTGAGCCTGTGAATTGAAATCGGGAATCGGAATTTCTTGCTGTAAGACGAACGTGCTAACCACTGCACCACCGTGCCGCCTAATGGATAAATCATTTTTGGAGATGAGACGAGACGAAATTGTCAATGTGTTTCAGCAGATGTCCCAAGCCACCAGTTGAAATATGCCTCAGGGAGGAAGGCATGCTTGGAGCTCACAGAAACCAACAAAAAGACAAGAGCTTCCTGACTGCTTCTCTGCTGATATAATGATGCATTTTTTGAACAGAAATATTCACATTTTAGATTGCTCTTGCAATATCCTTTTATATAATATAATATCCTTATATTGGGGGAAAAAAAGGTTTTATAGCTGGATCTGCCCTCCAAGACTCGTTCCCATAGTTAAAGTGTGACTTTAGAGCCAGATGGGTGTAGTTCCACATATTTGTTGGATTTATGCAAATGTAGTCTCTGTAGGCCTCCTACCTTTTCATAAAAATGCAAATTTTTTTAGCGAGGCCCCTCCACCCTGGCATCCAGAGAAGTCAGTTCCACTATTCCCGTTAATGTGATGTCTCTGGTGCTAGATGAATCTGTGTCTGTCCCTTAAGAAAATGACCTTTAAAATACAAACAGTTTGGGGTTTTCTACTTCATTGCCTTATGTACGTTATGTAAAAGTCTCTCAGAAATCCAGTTTGGTGGGTTATTTCTTGCTAATATGTCATTAGTGACAAAACTGCAATGATCATTTCTGTATTTTTTTTTTCAGGGTGTTAGCTTGGACATTTTCTACCAATTGCTTAAGACAGTATCGTATATGACGGCATTTTGAGCCATTTGAGGACTCCATCGTGACTCACAAAATGACTAAGAGGAAAATATCATAATCCTATCTTCCTAAGAATGACAGAACACAGACATATTATGGGTTATTTTAAAGTATTTACATGTTTTACGTGTTTTCTCGAAACTCACTTGTTAGATGTGTACTTGTCTCAGTTTTCTCAATATTGGTATTATTTTCTCATGTACTTAAAGTTGTTGGAATTTATTCCAGAGTGCATGCAGTATGTTATGTTCTCAGCCATTGCGTGGAAATCGACTGTTTGGTTTAAGGGTTTGGGAGAAAGAACATGCCTGAAACCTGCACTTTCTTCCAAGTTAAGTCAAATTTCATCTCTCTCTTTCTCTCTTTCTCCACCACCTCCCTGTCTCTTTCCTATATTTCACAACTCCCACCAGGAGTCTTTAGTCAGGGGCTTGGCTTTCTACCACAAGCTAGAGACCACCTAGAACTCTAAAACTTCTCTAGAACTCTAAAACTTCTCTAGAACTCTAAAACTATTATCAGCTCCACAAACATTCTTCATGCCACTTCGTTGAGGGTCAAACAAGGTTTTTCAGCTTCATGTTCATTGTGAGGCTAATAATGTTTTTTTTCAAGGCTATAAAACTTTTGTGTGAGCTGTAAGGGGAAACATGCCATCTTACCTGGAATCTGTGTATAAATGCATTTCATGTGCGAACCCAACAGGGATCATTTCATTACACACTCGGTTATAAAACAGGTTCCATAACATCATATGGCACAAGTAGTAGCAACATGGCCATTAAGTTTTAAAGTACACTCTAGTGTTTACAGCTTCAGCAATACCACCAAGACCTTTTAGACAGCAGCTGTGTATCCATGGCAACTATCAATGGTAAAGACAATCTTAGTCCTCTCCACAGTGAAACAGAAAAGGAAAGCATGGTAAATTGAATGCTCACCCTCATTGCATAAATGAATCTGATTTGTTGCATGTACAGGTCAGAAGAAAAGGACAGAAACAAAAGAAGGTGATGAGAAGTGTTCGCTGCCTAGAGATGAGTCACTGTGTTTTGCTTGTCACCTGGAGATAAAGTACGAAGCAGATGGAATACGACTATGATTTCAAACACAGGCGCATTGTTTATTGAATAGGAAGAAAGAATGTGCCATGAGAAAACACACAGAAGCACCCACACACCCACAGAAACACTCACAGACTCACACCCATACAGTACACATGCGATAATGCATACGCAGTAAGAAGAGAGGCCGAGCTAAATTTCGCTGACAGATGATTCCAGAAAATATAAAAGAAAGCTGATAGGCAGAGAAAGTGAGTTAAAAAAAAAAGAACAGTAATGCTGTAATGGAGATGACTTGACTTACAGTCTGATTCAGCACCTTAATCTTCACTCTCTGGAGATTTGATTTGAGACACATGATTTTATGCGTTTCCATAACAGTTGTTAAAAAGGAAGATAATAGCTGCGTTAATGTGATTACTGGTTATAAAATTAATGGGCGTTATTTTTGTGTAATGTTTCACACACTACTCCCTTTCAAAATACATGTGACCATTCTTGCTTATCCATCAGGGTCGCAGAGAATACAGGAGCCAACCCCAGCTGACCTTGGGTGAGATGCAGGGTACGCCCTGAACAGGTCACCTATGGGCAACACATTCGCATCCTTCAGCAATTTAGTATTGCCAGTTCATTAAATGTGCATGTCCTTGGACTGTGAGAGGAAACTGGAGCATCTGGAGGAAACCTACACAAGCGAAGGACATGCAAAGTCTACACGGAAAGGCCAAGTGTTGAACCCTGAACCTTCTCGCTTTGAGCTGACACTACTAACCTCTGAGCCAGCCACTTCAACCACCAACCCCCCAACACTAAAAGTAAATCAATAATTGTGGAAAATCCAACATAATGAGCTGTATGTGCTTTTCTGCATAGACGTTTCCAATCAGAAACAAAACAAAACAAACCAAAAAAAAAAAAAACATTTTGAATTGTTCTTTATGGAAATATGTTATAAATGAAGGGAAGTTTTCAGACACCATAGTGACTGACCTTTACTAAAACTGGAATTTGACATGGTGGACATGAGTAAATACACACAAGACATGTACACACAGATTAATGTAGTCACTCCTCTCTGAGAAGGTCAAATAGGTAATGTTTGTTTTAATCTATAAATGTGCTGTTGGAAAGGTGTAACCCAATAAGCTCTGATTCAAATATAACTGCAAGACACAAATTAGATAATTAGTATGCATCTAAATCCAGGGATTCTTTCAATCCAAATGGCAGCAACCTCAAACAGTTTTCCCACGCACCACTTTTCCGAGCACAGTATTAATAGTCTGAGCAGAGCAATAATTTTGTTTGTGTGTGCTGCACACAGCATAAATTGTTCTAATAGGAAAAAAAAAAGAAAAAGAAAAAGAAAACACCAAAGTCCAAGCCTAAGAACCTTGTCCTGCTTGTGTATTCATGCTAGCTTTGTTATTAACACGTTTTTCTCTCTACGTGGCGTTAGTCATACATGAGGGAGCACATAACCCAGGTAAGAAATCAATTTGTTCACCCTGATGTTGGTCAGCTAAATCCATAGCAGGAGGTCATGTCCGGTATCTAATCTCATCCTGTAATACACACAGTTCAGATAATCATTACTGCACGCCTACAGCATGCCTCGCTTTTAATTCTATTTGTACACAAATCCTAAACTAGAGTTATATCTGAACTGCTTAATGGAATGGTGTCTAGTTGCATTGCTGAGCTGCACCTTGTGTGCTTTGCTCTAATTTTCAGAATGCCATTTTGGGTTGAATGTAGTTGACATGTGTTTCGGTTGAGAGATGACCTTCTCACTGTATCCTCTCTGATTATTCTTTGAGAGCTTTATATGCTGCCCTTTTTACTGCTAGCATGATGATGAGTATTAATGGTGTGTGTGTGTGTGTGTGTGTGTGTGTGTGTGTGTGTGTGTGTGTGTGTGTACGCACACGTGAGTAGAGGAGGCAGGAAAACTAATCACCCAGCCTCGGCACTGAGGAAAATGTCAATGTCATTTTGAGATTTATGAAGCATGGAAGGCTGCTCCGGGAGAACAATGTCCTCTCGGCTTCATCTGCACATTCAATTAGCCCCTTTTTTTGTCCCAACTCGCCCTTATAAATCTGTTATTTCTGTTCTACCAGGACAGAAGGGCAGCATATGGGTCAGACCAGTCCAACCCCTACACTGGCCAAACAGGTTGTGGAATTTCAGTGTCATTTTCTGAGTGCGTTTGTCAGGTCTGTCGTCATTGTTGTGTTTTTGTCAGAAAGTCATGTGTCAGTCACATGTCATCTTTGGCCAGGTTATATCTGCTGAACTTTTCAACTTCACATGCAATCATTGAATTTTCCATACACCATGGGTTTTCATCCATTCTAATTTGTATAGATCCTTTTCTGGGCCAAATCTATATCCCTCGCTTGTCTGAGTGCGCTAAAGGCTTCTCTGTGCATGTTAGGAGTACTGTGAGCTCTAAGAGCTGATCTGTGTCCGGTAGTCCCTTAGTAAATCAAAACTGACTAAGAATGTCACGGTGATGTGCTGACTGTTCCCACGTGGATGTGAAAAGCCATTTATCACTGATGGGACAGACTCCAGTGGGAAGTCAAAGAGGTTTCCTTCCTTCATATTCACACTTTCTCATAGCAACGCTCTGCTATGGGTCAGCCGAAAGGAAACACAACCCTTAGAAACCAAAACAACCTTTTATCATTCTATGAGTGAGGTATTTTAGCTAGTGCATGACATCGCTCCAAATGACACAAGTCCTTATTTTCATCCATTCTGGCTGGATATCAGTGGTAACATGAGTAGTTTGTTTGACACTTATTTCAGTGTTTGAGCAGCTACACACAAGTCATCTGTTTTGAATGAAGCTGCAGGTGCTAAACAGTGCTACACTCGATATAAATATTTCATCCTGAAGACAGAAAAAGCAAAGACTTCAGGGTGCCAAGGCACTTCTTGCCGATATCTCTAGCTACATCAACAGAATTGTTTAGAACCTTCATGCTTCTTATTTTTTTGTGGATAAAAAGTTCAATGCACAGAGTGTTTACTGCGAGGTGAAATGACCTCACTGACTCACAGCAGCGCTTTGCAAAAATAAATAAATAAATAAACAAACACACACACACACACACACTCAGCTTGTGCACAGTGTATTATGATGGCAATTCTTCTAAAACAAATCATACTTAAGGGCATACAGACTTTAAATATGTAAAGATTATTATTATTGTTGTTGTTAAATTTCTGTTTGTGTCTCTCGGAGTCACATAGTGTTTGAATATATAGTTTTGAGTCCAGATTTTTATGAGGAGAAAAATATTGTATATAATTGATATTAGTCCAGTAATGAGTTGTTATAAAAGCTATGTAACCCTGAAGGCCAAATAACCATGTAAAAGTAACCAGCTTGTTTCATTTACAGCCTGCTTACATAACACTTCATACTATCAACAATTATATATTTCTGATTGCTCAATAAGAACATATTTCCTGTCTTAGGCAGTGTCCGAAAATCTATACTCTGCATACTGACCCAGTATACACGGTGTACTGCAAACTACTCCCCATCCTGTCTACCTCTCACAGTCTATTTCACAGGGGCTGGTACCAGCAAATCAGATAAACCAGCTACTTTACAGTCCGTATCATATGCTAGCTTGTGACTTGGCTAGTGCTTGCTGTATAAACAGCATCTAGCTTGACTAGCAGGCATTTGGTTACATTAGGGAGCTAGTCAGCTAGCATTCATATTTTTTTATGGTATTGTTCTATTAAAAATAAATAAATACATAAAAAATAAAATAAAACGTACATAAAATGTATGAAAACGTTGCAAAATATGCAACTGATTCTTTACATAAGTGTCTTATTTATTTTATATTTGGAGCTGGAGTCAAAAGCTCTGTCTAGCTATTTATTTATATAGTTGCTTACTTACTTATTAATTTATTTATTTTGGGGGGTTTTGTTTTGTTTGGAAAATCACCACATTGTATCATAGGATGCCAAATGGTTGTATACTGGAAATTTTCATGTACTGCATACTACTTAGTACTTTATATTAGGATCAATATGCAAGCAGTATTCAGTACCAAGTTTCTGACCCAGCATTAGATCATCTAGAGCATTCATCATACACTGTTGATGTTCCTGTGTAAGTTGTTAGTATAGAAATGATGTCACGATCCAACAAACGTTAATATTCCTGTAATGACGGCTGACATTATTTTTATTGACGTTATTAATGGCAGCTGTAAATAAATACATATAAAATAGAAGCAACACCTTTTGACCAATAAGATTGATGAGTTCAAAATCACAGCGGGGTAAATGAAAAGATTCTGGTCTCGTTGTAAGTACTGGTTGCAGTTTTCCATGTGTGAATGTGTGGACAGCTTTACAATAAAAATTTAGCAATCTGCATCCATGTTCGGCATGTGTGCACAAGGTACTTAACGGTTGACTCAGTACACATTATGGAAAGGACTCTATTTCAGTTACGGTGCCTAGAGAAAATTATAAAGAATATAATGCTAGCCTATTCATCAGATTTAAACGGACAACTGTGGTGAACATTAACATCACACTCTTTCACCAGAAAATTCCTGGTTGAAATTTGCATCCAGCCGTGGTTGCATTTGCATCATTTCTCATTTTCTGTCTGCTTCAGGCTTATCTCAACTTGCCAGATGATTTCGGATTTGTGCCATCTTAATATTTGTCTATAAACAAAATGGACTTGTCAGGGCCTAGAGGTGTATGGCCGTCTGTGCAGCATGTGAAAGGGCTGTGCAAATGACCCATCGGCAGCTAAAGCCTTTGATCATATTACAATTCAAGATGGTTTACAGCACAGTTGTTCTGCAAATGAGGTTGCTCATATTGTGACTTGAGAAGAAACAGTGCAGATTCATTGTATTTATTACTCATTTATAGCCCTAATACAAATAAAAACCCGATGACACTGTGAAAAAAATTAAATGTAAATAAAAAAATTGTATCCAGTGCAGACCTCATAAACCCATATTTTATTCACAACAGAACATTTAAAATATATCAGTTGTTGAAAGTGAGACATTTTATTTTGTTATGAAAGGGACAAGGCTGAAAATCAATACTGGATCTGTGTGATCTTCGGTCCCTCAGGTGGGACTACATTAAAAACAGGCATGACTCTGACATGTAAGTCACTGCATGGGCTCATGAACACTTCCAGAAATCATTGTCTGTGAACACATATATATTCACAAATTTTCTTTACACGTTCTAATGAGTCAAATATTTTGAGGTTGTATTAAAAAGTATATAGTAGACAGAATAATATTAAGGTGGCACAGTGGCGTTGCAGTTAGCAAATCTGCCTCACAACAAGAAGGTTCAGAGTTCAAGTCCTGGGATCAGCAAGGACTGTTCTGTGTGGAGTTGGCATGTTCTCCCCGTGCTTGCGTGGGCTTCCTTTTTGTACACTGGTTTCCTCCCACAATCCAAAAACAGACACATTAGTCTAATTGGCTGTTCCAAATTGCCTGGAGGTGTGAATGGTTGTGTGTGTGTGTGTGTGTGTGTTGGCTCTGCGATTGCCCGCAAGCCATTCAAAGTGTACCCCACCTTGGCCAAGTGCCGTCCCATGACCCTAATAGGAACAAGCGGTTTGGCAAATGAGTGAGTTTGTGAGAAAATGTACTTCAGCAGTAGTTAAAATAAATTCATGGGGCAGGTTGTTTTCCAGCTTCTAAGGCTGAACAAGAGTTACTAATCTCTATCAAATGTGCTGAGCCTATTAATCATTGTACAATAGTGTGTTCTAACATGTGCATATGTTTGTATGGACTCACTCATACTGCAATTTCCAGCCTTTCTTTGGTTTTAGTCCATTGTCAGAAGCTTCTAATTAATCATGCATTATCGAGAGCTGGAACTTGATGAGGTTTTCCAATTTGCTTTAAGCCCCAGCAGGTATACTCGGGTATACAGCTTGCCGAAGAGGACATCTGGGGTCACTCATTCTAATGTATTGTTATAGTCACCCTACAGACGATGCCTCAGTTTATTCAGCACACTAAATCTTGCTATATTCAGTGAAATGGTGCTTCTAATCTGTCCCTTTCATAGAGGTTGCCCTTATAGGAGAACAGCAGCCGAACAATCACATGCCATTCAGGATTAGGCCACATGCTGTGCAAAATATTGTCTCTCAATTCCAACAGCACTAGGAAAAGCTCTGTCTTGTAATGGGCTAGGGTCCAACCAGGTTGTTTCTCTTGCAGACTGCTACCAGGCTGTACGACAAGCCGCAAGTGATTCGCGAGACTCCAATATGAATTTAGAAGGATGGCGAAATGACTTTGTACATCATCACGTCCATAAAATCGCACTATCCAAGTACTGTGTAATATAACTCGTTTTTTTTTTTATGTTTATAGCTTTTATGTATCCATCTATAACATATAAAAAGAGGACGACCTCGAGTTTACTTCACAGTGTTAGATTTGGTGGGGTTTCAGTTTTATTCCCTGTACGCTGCAGGTCCATATGACCAAGGGAAAGGGAGGAGCAGCTTGCTGCCTCAGTGGGTCATCTGCACTTCCTCTGCCGATACCGAGCTCTCTGTGAGTTCACCGTCTGTTATCACACGCCTCACCTGCCATGCCGGCGGCCCAGCCAAACTGAGGGCACTCTAAGCGGCTTCAAGAGACAAGGGGTTCTACAGTGCTGCGATCCTGACATGCGCCAATGAAATGCATGTCACTGATGTCACTTAGGCGAATGAATGAAAGAGAACACAGTACATGATGTGGTTGTCACTGGGAATGTTACAGCGCGTGAGTAATGTGGACCTGATGGTAATTTTTTCAGGACTCAGGAGCATGAAGCATTAATTGAAGGATGTAGACTAGAACTGATGGATTTTTCTGATTTTATAGCATCATGATGGTGTGCTGCTTCACTGGCAGTCAGACAGTTATAGAAGAAAGTACACAGCTATTAATTTGAAAAACACTCTCAGGATTCAATTCATTTTATAAAATGAGGTGTGAAAGCAATTATAATTTGGGTTGATTAACAGTGGAAGGAAGACAAGTGAGGATCTTATATTTGTATATCTTGGTTTAACAAAAATGTTCCTACAAGGATAGGAATATCTGACAGGTTTGGTTTTGTGGGGTCCTTTTGGTTTCTGATACTGCTTTTCAATCAATAGGTCTTGAACCAGTTGCGTTGCATTCAGGACTCTTTGCACCTCGGTCCTAGATGGACCTGGCTGGCACTGAGCAGAACCATTGCAATCAAGAATGTGTCATCTACGAAGGGCATTGCACAATACACAACAGAAGTAAACAGTAGCAGCAAGATGGCGGGTTACAATAATTACCCCACATTACATCAGTGGACACAGCAGGGGTGGGGGTGGTCAAAATAGAGAAATGTGCAGTTTTTGAGTCTAGACTATGTCATTAGGGGGTATGGTAGGGTAGTGGTTAGCACATCCGCCTCACTGCAAGAAGGTCCTGGGTTCCAGTCCCGGGTTTCAACAATTCTGTGCCACTGTTGTACTACATGACTGAAGTCTTTACTAGGATTCAGTTACATCAGTAATACTTTTTAAGTTCATACTGCGTCCTGATTCGTCCACATCAACGCTATCTTTTTTAACATCACCAAAGTTTGACCATGTCGTAAATGTATATTGGCTTTTATTAAGCAGTGTAAAAAGGTTGTTCCATGGTGTGGTTGTTACTGGGAATGTAACAGTGTACAAGTAATGAACATTTGATAGAACAGTGTTCCATACACAAAGAAAAGCAATCAACAAGCTCAAGCTCCTTTGACCAGAACTGACTGATCTGTTTTTATATTTTAATATTATGATAGCTCGGTGATCTGGGATTGACATTGTTCCAATGATGACAAGCAACAAAAACACCAAATGCTATCAAATTGCTAACACTGGAATCATGGATGTATGCCAGCATGACTGTGATTCAGCCTTGTTCCTTGTGTTCTTGGAATCGGTTCTAGACCCATTACAACTCTGAATGGGATACAGTGGTGCAGTTAATGAAGATGAATGAACCTGCTTACAATATTTATCTTGCATAAAAATATAGGTGCATATTATTAAAAGACAGTTCACCAAAATATAAGTGATCTTATATGGTCCCGTGATATAAGGAATGTGTAGAAAAGACCTATGATGTCTATACAGTTTACCTGAAGTGGACATTCAAATCATGAAATGTTAATAGACTGCAGTTTTACATAACAGCTCTATGAAACCCGGCACACTAGAGTACGGTACAGGGAAATCTTGTCCAATGATTTATTACTGTTCACTGTGCACTGCACTATATATTTTCACTGTCGAAGCAAAAGTCTCTTTTTATTTTATCATATTTCCCTGATGCACACCTTTAAATATGCATATATCTATGTCTGGTCACATGACAGCTGACACTGTTCCTTCTCTCCTTAAAACAGGAAATACTTAAATTAGACGTGCTTCATTGGGAGGTGTGTATAGTGCTCAGCTGTAAAATAGCACATCTCACATGACTGTTTACCAGACCTGCCTTAATAACCACCCATGACATGAGCTTAACACCAGATCCATTTCACATAAAAGCAAAGCTTGGTTAATTCATGTGCCTGGCAGTTCATGCATTTTGGGGCCATGTCAAAGGGGAAAGTTAAGTATTCACTAGCCTGGCCCTAACAGGGGTCTGAGACAACAGTATGTGAAACAAACAAGGTCTTTTTATAGATAAGTAGCCTTATGAAGCCTGATGGCCAGTAAAATGCAATTTAGTGCTGATGATCTCTTAGGTTGCATTAGAAAAGCCTTGAGGACCCACTTAGTGCAAATACATATAAATACATTAATGGTTTTGTTGCATTTCTGCAGATGGACCACAACAATATGGGTCCCAGTGTACAGCTATTAAGGCAGCCTTTTCCTTGTTCATGCTTATCTATGCTTTAGGTAAAAGGACTTTTGGCCTGATTAGAATTATAATAAAGGCTAAAATTTCAGGTTGGCACGCTGTGCTTTCTTTCATTTTAACTGGCCATGATAAAGGCAAGACTTGCTAATGTGATGATGAGTAAAGCAGCATCCACATAGGAAGCGATGAGCAACAAGTGATTCAAGAGACATACAAATCGCCTCGCGACAGAAGTAAATCTCGCTCATGGCCAGCTCTGGTTGACTAAGTAACCCTTTCGCATGTGTCCTGCTTCCAAATGTTTCTGATTAAAACTGTGAGCAGTGAATAGTTTTTGCTGTACAGGAAGTGTAGATCCGCAAGCAGCACCTGGCTAGTTCAACTAATAAATAGCTTATGTTATCATTAGATTATATTATTTTACATAACTTGTTCTTGTTCGTGTTCTTCTTCTTCATATTATTATTATTATAATATATAAACATGGACCCAAGCATGGCGTTTATGGTTATTATCCTTGTAAAATTTTGGTGAGCAGTCATAAAGCACAGCATTTTTAGACACAGCAAATATGAGCTGCTCTTTATGTTGATGTAGGCTCTCAGTAAATCATTAAACTCATGTTTGTTGTTTCCCTATGGAAAATGTTTTGGGGAAATTTGGCTTCTAGTTCTCTATTTGGCTCTAGCTCTTTTCGTTCACTGCTTTCTGTTTGGACACAGGAGTCCAGGAGTTCTGTTTCAATCATTGCTTTCGTTCATTGCTCGTCATTGAACAGTTTCTGCATGGACACAGGAGTCTATTGGTGAATTGTTGAAGGTTTTTCCAATGCAAAGGAGAAAACTGAAATAGAACAGCATGTTCTGCACAAGGTATTGTTTCCCTGCTCCCATCACAGCAGATTGAACTAAGTTAATTAACAGCCCTTCCTGAGTTGAAGTAGGTGTATTAGAGCAGGAAAAACACAATAATGTGCAGGACAGGTAAACTCCTGGACTATTATTGGGATACCTTTTGCATGAGAACTACAGTTTCAGAGACTGATCATTTTTTCCTTAATTAATTCTTCATTTGTCACCTTTTTATCATGGTTAAAAAGTGTCTCACTGGGCGTCTGAACAGTTGGTGACTTGCCATTCATTCTTCAAAACATCTACTATTAGTCTCCAGGTACTCACTCACTCACTTCGCCGAAGTTTACTACCCCCCATGAAGTTTTGAACATGAAAATATCTTTTTGCCAAATGGTCAGCAAATATTCACAACAGACAAGAAATGCAAACGTTCTTTGTGGTCATCAACTATTCTTCAATCATTTAATCATTCCTTTCTCAGGAATATGGTGACTTGTTGAAGAATACTTGGATAATGCTTAGCAAACAATTTGCAGACTCTGCGTATAACTGGCGAACGTCTGTGGTCATGTGACCATCACATATCTGTGACGCTATATGAAGGTGACTCAGCAAGAGATTGGCAAACAGCCAGAGGACAATTGGTGCAGTTACCAGAGTCGCCAGGTTTTTCCAAAATGTCACTGACTGTTCATTTGTCAGCTGTTCATTAAATCAAAGTCTTCAATAAATCACCAATTAGAATCTCACTGACTGACTAATACTTGGTGAATAGTTCAAATTCGTAAGAAAATGTGCAAACCGATAGTCGCCAATGTCGCCAAACGTTTCTTGCTCATTGAGATACGTACTAACCTTAGAGTTGCAATAGATCTGGAGCCCTTTCTGGGAAAAGTCCATTTGGGATTAAAATTGCAAAGTTAGGCAAGAAATGATGTATTTCATAGCTTATCTCTTGAGACCAACGTTACCCAACTACCTGAGGACCTTAGAATACAGGTTAGGGTGTAAGAGTGCAATGACTTGAGGAGTTAAGGTGGCAGCCGTGGCTTAATGGATAGAGAAGTGGCTTTGGGACCTGAAGGTCACTGGTTCAATTCTCAAACCAGCAGGAAAAATGTGTGGCGGTGGGGGAGTGACTTGCACCTTCCCTTCCTCCACATTAATGGCTGAAGTGCCCTTGAGTAAGGCATGTAATCCCCAACTGCTCTCCAGGCGATCCCAATGTGTGTGGCAGCCCACTGTTCCAAGTGTGTGTGCTCACTGCTTACGTGTGTGTGATCACTTTGGATGGGTTAAATGCAGAGGCAATAATTTCCCTTGCAGGATTAATACAGTATGTCAAGATCAAAATCAAATTCAAATTATGGTTGCAAAATTAAACAGCGTTATTTTTTATAGGGACATGAAACAAAGTCAGTGCAATTGAGAGAATAGGTTAAACGTGAGCACTCCATTCATCTACCCATTATCCATACCGCTTATCCAGGGGTAAACTGGATTAGTCCCAGTTGTTTTTGGGCAGGTGGTGAGGTACACCAAGTTGCCAGTCTATTGCAGAGCTACACAGATACAAACAACCATTCACACTAACATTCACATTTATGGCCAATTTAATATAGCCAGTTGACCTAATGTGCAAATCTCTGGAAGATGCTGAAGTACCTGGAAGAAAACTAACACAAGCTCCAGGAGAACATGCAAACAACATGCAGAAAGTCCCCTTGCTCAAGATGCAATCCCAGAACCTACTCAGTAAGGCAACAATCACAGCCACTAAACCACAAGTGAGCATGCATGCATACACACACACACAAACATATTAATATTGGGAAAGTGTGTCCATAATTTCAATGATGGACAAGCAGTTGATGGAGAACCAAGAGCTTCATGCTGACCTACTTTTGAGTGTCATCTGCATACTAGCGGACGAGGATTTGATAAACTGAGAGAGAGAGAGAGCGCACTATAAGTGCTATACTGTGGACAGAAATCAGTAGAGGGTGGCAGGGTGACATAGTGGTTAGCATGTCCGCCTCACTGCAAGCAGGTCCTGGGTTCTAGTCCTGGGCTCAGGCTCTGTGTGGAGTTTGCATGTTCTCCACGTGCTTGTTCTGAACTGAATTGTTTGTTCCAACCCCTAGGGATGAATGTGAATGGTTGTGTGTGATTTGGCCCTGTGATAGTTTGGCGAGCTGTTCAGGGTATACCCTGCCTTTGCCCAGTGTCGGCCGGGATAGGACCCAGCCTCCCCAATCACCCTAATAGGATTAAACAGATCAGAAAATGAATTACTGAGTGAGAAATCAGTTGGATAAGCTGTTAGTGACAGGATAGTTTTACTGGTTAGTAGTTACAATAAAACTACTAAATAACTAATAACTAGCAAAATCATCTGTCCTATCATTTATAGATTGCAAGTCCGAATATTGATGAAGCCACAATCAAACGTAGACAGAAGTCCAGGAGAGCAAAACACCATGTTCTTCACAATGACACCAGCCAATCATACAGTTGTGTTCAAAATTATTCAACCCCCACTGAAATTGAATGTTTTGGCCAGTTTGACATTGATTTCGATCATTCAGTCATCTTGCTTACATTTACATGAAAGAGGCACTTGTAGGTCAGAGAAATATAAACTTAAGTTTATAA
>JAOUQZ010000051.1:18709235-18721562 GCA_028564935.1 Neosilurus hyrtlii
ATTCCAAATGTACACTATAGTCCCTAAAGCCCTTTACAGCATTGGGGGTTGAATAATTTTGAACACAACTGTAGGTGCATGTGAGCTCATGCATGAAGAAAAGGACAGACAATGCTTTCCTCTGAGTGTCTTAATCTGAGATGTATTGATGCATTAGCAGTATTTCAAAAATATAAGAAGAAAGAAGGTTGCCTTCACATGTTTTAGAGGAAGAACGTAATAGTTAAGCCCATCCTTCTCAGCTGGTAGTTTAGTCATTTGATAGCGGCGAGTTATCTATTGTTTACTAGTAGGAATAAGCAATGTCAAATTGTAAAAAAAAAGGGGGAAATAAATTAGCAATTTAAGTTTATTTATTATTTACAGTAGCAGGAATGGGTTTAGGCTTAACACGGTAAGATTAATAATAAAACTATAATGAGATGAGCAAAGAGTACATAGGGCATCCTTGCACTTAAGTAAATGATCAATACAAGTCATGGCATGGTTAGTAAAGCTTGTGTTTTGAGTGCTCAAGAGAACTTGATGTTCTGGAGTATAAAGAGATAGAACCAGTAAAAGCAGGGCCACACTTTCTTCTACATGTTTTTCTGACAGTAGAAATGCCAGACTGTCAAAACTGGTTGATTAGTACATACTACATGTTACTGCAAGTCTGGAAGAGTTTGGCAGTTAAGTGACTCGCAGCAGCACAACAACATCAGTGAAACGACAACAGACATTCCACTGTACTTGTACCAAGCCAACATCATGGAGGCTTTTTTTCTTATAGATGTATCCCTGTTTGCTGTTTCTTTGTGTGTTATGTTCTCTGTATACAGAATGAAACAGAGGATTTCAGAAAGGTTCACAGGACATCTGGGTGAGACCTGCATCAGGACAGAAATGGCATGGGATGCTAGAAAAACATTTACTGACTGCCCTTACTCTAAACTAGGCTACTTCTTTGGAAATAGAAATAACTAAATTTCAAAGGCAGGTAAAATATCAAGTGAGGGATAAAAGAGCCCTGCACACATTCACAGCTGAGATCAGTTATGAATTTGAATCATGTAGCTGAGGTTGTGAAACTATCAGAGCCAGAATTAACCCACCATGCTGATAGTGCTAGCTATTTTTTAGTGTAATCAATCAAACCAAAGCACCAATGTAGATCTAAATGAGCACACTGTCTATCTTGACTTCTTGTAATAGAACACATCCTGGTTCATCTCACTGCACATGGGTTAATGGAAAGGCAGTAAGAGAGCGGAGATACAGCAGATTGCTAGAATCAGGAGTAATAGAGAATTTATGGGATATGTGTATATATATATATATATATATATATATATGTGTGTGTGTGTGTGTGTGTGTGTGTGTGTGTGTATGTATGTATGTATGTACACATAAACCCACATGATTGGGTTGTGGCAAGCACTCGTAACCTCTCTATCTTTGGAGGATAGCTATGGGAGGTTTTAAATGGTAGTATAGTCTCTACGTTGCAATTGGCTACTATACTCCAGTGTTTCATAAGAAAGACATTAGCCATAACATTTAAAAAAAATCATAACTGATGACAAGTGAAGCAGAAAGCACTAGTTATCTCATTAAGGAGTGGGATGTATTAGGCAGCATGTAAACAGTGAGTTCTTGAAGGTGATGTGTTGGAAGCAGGAAAAATGAGCAAGTGGAGTTTGACAAGGGCCACATTACGTTAGCTAAATGACAGGGTCCATTCATCTACTAAACGGCAAGTCTTGTGTGGTGTTTACAGTATACAGTGGTAAGTACATACTAAAGGTGGTTCAAGAAAGGACAGCCAGTGAACTGGCGAGAGTTTCATGGGTGCCCAAGGCTCACTGATGTGTGTAGAGAGCGAAGGCAAGTACATCTGTTCTGATCCCACAGGAGAGCTACTGTAGCACAAACTGCTGAAACTGTTAAAGCTGTTAATGATAGAAAGGTGTCAGAACACAATGCATTGCTGCTTGTTGCATATGTATAGCTTTAGGGCAGTCATGGGTGTTAATGTTATGGCTGACTGGTGTATGTACTGTAACAGCAAGTTTACTTAAATGTTATAGGCATAAGTGTGTTTTTTTTAACCTATCCTTTAGTACACAAAGGAAAAATGACAGCTTTGTAGCTTAGTGTCCATCTGCTGCTCCTATCATCTGGGTAATATCAGGAAAACTGCTGAATGCTTTAAAAAATGCTATTTGAATTTGGCAGATACAAAATCAGGTTAACTTTGCTGTTAAAATTAATTTCTCTGGAGATTACAATCCTAGATAACAGAACATAAGTGATGGTGTGTAAAAGAAACAGGCGCAAGGGGGAAATAAAGGTATCATGCTACTAGGAGATCTGAGTGATGATTTATGAGTAACTTTACCGTATTTTTGCAGGTTTGTATGTGAATAAGAGGCAACTTATTGTCCACAGCTCTGACTGCTACTCCACATTGGCATATTTTGCAACATGGATTTGGTTTCCATTTGCTATTTATATAACTAGGAGGTGATTATTCATCCATGTTCTTCTGTCCTGCTGGTGGTGGTTGTGGTGGGGGGTTTGGGGTGGGGGAATAGTTATATATCAAATAAATGCAGACCTTGCAGTCTACACTTGCCTAGAAGTGTACAAAAGAGAATTTGCACTAAAGACTGTTTTCCTTTCCTCGCGAGTTCCACTAAGGTCACAACTCAAATAATAATAATAATAATAATAATAATAATTCCCAGGAGCGTGTTTGGATTTTTCGAACCCACTGATATACTGAAGGGGGATTGTGAGGAAAATGAGCACAACTGTAGATTAACATTCCTGTCAGTTGCTGAGTGAGGTCACGAGGACGATGCTTCATCCTACCCTGAAACACGCTCACCCCTACAGCACTTTGTCCCAACAGTCTCTCTCCTCGCTGAGAGCGTTAGAACACTTTCAAAGTTATTTAGTCTGTGTAGGGATATTCTGTCTACTTCATGCCATGCCTGATTCCAGCGCTAAATTCATGTTCTGATACATTTTGAAAGGGAATGGGTTTGATCTGAAGTGGGCCGGTGCTGATGTAATGACCTGCAAGAGCGGAATGAATGAGAAAGTGAATTGCATGTAAATAGACTGGTATATTAAATCCACACAGAGAATTCGAATAATACATTCCCACATCTGTTTGCAGTGACTTTTGAGGGGTTATTTTTTTCCAGTGTTAAAATGTGGCAATAATAATCTCATGCATGCGCTGACGAACTGTAACAGATGCTAAATTTTTCAGTGGGGGGGTCATTTGGCCCAGACAAGATCATAACGTTCTACTCATCTCTCCAGAGCAACTTTTTCTTTTGGTTATATTATGGTGTCATTGTGACAAAAATTAACCTTAGTAGTGATTATATGTGCCTGCCCTGAGTAGCGTGGTGAAGGAAACAGCTGTTAGACTGAGAACAGGAGACACCAGGGCCAGAGTTAGCAAATACTTTCAGCTAGTTTGACGTTTGATATATATACTATATTTAACTACACTATCAAATTTAATTTTTTATCTGTCTCACTCACTCTCTCTCTCACACACACACACACACACACACAAATATGTTGTTAGCAATTACTAGCAAAGCAGGGCTGTCAATAAAACTTCAGCAACCAGCTAGTTTATTTCTGCCAAGCAGAATAGCTTTCAATATTTCTTCTTTCTGGTAATCTAAAGGAAATCAAATTAAAACCAAGTTGAATTTAAGATAAAAATTTTACCTGTCTGGAATATTTATATATGCATAAAAATATCAACGTTTATGAGACTAATCATGTTTTCTTTAACCGGCTAAATCTGCACTGCAACTATATTTTGCAAAATGTAAATGGAAACAGGTTGTTTTCATGATGTTTCCACATTTAACTGTCTTAACATGCGAAGAGGAGCCAATGGAAACACTGCCTTTTTGAAAAAGCGCTCTATAAGTGCTTTCCCGAGGACAGAAACTATCGTGAGAGGAATGAAAATGCAAACTATTTACAACTGTGTTTTGTCGAATATTATTATTAAAGATTCTCTTTTCTTCATGGCTGGAATGCAAACCTGGTTCTGTCACTGTCGCCACATCACCAAAAGGTATTTTATTTTGATAAACCCTACTGCTATATAGTATAGCTTCTGATCCCAACGTTTTAACTTTATAACAGAAGTGTTGCATTTACTTTCATCTAAAGAGTAGAATTATATTTGTCTTTTTCAGATTTTTTTTTTTTACACTGAGTTATGCCACCTAGAACATCACCTATAATTCCAGCCAATGAAAAGTTCAGAAGAAACACTGGTCTGGCCGTGATGTAGATCAAACCCATTATTATCAGCTGATCCATTGTGGATATAGTTTGTGGAACGTGTCGTTAGTGTCCTTTCTACATCACTGTGTGGCTGTTGGCTGTTCAACAAGATTGAAATCCAGACCAATCAAACCAGCTACAGCTATTGGTTAGTTTACACACAGTTGGCTGAAAATATTAAACATGGCGACCTTGTGGAGGGTCCACAATTTCGCTGCTCTATTTACTGTTTAGTGGATTTTGTTTTTTTAAATTGGGAAAATGTGTGGTTTTGTTGTTTTGGAAGCTGAAATAGTGATCTTCCCTCTAAAGTGCACCCTGCACTATACATTTTCTTTTCCTTTAAGAAAATTATGTAAATTCAGACCATGGAAAGAGAAGCTTTTTTTTTTTTTTCTATCTGTCTTCTTTCCCTATCTCTATTTCTAACACACACCCATCATTTACCCTGGAGTGGGCAGCATTGAGATAGGCTTTTATGTAAGGAGAGGTCTCCACCCTGTGTACCGAGGTGATGTATTACTCGTTATCATGAAGAACAAAATAGTCGGGCGAATCCTCCTCTTTCGCACTGAAATGCTGTGTAAACACCCACCCACTTGTAAAACAAAGCATTGTTGAAAAGATCAAAGATAGGATTTGCACTTCAATATGCACAGTAAGAGGTGCATTAATGTACCATTGCTTTTGTGGCTCGCCGTCTCTCCTTTCTCGCAAATGCTGGCTCAAAGCTTTCTCTACATCTCGCTGATGAAAAGACACGGATGGTGCTGTTGCTATTCTTGTTGTATTAGCTTGTGTCAAGGCTGCCCAAAGATATGTGCGTCACAAGTGTGCCTGTCTGTTTGTGAAGCAGGGCTGCAAATAGCCCCAGCACTCATGATGTAAAGAAAAAACATGCACAGAATGCTCATTTTATCAAAGAAATGAATAAAGTGGACTACTAATGATGAACATCTAGTGCATATAATCTAGAATATTGCTAATGATGTTAAGTTTATGTTCAAGCAATAATTTGGACAAGGGGCACTGGTGTGTGTGTGTGTGTGTGTGTGTGTGTTTACTGCAATTCACTCTACTCAGACAATACTCTGTAGTTTGCTCTATTTGAGCTTTCTGCAAAATAGCTGTGAGGTGAAACTGGGTGAGGGCTTTAGTCACACATCATTTGGCTCCAGGTTAGTGGCTTTAGATTTTGTGGCTTTACTCTTTTCCAAAAACAAGCCTGTCAACTGCTCTCTTCTGCGTCAACTGTTCTCAGCAGCTGAAGTCTCAGCAAAGGCTACTGTCTGTCATACCAAATCCATTCTCTCATTTACTGCATTTAAAAGTGCTATATGGAGCATCAAGTGTGTACAATGAAACCTTCTTCTCCCAGAGCCGCTCATGGTTTTTGATGAAGCAAACTATAAACGTTTAGTGTGCTGAATCTTTGATTGGCTCTCATTAACAGCTTTCTTTCTCTGTGTATCTCTAGGTTATGAGCTTAATTAAATTAACTAACTACTGCTGGGTGAAAGTTTATTATACCTGTTTAGTTCTTCTAAAAAAAAAAAAAAAAAAAATTACACCAAAACAATGTTGTTGTAGGAGGTAGGAAAGGAAAGCCCAGTCAGCCTGGCACTTTTAAAAAACCAATGTACCTCTCACTGAATGTTACATTATGAAACAAAGTCTGTGGTGATATCATTAAATAACAGAATTCATCACTCCTACAGTGTCAACGATTCCGGTATGACCAATGATTAATTAGATGTATGATTCTCTTTATACATATGATACATGCAATAAGATCTTGACTTTCTTTTGTTCCTAATATATCATTTGAAAGGCATAATTAAAAAGAACACTGCACTAAATGAGCAGCTCAAACCTAATCTGTTTCTCTGGGCATCTCCCAGGGCTGAGCCAAATCACACATTGTGAATCCCTTTTAATTTGTTGAATAACAGCTTGGTGGGAGTCTGTCTGTGGACACAGAGCCACTCCAATACAAAGCACAAAGCACAAACACACACCTGTCTTGATGAGAGAGTAAACATGTGCGATGTCAAGGCATCTGGGACTCTGGGGGAACAGTTGCTGGGGATTCGTGAGCGAAGTGTTGTTGTGGTCTTTCCTCCCCCACAAGCCCTGGCATTGGCTGTGGGAGGATTGGCCTGCTGCTCTACACTTTCACAAAGCCTTGATGTCGCTTTTCTAAAGCGAAATTCAAGTGTTTTTCCAGCACTGTCAGCATAGATAATGACGATTAACTCTACTAAAGTGCAGTAAGATGTCACATGACCTGGTGCGCATGATTTAACATAGGTTAAAGTGCTTGAGTAACAGTGTGTGAAGTTGTTAAAAGTGTTGTTGAGTGTGTGTGTCCCCATGTGTAAATGTGTGTGAGAAAGCATATTAAGGTAATGTTTATTTCATCTGAAATAATTTTCACCTGACCTCAGAAATGATATCAAACCAAAACACACTATAGATTTTAAAGGCTGACAACAAATTATGCCTGTCTGCTCAGAATAAAAACAGTTATGTGGGCCGTCCAGATCAAGCACCATAAAGCCAGACAAACGATGAAACCGATAAACAATTTCTTCACAGTTGACTTTTAGATTTTTTTAAATGTAACCCACTAGTGTTTAAAGAACAGGAAGAAGCTAAACTAAATATAACTGAAGAGCATGAATCCCTTAAGGCAGTGGAATACTACTGGCTGCCTACCTAACGTTCTGTTAGCACTCAGTTTATAATTTCCTGCTAGCAGTACACTGCTGGTTATTACTACCCTGGCATCTGTAAATCCGTCAAACTCCTAACCGCACCTATGCGTGGATTTTCACCAAACTTGGTGATGACAAAACCCTACCAAGGTCCCAGAGATTATTGATTTTTTGGAATGTCTAATTCAAAGGCCATGGTCAGAGCAATGACACAAATAATTTGAGATGGAGCCCTTATAACTTCAAGACGAGTACCAATAAACATGCTGTTACTATGGAACACTAATAGGAAACCATATTTGGACTTTCAATTGATACAGTTACCTTTGACCTTGAGTGATAATCAAAGGTCAAACCACAGCCATCATGTAAAACCTTTGAATGAGACTTTGTTTCAGTCATTTTTTTAAAAATTTATGTACTATAGAACATACTGATGAGTACCTGGGTAATTAAAACCAGTACCCATACAGAGTGGGGCTGGTGGCGTAGCGATCAAGAGATCATAGGTTCGAATCCCCGTTGGACCCCCACCGTGCCAACCCCTGTGCAAGGTCTTAACCACAAGTGTTCATTTGTCCACCTAGCAGTATAAATGGGTACCAGTAAAAAAAATACTGGGAAGGTAACCTGCATTGGACCAGTGTCCCATCCAGTACCCATCCTGAACTCCTAGTCGCTTCACACTACAGAAACCAGGGATAAGCACCGGCCTGATGAGCCACTAGACTCAGGTGTAAAAAGCCCAACAGACTTACTTATATCCATACCCTATATATAATATTCTTATGTTTCCCCCAACCTACCTAATGTTTGTTAACTAGCAATTTTAGTTATCTAGAAGCCAGAGATAATAGTCCATAATGTTAGCCAATGAGTCATCATTTAATATTGTAATATGTAATAAACACCTTTATTTTGTTATTATTAAGCTGTACAGTAATAATAATAATAATAATAAAATTGTGTATGGTATTTAACTACCTGCAATACTGCAGTGAAACTGCTTTTATGAACTGTTTTATACTAATATGATTATAGTGGAAAAAGAAGCGTTTGAAAGTGTTTTAAGATCCAGATAGTATGATTTCCTTACTGTAAAATGAACCACAGGTCCATGTCTAAGCTCCTTGGCAAACATAAGGGAAAAACAGTTTAGATCAATGTCCACTAGATCTTCCGCTGACTCATGGTGACCATTATAACACCATGAGTATTCTCATCAACTGTAACGCTGAAAGCTGTATTTCTACATTATCCCTAACAGGTTTATTTTATGTCCATGGCCTACCCCAGGAGGTTCACTGTGAGTGGGCGTTAATATTCTGCAGTTGTTATTTACCAAACACACTCAATGTAGCGTAGGCTCACTACTCTAACTGAGTACAATTTCCAGAGAGTACTGACTGTACAATTTGTTTTCCAAATATTCAAATTAGATATTACATGAAACACAAATAATCTGGCTGACATTTAACTAGCAAAGATGCTGGCAGAATTAGACTGTCTGTGATCTCAATTTTATTTTAGACATGTAAATTAATATGAAAACATTACTCTGAACAAACACACCTGATTTATAAATAAAGACATGATTAGGGGGTACACTGTTCTTTTTTTTTTGTTTTTTTGTAAACAGATAGAGTTACAGATACAGAGATACAGATACATTACACCCATAGTTCAGTTATTATCATTTTGACTTGCAAATGCCTGTTTAGTTTGGAGCCATTTCAAAAGTTTGGAGACATTTGAAAAGTAAAACATGGGAAATATTTTTGAAGGATTTATCGACGTTCAAAATTGGCAGTGTCACCAACTCTAAATTAGCTCTTTCTTAGCTTATTTGACTTCAGTGAAATTTTAACACTGGAGACAGTAATTAAATATGAACTGAGCGACGGTTTCATGTTTTATATCGGTTGTTCATGTTTAGGACTCCTTGTACAATGATACATGGTGATTTTTTTTTGCTGTGGTTTTAAACATTGGCAACCTTGAGGTGCTCGATTCCATAGCAGATCCCCCAACACCCCCCCCAAAAAAAAAGTACGACACTGATGGATTAGGTGTCATCACAGGAGGTGCATGAGCCATGTATGTGCTGGGGTTTAGGGGAGGGGGATGAGGGAGATATGTGGACAGGGTTTCCTGAACTATCCTAGACTGGCACTTCTGGCTGAGTCAGGTGCACGCACTCAGAAGGTCAGAGGTGATGGGACTGTGGAAAGAAGCCCCAACTGTGCGGTACAGCAGCTGTGTGTAATAAACAAGGCAACCTCCAGAGTCAACAGCCGCCTTTTTGAATGGCATCCCCTGGACTGCATGTTAACCTAGGCATATGAAGTAGCAGTTAAAATATAACCAGCCTGCATGACAGACTTAAACCAGGGATCACACATATGCATCTCATATGTATAAGGTCAAACGTCCACAGCACCAAACTGGAAACCATCAGCACGAGTGCACAAAGGTGTCCAGTTATACACTAATTCTTTCTCATGTTTTAGACAAACAGACTGAAAGGAACTTATCTAGTTGTTGTTTTGCACAACATAACACTCCAGTGAGTTTAATGTGAGAAAAATATATCGAACTCAGTGTTCTTCACAGGCCACGAAAAACCTAACCCAACATACAGGAACAAGGCTGGCTGAATCTGTGGTGATACAGTATGTATATTGTCAAACATAGGCATATGTTGCAGAGGAAATATTATAACCTGAGAAGTAAAGTCATGTGTCATAAGGATAAGAGAGTATTAGTTTCCACTTCTGTGTCTGATGGCAAATCACATTTTCTCCCATTACAAACATGGAAATGGATTTCGGGAGGTAAAATGTCTTTTTTAAGCCTTTTGGATCTGGAGCAAGTATCCAGTTTATACCCCGGATACAATAAAAAAGGGTCATTAAAAGTGGTCTCTGAACACATTAGATCTAACTCATTAGTCCAGGCCAAATGCAAGCAGGAGGTTTGGTGAGATAAGAGCAGCAGAGCAACAATGCCAGTATAAATTGCTCTTGAAAATATTCTTTGAATCTTTTGACAAAGTGTGAAGCATTTAAATGAAGGTTTCACTGGAATTAAGGTGTTACAGTGAATGCCAAAATACCAATTTGTTTAGTGTGTGCCGTACACAAGCATGCTTTTCCCCCTGATGTATTTTAGTTAAAGTTGCTGAGTAGCACCTGTCATTCACAACTACTGAGTTTTGACGAATATTTTTCCCACATTCTTATTCTGGAGCATAGCCAGTAGCTTTGCTGAATCCAGTGTGTTATAATACAGGCACTGAATCAGCATGTAGCAAATGCTGAATAGCCGAATCACAATGCTACAATCTGCATACATCACGACATAAAGGGAAAAAAGCCTATTAACAAAAACTTTCAGATTTCTGTCCGACTCGGAACAGATTCCACTTTAATGCAGCACACCGAAAAATTAATACAGTACAAGCAAGAATATAGAAGATGTTTTATTTGTAACATTTAAATTACAACCCAGAGAAATTCTTTTCTTTGCATATCCCTGCTTATTAGGAAGCTGGGGTCTAAGAATCCTTGAATCACGGAGAACTAGGGCCTTGTTTATGGGCCCAGAAGAATCCCAATCTCTCATTTCATTTCATTTTCTGAGCCACATTTATGCTTTTATTAGGGTCATGGGGAAGCTGGAGCCCATCCCCGCTGACTCTTGAACAGCTCACCAAACCACCGCAGGTCCAACACACACACACACACACACACACACACAACAATTCAACCATTCTAGACTATACAGTAAACCTAATGTGCATGTCACTGTACTGTGGGAAGAAACCAGGGTACCCAGAGGAAACCCATGCAAGCATTTGGAGAACATGCAAACACCAAGCAGAAACACCTGGATCCAGGACTTCCTTGCTGTAAGGCAGAAGTGATAACCACTACACAACCATGCTGCCAACCCCCAACCTTCTGCTAAGTAACCCTATAACATTCAGACATTATACAAATGACACAGTACAGAAAATATGAGAATGACCATCAATATAAAGTTGGTAGTTGTGTAATTGTGTAGGCAGAGAGATATTGCAGTCTTTTTTTCCACCGTTATATAAGCTCCTTCTGGTTGAAACTTGTTGATGCATCAGTTGGGACTTGTTGATTAATCAGTTGAGACAGAAAGAGTCTCAACCGTCTCAATGTCACACTGTGCATAAAGCCATCCTGCTGATATGAGATCAAGGGGCAGTCTCAGACTTACATTTCCACATTTCACAGCAGTTGGGGGGTAGTGAACATCAATAGCTGGATAGTATTGTGATGCCTCACCATGGGGCACAAATGACAGGCTTCAGCAACACCTCAATGAGCTCCATCTGGATAAAGACGTTGACCAGGGAAAGCATGACTGCAGGGGGTTCATCAACTAAGATCATTGTTGCTGTTAAATGTGTTTCAGAACTTCAATTTCGCAACTAACGCTGAATTTTCAGAGATGGCACAACCTGTTGTTGCGTTCTGAATGCTTTCACAGGGATAACGTAAAGATCTGCAGTTTCCTTCTTGCTCCAGAGTGTAATCTCACCTTGACAGTCTGAAAAACTGCTACTGTTAGCATAAAATTACAAAGAATACAGCACTCAATGTTTCCTCTAAGAGGGTTTTACTTACCACAATCACCTTTGGCTTTGTAACAAGGAATCTTCATTTACACTACATGGGCAAAAGTTTATGGGCACTTGACCGTCAGACCCATATGTAGCGTCTTCCCTAAGTTGATGCCACAAAGTTGTACGCACACTATTGTGCAGAATGTCTTTGTCTTCTCCTGGGTTACAATTTCCCTTCACTAAAACCAAGAGGCTCAAACCTGTTCTAGCATGACCGTCCCCCTCGGTGAACTCATTGCCAAGGTTGGAGTGAGAGAACATGAGTCGCCTGCACAGAGCACTGACCTCAACCCCACTTAACACGTTTGAGATGAACTAGAATGCCAACTGCCCCAGGTGTACCCACCTGACATTAATGATGCTCTTGTGGATGAATGATCATAAATCCTCACAGCCACACTCCAAAATATAATGGACGGTCTTCCCAGAAGAGAGAAATTTATTATAACATCAAAGAGGAATGGAACCTGGAGTCCAACCATCAAGAAACACAAGTGTCCATAAATTTGTATCCATTTAGTGTACATCTGGATGTCTGTAGCTTTGCTCTGTTTATTATGTTTAGTCAAGTCAAGTCAGTTTTATTTGTATAGCGCTTTTTACAACTGACATTGTCACAAAGCAGCTTTACATAGTAAA
>JAOUQZ010000051.1:18729734-18739887 GCA_028564935.1 Neosilurus hyrtlii
ATATATATATATATATATATATATATATATATATATATATATATATATACACATACACACACACACACACACACACATATATATTTTGATATAAATATAAATCCCTGACACACACTGTGACAGGCCACAATAAAAATAAAAACTATAAAAAAAACAGATACAGGCCTTGAGCTAAGGTTAATCCTTCCAACTGTTATCTGTACTGCTTATCTGTCACGGTCATGGGAAAGCTGGAGCCTATCCCAGCAGTCTTCGGGCAAGAGGTGGGGGTACACTCTGAACTGTCCTCAAATCTATTGCAATCTACATAGACACAAACAACCAATTTCACGCACATTCACAATAATGGGAGGGTTACACTCAGCTGTTAACGTAATCTGCATGTCTTTTGATGGTGCTAACTAATACACCACTGTGCCACCAGCTTCCGTTGATGTTCACAGAAAATGCAATAGACCGAGTCCAGTTCTTGACTGACCAGAATGAAATCCCATGTGAGGATCTGCTGTTGTAGCTGAGCTGCCACACCATTTAGCATGCTGTGCATTCTGAGATGCTTTTCTCGACACCATTTTTGAAAAGAAAGGTTAGTTGAGATACTGGAATCTTCCTGTAAGCTTGAACCAATCTAGCCATTCTCCTCTGACCTGCCTCATCGACAAGGCATTGCCATCCACAACACCTGCTGCTCACTGAAGGCTCCCCCAGACCCCAGACCATTCTGGGTAAACTAAGAACAATCTGTAGAGATTAGTAGCCCATTAAAGTCCACAAAAATCTCCCCCACTCCACATGAACTTTTGCCTGACATTCATGGTACAGTGGAGAATGCATAAGGAACCCTTGGTTTGTTAGCAGAGGTATAAAAGAAAATTCCCCTGTTAGGACTCCTATAGAGACACAACACAGTTATGCTATTTTTGAATGCATTACATAAATATGACAAGTATAAAAAGGTGCTATTAGCAGAAAAGTGAGAGCACCACAGGAATACATCAATCAAAGTCAGCAAAACAGTGCTGCTAATAAGAGACAAGTCATCTACATGCACCATGTGACACTCGATCTCTGTTGTTGGAAGCAGGCTTATTTCAGCAGCCCCTAAATTTGAATGTGTTGAATAAAATCTGTCTGAGGCGGCAGAGCAAAATGAAGTAGCTCATGTGAACGAGGATGCCTCTCAAAGTTTGGATCTGCAGCCAGAATCCTGCACTCTGGATCCTTTTTTAAAAAGTTATTCCTTCCCATTCTCCTCTTTATCAAGCATGGCAGGTGAGCATGTCTATGTAGCGTATTAAAAAATACTTATGAACTATGTTAGCCACCCCATATTTCAGCAGACGCTCCCATCTCATTAGAGCTTGAAAGTACTGGTCTGGCATGTCACATAAAGGCCATCAGAGTGCCTCATATGCAGCTCGACAAGATGTCAGAGTGAATCGTGTCACGTCACAGAGCTGGCATGGAGAACTGAGAGTGACGTGCACCTCTCATTTATCACACTGACTGCGCAGGGACTAAACAGCCGCTCCAATTGTTAGTCTGAGCAGATACAGGGTGGGGGGAAATGAGAGCCTCCAAATCAATCTCAGGCACTGCACTATTTTTCATACTAGACTATGTGGCGGGTTGTAATATTACAGTGAGCTGCATTTCTCACAAGTGAAACATCACCCACTTGTAATCATAAATCTGAGTTATGTACATGAGATAAACCAGAGCATACATTACAAAGATGTAGTATCTCTGATAAAGATGCAGATTAACAGATAGAAATATGAGATTGAAAAAAAAAAGATTTGAGTGTTTAAACATCTTATCTCAGCTGATTAACAGCTAAAGACGTTTGAGGATAGAAAGAAACAGGTGATGCAAAAGACAGAAAACAAGATCTATTAAGGAAACCCTCTGACTAAGGGGAAATTGACAGAGTCTCATATGCACGACATGCAAATATGGTGCAAGCTAATTAAGAGGACCTTTATTTCCTTGTCCCTGATTACTGCATTTGCATCTATTCCCATATCATCCAATCGAAATGAAGGAACAATGTAATAAACAACATAATGATGATACTACAGCACTAATAAGCTAACTGGGTGGAAACAGCTGGCGCTTCTTCGTTCTTCTCTCACATACAAACATACACACCGTTCCATAACTGTTCGATATGAAGCCCCTGCTGGTCTGAGTGTCCAGGCCCTCAGGCTACACGAATGCGCGTGCGCAAGCAAAGCAAAACCCTGTCCTTGTGCCCTGGGAATCCTCCATGGATAGACCAGCTGACTGGGTTACGTAACCACAGAGTCTGTTCAGGATAAGGGGAAAGTGAGGGGGCAGAGAGAGAGAGAGAGAGAGAGATAGGAGGAGGAGGAGGATGATGATGCAGAAGGGTAGTAGAACTGAATTCTAGTTTTGCATTTACTATCAGCACTCCTCATATTTCACCTGATAGTCCTCCTAAATAATATTTATTTTATTTCTTTATTAATTGTTGCTTTCCTGGTAAGCCAGCAGAGTGCTCAATCATAACAAACTGAATTCTTGCAAAGGGAGACAAGACAAAATGGTGTGTAGAGACTCTGGAAAGCTGATATTGTTGATTTCACTTTAAAAAAAAAAAAAAAAAAAAAAAAAGAGATAATAATAAATACACCCTCAAAGGAGAAAAAAAATGCATTTTCTATTTATACAAAAAAATCCGCCCACGCCACCCCCCACACCCAAAAACAACAATAAAAAAAAAAAAATCACCTGGTTGCTGACTGCATTACTGCTGATATGGAGCTTCATTGCCCTGGGAGAGCAGGAAATGTACAGCATGTTCCCTTTGCTGAGCCAGTCCTCTCCTCCTCTGAAAGTCATTTCAAAGGCAGGGTAAAGCAGTGATACAACACCGCCCCCTGGTGGAAGAAAGAGGTTTCCTTGCTGACGTAAGAGAGTTTGGTTCACAGTTACAAAAAGGGTATTTCTTTCTTTTTTTTGTTTGCTTGTTTGTTTGTTTTTTTTAAAGTGATTAAAAAAATATATATTACCTCGCATTGAAGTAGTCCGGTGACCTCTATGCTAGCAGGTTCTGGCTCTGAAACTGTGGGTCGACCGTGGAACATTCTATGTACAGTGACATACCAAATATAAAAAGATACCATCAATTTTAAAAGATTTATACACAGATACATCTAAACAAAGTAGCCAAGTTGCTGGAGAAACCTCACAGCAGTACTACGACTCACTTGGAGTTTCTCGGTAACATCACTTGGCCTACAACGAGGATTCCGCTTGACAGCCATGATGATACCTGTCAGAAGGTCCAGGTCGACAAGAGTGGGATGCTGTTGATCCCTTGGCGTTGCTGATAAATTGTGTGATCACTCTGTTGACTGCAAGGAGGAATTCCTTAGTACAGTCTAATGCTGGTCCACCCTTGGATTGATCAACAGTAAAAAAAAAGTAAAAATCGGACAACTCTTTTGCTCTTGGTGTCCACAGCGGCTCAGCTAGTTGCTCTTGAAAATGTACACTGTTATCTAAAATTTAAAAAAATCTAAACAAGTCTGATCAAATGAGTTTCACAGATAAAACTCAGCAACGCATGGTGTATTAACTTTTCATATGTAATTGTAGGGTTGACATGTTTTCCCAGTGCCTATGTAGGTTCCTCAGGGTGTTCCAGTTTCCTTCCTGTTCAGACATGTTGATTATGCTAACTGGATATTCTCAATGTAAATGTAAACGTTAACATCTGTCTGTCTTTCTAGTGCAGTGGGTTGTTGCAAAAATCGTTGAAATGGTAATATAAGCATGAAATTTGATAAAAATTCAACCACGGTATAACTGTATAAAATAACACTGGCATTTTGTGTCCAAGTGTTGGGTTTTCACTACACAGAGCTTCATGAAAACACCTCATAACAAATATACTGTACAACAATGGATGAAAATAATCGATTATTATATCAACATCAAGCTCTTCTGAATTGTCTTTCATCAGGTCTTGAAAATTGGAGTTTTGACTTATTAGTTGCCTGATTAACTTGTCGTATCCTCTTCAATTTATCACATGTCTCCGGTCTCAGGAATTTTTCATATGGCTAGAAATAATTTGGAGAAATTAACTATAAAAAAATACCACATGTTTGGGAAATGAACAAAACTCTAAAGAATTCACAATGGATTTCTCACCTATTACAATATTATCACATCAGTTCTATAACAAGGTTTAGTTAGAAAGTGAATCCGGCGGAAAATTGAACAGAATATGCCAGCGTTTTGAGAAATAGATTTTTGATCAAATGGAAATATATTTCTCAGTTCTTTAATAAATTATAAAATAACAATTACAATTTATGTTCCTTAATCTAATTCTAAAATAAGCCTGTTTCAGATAATGCTCACACCACATTTCTTGCTTGTATCACAAAATGAACGATTCCATTGACTTTCAGCACTACGCAGCTCCACCATGTTAGTCCTGCAATAGCTTGTGACCTGTCCAAGGTGCATCCCAGCTTCTGCTAAGAGGGAGCAGGAACTGGCTCCAGCCACCATGCAACCCACAAAAACAGCACAGAAACTGAATAAATGGTTTATAGGATTCTTTTCTATTATAATTCTTAAGGTTGTAGAAAATCCATGTGTGATAGTTAACGTGTTTAAAAAATAAAACCAGTACACACTTTTCCCCAAAATATGAGTTTAATAAATGTTTTTTTTAAAAAAAATCTAAGGCTAAGAGCCATTGATGGGAATACGGCACGGTACATGTGAGGGAAAGACGCTTTACCTGTGACCTTACAGTGGGCTTTGTGTGGGACTCCCATTTTTAAATGCACTAAACTTAAAAAAAAAAAAAAAAAAAAAAAAAAAAAAAAAAAAAAGCGGGGGGAAAAAGTGGCTTGGAGGTTTATAATACATCATCCATAACTCTACATACCCAGCAAACTCACTCCAAACAACCAACACACACATACACACCTGCAGACACACTCTCTGGGCTCTTAATAAAATAGTGCATAGCTCAGTACAGGTACATTTCTAGGGTGAATCATTGAGTCCTCTATTCGGGTATCGAACAACCATTAGTCAGCAATGCAAAGCTTAATCTATCAAAAAAAAAAAAGAAAAAAAAGAAAAAGAAATCCACGCCAACTATGTTTCATGTACATATTTATATTTCTTATATATTTATATTCAATATACAAAGTTACATTCTTATCTGCAGAGGCTCATTCATTGAAATAAATACTGAGATGGCTAAAGTTGCAACGTAAAGCCGTTTCTCCTCTCGTGGAGGACAGGAACGACTGCAGACAAAGCCCCTCCAGTACGCTCAAACACTACTAGAACATCAGCATAACATCAGCAAAATGTTAGCCAACTGTTTTACTGCATTACAGAGGCCTGTGGTTAGACTCTAAAAGACAAAAGGTACAAAAGTGTAATAAAAATAGGCATTTAGTCTCTAAATCTAAACACAATAGCGGTGTTCTTTTGAGAAAATGAAGCAGTGAAAAGGGGAAAAAAAAATAAAATAAATCCCCACTGTGCCACCAACCAGGTCTTTATCCTAACAATATTGCATAACAGGAAACAGATTTCCTTTGGACTATGACTAATGTAAGGAGTTAAATCTGTTCCTGTTTCCAAAAGGTCAGGATCTGAGCAGTCCCAGTCATACAGAACTACTGCAAATAATCCGAATTCCTTTGGTAAATTTAACATTCATACACAAACAGATACTTAGCCATTCATCAACCCTTTCTGCAATCACAGAACGGCATACTTATGAAAGTACAACAGATGAAAGTGCTGCTTTGTCTCGTTTTTGAAATTATCTTGGAAGAAAGAAATTAGAGAGTGAAGGGGGGTTTAAAATACAGCACAGCAGCCTGGAGACAAGAGCAGGCACTAGGGCATGCAAGCTGTTTTGCAAGCCTTGACTTAGCCTAGGAGCAGCTATTTCTTAAGAAGGTACTTTTGGCTGTCGAAACATTTCACCCTCCAGCCACACACAACAGCTATTTACACAGAGCACAGCGTTTCAGTTAACAACTGTCTACTTGTGCACTGTGTTGATGGATATTTTAATTTAATGGTGATGGACAGGGTGATTTTGTGTATTGGGGGGAAAAAAATGAAAAATCAAAACTGCATGGAAAAGAACTTTTAAAATAAGTACAAAACCTTCCCCGCTGGATTGTCCAGACCGATCACATCAGCGCTGCCGTCATTGCCTTAGATGTGTTTTATGGATGAAAGAAGGCATGGATGGATAGATAGATGGAATGATCCATCTACTTAAATATGTGCAGGGTTGAGTCTTGTATTGCCAGTAAAGTAAATGTGCAAAGACTTAAATGCAACTTCCTGATAGCTGGACGTAATACCAGTGTCCCAACAACCGAAGTTGTAAAATCAAAAAGAAATAAGAACACCAACACAGAAGGGCAAAATCCTTTTGAAACCTTCTGCCCAAGTATAAAAGCATCGAAGCTCAGTCTTCATTAACCATGACCTGCCACACTATGAGGTGACTGCGCTCAGCTTTGGCCAGGAATGGCTGCAGTTTCAGCGTGGGTTCAGTCAGGTCCTCCCCTTCGCCTGCTTCATCACCTGAAAGGCCAAAACAAGTATGGTAGTAAAACACTGGCACAAAGCTTACAGAAAAAATATAACGTACTGCATAACGTCTGAACGCAAGAGACTAACCCATTCTGAAGTCAATGTAGCCTTCTCCACCGCTCATAACCAGGATTGACTTGGAAAACTCTGGTGTGGGTGAGTCTGCTGCCGGCTTGTCACCACCTGCCTCACCTCCTGTTCCAGCAGATGGGACAACATGGCCTATGATAGGGGCAACAAAGCACACAAGGCAAACAGAAGGCAAAAATACGTCAGTATATGAATAAACAACAGAAGAAAATCCATGTGATCCATCAGATGGACAGTTCAAGGTTGTCTCTTGTTCCAATAATTATTTTTAATTAAAGTATGGCAAAGCATCAAGCGAAACAAGAAAGAGCATGACTGGAGACTCATGGGTCATACCCGGAACAGCAGTGAAGAACTTGACTGCATCACGGTGGCCATGGAAACAGAGCTGTGCATGGGCCATGGAGCAGAAAGGGACGAATGTGCCCGCTGTCACTTTATCACTGTTTTCATCACCATAGACACGGATCGCGCTGCCCGGCCGGTTGGACACTCCCTGGTTGACTGTCTTTGCTTTGTTGTAAAAATAAAAAATACACTGATAAAGATGCTAATTCTTTTTCATGACGCTTTAAACACTTCAGCAGGACAGACTATAAAAAAATCACATACTCTCTGTGAGAGGAATAGATATGATGACGCCATTCCCTGTTCCAACCCAGAGACGGTTACATGACACCATCAATGCTGTGATCCTTACAAAGGAAAAGCCCAGTTTACCAGTACCTGAGACAAACAGAATGAAAAGACTGATACATAGAAAAGGAAGCTTGATATAACTGAAATGATATAACACACTGAAGCACAAACAAACACACTAATGATAGCAAGCAAAGCAGCTATCAGAGGAAGAGTACAGTACTGTGCAAAAGCCTTATGTATAAACAAAAAATTGCTGTAATGCCTCGTCACATCAGTGTCACGTCCAATGAGAGGGAAATAAAGTCACAATTGGTGGAAGATTTAAATATAATTTCAAAGATTTTTTTCTTCTGTGGAATAGGTCCACACTGAACAGAAGAGCCAGCTGTCTCGCCCACTAGCTGCACTTCCGGTTCCGCCAGAGCAGTTACACTGCTCCCATCCTCGGTCACCAGCCTCAGGCAACACCAAGGACTGGAGGCCTGTGCCTCTCAAACTGATAAGGCTGCATTTTTTGAAGAAAATCAAATTAGCTTTATAAATGAATAAAAATCTTACTAATTTAAATAAACATTTTTTTAATCAAATACATTTATTCCATATATTATTCCTTTTACTAAAATTCTAGAATGAATGGAAGCAGCATTAACAGCTTAACATGAGCCACAACCGCTTCCCTTTTTTCCTGTAACCACGAACCTGCCATTGCTATGTGAAGTGATATCCTAGTAGTACAGTAGCCAATCAGAATGCACGATTTGTTTTCATTGAGAGGGTATGAACAGAGCAAATAAATATTTTTTTTGTATCTGAAAATCGTCTCTTATATAATATGTAAGACGGCATAAGACCGTGACACAGTACTGTGTATGGACTTTCTAAATGAATGTGCCCACCCAGCATCTTGCTGACATAAGGCTCTATGTCGACATCCTGTAGATGATGATGGGTGTGTGCATGGAACAGTCGAAGTGTGGAATCTAAACGTATAGACACCCAGATGCCGTCTCCGTCCCAGGCTAATTGCCGCACTTGGCTCTCCTTGCGTGGGTGAGCATCAAAGGACTTCTACAGATGGGTGAGAGCACCAGGAATATGAGCATCTATCATCCGAGCAACAATCAGGGTCATTACATGAGCACTAGTAATCGACTCCTAATTTATATGTAAGCAGTGTTATTAAAGCAACCTGAATTGTATCCTAATCGTCAGTTGATTCATAGACTTTAATTATACTGCATGTACACCAGTAAATTTTTCTATGTGGGTACTGCATGAAAATAACCAGATTACAAAGAAAGGTGATTACCTTTGTGCATATAAACCATACAGCCTTTATTATATATTTAACAACACTAACTGCAGACAGCATAAATACTAAGGCTACGATAAAAATACTCTCAAATACATCAGCTCTGCATTTATATAAAGACAAGTTGTCTTGCCTCTATTTTCATAGCTTTAGGCTGGATAACGTAGATCTTGTTCCTGTACCCACACCACACTTTATCATGCACCACCGTCATGCAGCGGATGGAATGATGTGGCCGGCCCAGGTCCAACAGGTGGTAGTTAGACAAATCCCACTGTCCGTCTACACAGGAAACACCAAAACATCACATGATTATTAAACATTAAAAAATACTAATATGCTTTTGCTTTAAACATTCTGAATATTATTATACATCATGATATCTCATAGCTGCTCATAACTCAACCTTACCTACTCCTCTGTGGAATATTGCCAGCGTGCCATCAGCCAAGGCTACTAAAACCCTTCCTTTTACATGGCTAAAGAGAGACAGAGAGAGAAAGAGCAAGAGTAAAAAGAGTAAAAGAGAGAGGGAGCGTGAAAGAGATGATAATATAAATTTATTGCGTAGCAAAATCAAATTCATTCCTGATATCCTGTAGGCTAATCTACTTACACAATCCCCAAAATAGAATCCTTCAGCTTAATCGAATGCAGACATTTCTTCCACTGTGCGACAGATGAGTGGACATAAATACTGCAGCAGACAAGTGTGATTAGTGCCATAGGTCATCACTAGTTGAGATAATAATGTCCAGCAGATCTAAGAGCAACTCACCAGCCATTCTGTGCTCCAAGCCACATAGTGGGCAAAACACTACTCATTTTATTCGCTTCTTCCCTCATCAGGTCTTGCTCATCAGGTATTAAACTCACCCCATCCTTCACAAGATCACATTCCCTAAAGCAATATGATATTATAAATAAACAATTGGACAGCTTTTCATTTCCAGTACACACAATGTGTATAAACAAGGTATTAGGCACTACATAGCAGAATATTTTTCAGGAATGTGGACACTGAGAGCAATAAAATCACCTCTGAGTGAACGAGGACAGTGTGTCTCTATTGTTTTGAACTCCAAGAGGGTCAGTAAACACATGTTCAGTGTAGATCCCAGGCTGTCCTTCCTCTGTAGGCGTGGTGTTGCTGTTCTCTGTGGCCTCCACGGCCTCTTCAGCTGCAGCGACACCAACTGGCCTGTGCTGCTCTAACACATCACCTGAAAACAGGGAAAGAGAAGAGAGAGAGCTCAGTAAGAGCTCATAAATTTTTATCCAATGATTGGTAGGAGTCCACTCAAATTGATTCTTTGCCTGGCGTGAAAAAATTAACACCAACATCACAAAGGAAATATTCTACAAGAAGAAATAAAAGATCTGACGACAGGCGTGGCTCGACCAATCAGATTTCATTCATCTTCTGAACCGCTTATTCCTAATTAGGGTCGCGGGGAGGCTGGCGCCCATCTCAGCCGACTCTGGGCG
>JAOUQZ010000051.1:18750589-18775514 GCA_028564935.1 Neosilurus hyrtlii
GGCTGAGATGGGCGCCAGCCTCCCCGCGACCCTAATTAGGAATAAGCGGTTCAGAAAATGAATGAATAAATGAATGTGAACACAAGGCCTGAAAGGTTATATGCTGTAAGCAAAGTAAAGGGAGGCCACACTAAATAATGACTTCTTAAAAAAGAGACTGTGATTTTTGTTATTACTATATATTGCTGTTTGTTTATTTATTCTCATCAATATGATCCAATATTACATGAAATAAATAGTTGAATAGTACTTGGTTTCTAATTCATCTTCATTTTGTTAAGTGTATAATAATCACTGCAAACTACTGTATTTTTATTATTTCACTCGATAAAGAGGAAAATTACAATATCAAAGTATTGCACATATAAAAAGTGGCAATAAATAAAGAAGGTGAAAAGATCAAATAATATGGATCATGATTATGAAGAGTGGAGATACGATTGAGGGATTAATTAAAAAAAAAAAAAAAAACATTTTAACAACAAATAAGCATTGATTGTCTGGAAACAGAATCTTTACAGACAAGTAATTTATTCCGACTTAATTTAGGATGGATAGTTGGATGGACAGACAGCCAGATAAAAAGAAGAAGCTGAAACAAATTGGTAAAAAGGGCGGGGGATTTTTTCATTGTCCATTTGTGTTCAACATGTGCACTGCCATAGCGAATACTTACCCAGTAGATCAGCACCCTCGTCAACATCTCCGATGAGGTCCGTGCCGGCTGATGAGAGCTCCTCAAACAGGGATTCAGTGTTGCGGTCAAAAGCCATGTTCTCCATCCCCTTAGTAGGAGTACTGAAGAAGCAGGCAGGGCACGCACACACAGGAATGGATGATAAAGACAGTTTCTGTTAAAACTTGCACTATCAATATAATTTTGTTTGAATTTGATGCTTCTGCAGAGAAGAGACCAAGATTTAGATCTTCTTCCGTTCTCTAGTAATTACTGTTCATCCTGGTTCTGATAAAAGAACTGGGTGTTAAAGCCACTGAATCTGAAAGTGCATACCTGGAGCCTTTGCAGCCACTCAGGTCCATGTCGAGTTCAGGGGTCGACTCAATAATCGCCTGCACCTCTGATTTCTCTGTGTTCTCAATGACATCTATTCAGACACAACAGAACTTTTATGGACTAGGACTGTGAACCATATATGTAGTTGCACACAGCAGAAAAGTGCGGCACAAGAGCCTCAAACCTGTTGAACACAACTTCACTAATCCAATTACACAGTAAAACTCTTGAAAACTGAGTAATTCTGTTTTACATGTAATGTGAGCGTATGTGTATGTTTTACGTCATGTGTGTGTACGTTTTGTCACGCTCAAAGCTCTTCTTTTAACTGGAACAAGTTAACCAAAATTAGCAGGATATAGTATTTTACCAAATTATAATTATTTGAATGAAATTAACCCCATTCCTCAATGTTATGGGGTTAAAAGCCTTTCTATTCAATTGAGTAATGCATTTATTTTGCCAGTTGAAAAACAGATACCTACTGCATACAGCACACAAAATTCTGTTTACATTGTTTTTAAAAATTTCATTTTAAATTGTATTATTTAATGGCTTGAAACAAGTGACATTGTAGAGGGGAAGATAGAGTAGAAGTAGTTACCATCACTCAAGACATTTATTCCCATTATGAGAAATATTACCTTTTATAAATACTGCACGGATGGATGTTCGTAACGCAAAAATCATTAATGCTAAACCAATTTCTCTTCAGTATGGTGCACCACTTCCACTGTGCGAAAAAATATTTGTTAGTATTTTGCCACAAACTGAGCTTTTGATTTTTCTTTAAAATGAATGTCCCAGCAAACAATATTTAGATATTTCATTTTAGCTAGAATAAATGTATGTAAAAATTCAGAATTTTGTTAAAACCACTGAGTTTTATGGACTTTGCAGATTAAAACAAGATGACTCACCTTTAGGAGGAGCTTCTGTTGCTTCAGCTTCCTGTACTTTGATGTTCTTACTGCTGTCTGGCTTCCTACTGCTGGAGTTAAGATTCCTGTTCAGTCCCTCGAACTCGTTGGTCCGAGACACTTCTACAGAAGCTGAGGCAGCGTCTGAGGGTCCTGTGGACATCGATCCTCCCTGATTAGCATCTGAGAGTTCATCCTGAAGACGGGAGACCAAGCATTCCATATACAAGTGTTTACTGACGCAGGATACTAAACTCTGACCTATGATCAACCTAGAAATTCCATCCTATCTATGAAACACAGCCCACACAATCCATCAATAAAACAGCAACAATGGTTCAAATCCTGATCAACCACATTGTTCCATGTCTTCCACAGTCATGCCATTCATCTCATATTCCACAAGTACATGCTCAGGACTACAGAAGTAAAATTATTCATATTTTACTGTTAGTCCATTTCTAAACACAAACACAAAGGTAAATATACAAAGCAAAAATTACACACAGGGTTATAGAGAAGACAGTCTAGGGCTAAGTAAAGACAGGTCAGTATGCATACATCACTGGATAAATAAGACAGACCATTTGAATTTGTATTTTAAGAAAATAACAAGTGAGGGGGAAAAAAACTATTAATAAATCAATAGAACAGGAAAGGTAAAACATGCGGGTAAAAAAAAAAAAATTAAAAAAAGATAAATGCAACTGAAAAAGCTATAATAGTTTGGAGTGCTACAGATCCAACAATAATTTTTTACATTTCATTCATTAACTCACATGCACATATACACTGTAATTCAAATTAGAATGGTTACATGTGGATTATCTGTAGTCTGGAGTGTTTAATTTTTTTATAGATTGCATACAGCTGGAAGTATAAACTGGCCAAACAGCACACATTAGTTTGAATGGTGGCTACCATGAGGCTCACGATGCAACCGACAGCTACCTTACTGATCACAGTCCAGGGGAAATCCAAGGTCTGGTATGAAATCTTATTCTTGTTTTCTGCTGGTCCCAGCTTCTCAGAGAGAAAGAAGTGCATTCACATTGAGCCACTGGCCTAATCACATACACTGTGCCAAATTAATTTTCATGCTCTTGTTTTTTACTTTTATCTTGTTTTTCATGTTCTTATTATATATTAATAACTAAAAGCACTCAACCAAGTAAGGAAAGTGTATTTCTCACCGTATTTATTACCAGACCCCCTTGCATTTCTCAGCCTGCTTGTTCTGGTCTAACCCGAGTGTTATTGCTGTGTAACTCACCTGCCTACACTATGGGGAAAACACACCAGGCTCAGAGACTAAACACTGTGTACATGAAAGCAACCTTAAAGACACAACAAATGATTTTCAGATGAATTTCATATCCAAATGGTTTAATACCCTGAAGCAGAGGAACACCGTGTCCTTGAGCAGCTGCTGCAGGATGTTTTATTGATATTGCTATTTCAAAAAAATCAACTGTATCGGTGTGCTTAACAAACAGCATGCCAGTCACTAAAACACATTTGTTATTCAGCATCAAATAATCCGGTATGTCGTACAGAACACAACGGTCCAGCATCTTCTTTTCTCCTCTGAATCTGCTTTTTTCAAGTCTCATACATACAAAAGAGCCTCCTAATGGGAGTTCACCACCTGTTTGCAACATGCTATTATACCCTTTCTTGTTGCCATGGCAGCTCCTGCCCACCACTGTAAGCCTAGCACTTGTTTCACCAAAAAAATGTAAAAATAAATAAATAATTTGACAATAATCTCAGGTGAGCTTGGTGGTATTATACCCATAGTGTGGCCTACTGTACTTATTTCATACCAAGTGTGTGGAAGGGACAAACAGGCTGTCTTGTGAAGGGAGACTCGAGATCTGCAAGAAATGTCGAGTCATAAAGATCACAAAGGACAGCCTGTGTCTCCTCATCAGGAGGCGGAGCCGCATGAACACTCCTTTGTGCTAGTGAATTTGAGGTGGGGACTAAAGCAACCGAGAAATTGGATTGGCTTGTGAGAGTTAACTGATAAGCTCGATAATGCCGTCACCAAGTCTCAGTACACAAATCACCTGATAATGTTGTTCTACGTAACTGGACCAATACGCTGGGTGTATTTCCCTTCTGTCACACAGCAACAGTCTCATCAAAATGCTTCCAAATAAGTTCACCTGCATAACAGAATCTGCTGCATTAGTACAGGCCAAAAATTGAGGAAAAGATGTGCAAACATTTAAATAAAAGCCTACAGTAATACCAATTTCATATATGTGACCAC
Source organism: Neosilurus hyrtlii (assembly GCA_028564935.1). Classification (NCBI taxonomy): domain Eukaryota; kingdom Metazoa; phylum Chordata; class Actinopteri; order Siluriformes; family Plotosidae; genus Neosilurus; species Neosilurus hyrtlii. Next base: position 18,754,803 of record JAOUQZ010000051.1, read on the forward strand.
TACAGATATGTAAGAAGCAACAAAATAGCCTAATAGAAATGTTTTCGCAGTAATCCATAATTTCATGAAAGCCTCATTTTTTATAATATTAACAATCAGTACTAGCTAGAAAGCATCTGTGGCTTTAGTTTTGCTTCCAGAAGAGGAAATATGACCTCTTCATCAGCTTGCCTCATGAAGTAATACCGAAGACACTAACCTCAAGGTTGGTCTAGATCAGTCTTAGAACAATACAGTTCAGGAGTGTATCACATACATAAACTATACAGCTACGGCTGAATGAGTACAACCCCTCCAAAAGTTAGAGGAATGTACACAAACTATTGCTCATATAGCGTACCCCACTGCTAGATCAGTTTGTGCTTTCAGACAAAACAGTGCACAGCACTATCTGATCTGCTCTCAGGGCTTCTACAAACATCTTACCTGCTGCTTCCTCATCACACGTCAATGTTTTTATTTAAACAGTGCGCACTTGAAGATCACATTAAACCTGCTATAACATGGACAACAGGAACAAGTTGCTCATGGAACAACTTGAGGCCAAAGCAAGTTTTGCGCATTTTCCAATGTGTTTACACAATCAGGTCACAAGCCGAAAGCTACGAGGAGAACAGAAAAGCAAATCACCGGAGTAGACCCACCTATCCACACCGAAATTCTGTGAAAGGACTGAATAACCTGGATGGATGCTACTGCTTACACGTAAACCCTCCTACTTGACACCGACTGCGATGAGATGGCAAGTTGTGTCCAGAACAAGATGTTTCCTCAAAAAGTTTAGCAATCTGCGCCCGACGGTGTCAAGTTGTTCTGAAACTTATTATTTTTACAGGGCACTTGTGCCAGGGCAATTTATTACACAATATCTGTGTAAAAGCAGCTTTAAAGGGTACCTGTGGTGAATTTTCATTACTAGCTATTAGAACAGGCAACGTCACTCCTTGCTGTCTTGTTAAGTACGTGTGAATGCTGCCATACTGCTGCTGCTACTACGCATGCACATATTGCCCCAGCCCTGGTAGTAACATGAACCTTTTGTTTTGTCCTATTGGCTAGGCAGTGTGCAGCAGACACCAGTCTAAAATAACACATTATTCGCCAACACTGAGCTGTGTCACCAGGAAAATCGATGTGTCACAAGCAAAGATACAGCTGCACAAACAGCCCATACTCTTAAAACATTTTCTTTCGGACGCAGCTCTGTAGTTGGTAGCAAAAACCACTTCAAGCCGATCCGCTATCCACAGAACCACTTGGCACGAAGCCTCAGCTTTAACGTCTAAAACCAGATGCTGTTCCTATGAAATTACTCCATTAAAAGTTAAAGGATGACAATAGGTGGGAGCAGCGCGTCGCCAAAAGGAATCAGGAAATGATAAGAGCATTTAGTATGGGGGGAGTTTTATCACCCAAACTGTCACTCACTGCTTGTTTACTTGAGCTGGAGAACCCGGCGCAACAAGTTCACATCAATTCTGAGAAGAAAAAAAAATACAATTCCACATTGGTTCAGCCCCCGCTAGTAATCCTCGAGATAAAATTGCCCAGAATAGAGCCTTTTATGGTCATTTATGTTAAAATTAGCTCTGTATCACTTAAACATATTACATTACTCACAAATTACGCTGTAAGAATGACCAATACCAGAACTCTTTAAACAAGCAGCCAATGACTGTTTACTCTGGCAAAGACCCAGACACACATACCAGCTATGTAATTATCACTCTGTTGGGACAGTAATGCCTGTGATATTTGCATGTTACACCTGAATGGTTCTGAACATACATGGAAAGGGTAAGTGTCTGGGATGTTTATGTCACAAAGTCTCACAGTTATATGATCTCGATCTCATTGTGCACTGTAGTGATTCTGTTGTGTTGCATGAGAGCATTAAATGAAACTGTGCCCCTGTTGCAGTAACATCTTATTTATTTTATCAGAATATCATTCTCTAACTCTAATGATGTTCTTTCTCTTTTTTTTTTTGTAAATTTCATTAAAATTCCTTGGAGTGGATTTGTCAGTGATGTACGCGGTTAGAAGACATTTGTAGTGAACATCATTATAAAAACAGTAGAATCCTCAAGGTTGTGCTTAAGAATCAGCTTAAACGTTGCAGTTAGGTCCATAAGTATTTGTGTCACAATTTTTTAAATTTTGTCTCTGTAAACCACCCCAATCAATTTGAAATTAAGCAGTTGGGGCATTGGGCTTAGTGCCAAGTAGTTTTGCCTGGAGGTCACGTTGCAAGCAGGTCGGCATGAAGTGGTCTTCGCAGACTACTGAATTGTGTCTGAAATGCTTTCATGGTATTGGCTGTGCTGATGTTATGTTTCGCGCAATTTCTGCACTTGTTGTTTGTGTTTTGCACTCCCCATTTTCCAGGTGACAAAAGTCAGCACTGTCCGATATCGATACTGATCCGATGTGTTACCTTAGACTTGAGTCTGCTGTACAAAGCTCAGGCAATAGGATAAAACAATTCACTCGTTTCATTACCAAGGCTGGAGCAGCCAGCGAAGAAGGCAACAGGTTGCTGCGCATGCCTAGCAGTAGTAATAGCAGTAGTGTGGCAGTACTCACATGTACTTTACTGACATTGCCTGATGAAACCGCTGATGTCAAATGTGATCATTTTAAAGAGCTTGTAATACAAATTCACCACAGGTACATTCACACTCTTTAACCTTTTAGGAATTCCAGCCGTTTTACACTCGTCCACCACAGTCACAGGCTAAAAATTAATTGTACAAACTAACAATTATAAACAGAAGCATAATTTTTAAAACTTGGATGCAGTCCTTTGCAGTCGGTGGCCACCTGAAGTCCGAAACCCATGGACATCAGCAAATACTTAAAGCTGTTTTGCCAGGTTTTTACTGTAGCTGACTTCCATTGCTGCTCGTTTGTGGGTATTTCTGCCTTTAGCTTTCTCTTCAGTACGCAAGTGAAAAGCGTGCTCTGTTGAACTGACTGACGCAGACATTTAAAGAAAATTCCATTTCTTTGCTCAGGATGCTTTTGCTGTGCATTTCGGATCATTATTCATCTGTACTGTGAAAAAGGGTCCATTAGTTTTACAGAATCTGACCAGAAAGTATAGCCTTATACACTTCAGAATTATTCCTGCATCTCTAATGGCAGCCATAACATGTCCATGTCCACCATGTTTAAAAGGTTCCTTTGCCTCTGTCTTTGCCTGAAACTTGGTTTAATTTGCCCAAAGTATCTTGTTCCAGAACTGGAGAGGCTTTCTAGCAAAGTCCAATCTAACCTTTCAGAGTATTTCTTTTTCTTCTGGAATGTTACTGGTGGCTGGCAACATATGTGACCCAGTCTGGCAAAATGAGTCACAGTGACCAAAAATTCAAAATTGAGTTAGCCAGTCCATTTTAAAGCTCATCTTTTAAATGGTATGGCTAACTCAATTTTGAATTTTAGGTCACTGTGACTCATTTTGCCAGAATGGGTCATATATGGCAAACTCTCTGAATTTGCCTATATGAAGATGTCTCCTATTTGTAGTCTGACAATCATAAGTCTACCAAATGTACCAAATTCTTGATATGCCTACTGCTCATACCAAGCACATACTGAGAGTTCTGTAAGCACATACCGAGAGTTCCCATAAACAGCTGCCAAATGCAAAATCAACACCTGGATCAATTCTACATACTTGACCTCCTTAATTTTCCATAAAATAATGAAGACATAATCCATGACTGGCCATGAAACTGTTTTACGTTCAACTATAAATTACTTTTGAAACTCTGAAAACAGAGCAATAAGAGTAAAGATGGCTTCAAATCTAAAAGGGCAATTCAATAGTAGAGGTGCTCTGATTGATCAGTGACCCGATCGGTATCGGCCGATACACGTGGTATCGGCAATGATCGGACGTGCCATTTCCGCCGATCGTGTGGCTCTCACGTAGTCGGCTCTCTCGCACCTGTCAGTCAAACAGACTTTTCAGCGGGGAGCGCCCTATGAGAAAGACGGCATGAAACAAAATGAAATAAATGCAAAAATAACGGAGTTCATATGCATGGACCATCAGCCTCTGTCTGTCGTGGATGATGTCGGGTTTAAGTGCCTGGTGAATCACTTGGATCCACGTTATGTTCATCAAGGATGTAAATATTTCACAGACGTGTGCCTGCCAGAACTGTATCATACGGTATATGAGCATATTAAAACTCTTATGACTAATGTGACATCCGTCAGCTTCGCGAGTGACATTTGGACTTCAAGTGTCTCTCCCACGGCTTTGCTGAGCCTGACCGCGCAGTTTATGAATGAAGACTTTCAGCTCAAAAGAATTTTCGGGATCACACACCGCAGAGGCAATTGCAGGTGCGTTCAGAGACATGTTCCAGGCATGAGGAATTCTGATGGAGAGAGTACACGTTATCCTTAGAGATAATGCTAATAATGCTTAATATATAGTGTCAAAAGTAACTTAAGTAAATAAATCGATAATTAATCCCATACTATAAAAAGCAAACTTCAAAATGGAGACTTTGGTATCGGTATCGGCGATACTGATTTCAAAAATCGGCGACCGGTGATCGATTCCAAAAACCCTGATCGGAGCACCTCTATTCAATAGTTGTAAAACCATTTAAATAAAAGATGAAAGTCGACATTTCAATCCTATCTTGACTGCCTCAATTCTAATCCATTCTGGTGGTGACAAAATTGCAAAACATGAGGGGCTGTCCAAATACTTATGAACCTCCTTTTACCTTTGTGATTTTAAATTCTTCTTCTCTTATTTTAATCTTTTAGGTGTTATTTGTGCACTACGGTGAACAGGATCACAGCAATTCAGAACTTTGTGTGTTTCTTTAGTCTTTGTGTACACCAGAAGCTTTGAGAAAAGGGGAGTGAAAAACAGACATTCTGTAACCGTTACTCTCACCCTCTTTCACTCTCTGTTTAAGCATGCAGGACGTAATGAACAGAGCCTTCAGCTTAGAAAAGGCTTCCTCTCTGCTGGCACGCTGCTGCTTCCACTATTTTAATATACTTTGTTTTCAGAGCCTTTCAAAAACACAAGCTTTCAATACATCCAAGCCATGTCGTCATCGAGTTTGATCCTGGGAGCCATGATTTGGATTTCCCGAAGGAGAAAGACTGCATTCAGTATGTAAAATTGCTCAATACATTTGCTAATTATGTAAGATGTGACTGGTGAGATATAAGAACAAACTAACAATGAAGACAACAGTCAGCTGCAATACTGAAGACTAATAACAGTGTGTTTCGCCCACCTTGAGGCTGGTGTTGGAGCGAGGATGACTTAAGTCGTTGAACTTCCAGGTCTCGGTCCCTGGAGTCTCCACTTGCTCCCTCCGCAGGTCAGGGGTCCTCACATCACCACCCGGCAGCTGAAAGATTCCCAGAGACACCGGCCGCTCCTTTCTGCAAGAATGAAGAGAACCAAACGACAAATGAGAAATGTTATATTACCGTGTCTTATTTAGGTTTATCACAGCCAAACAATGTGTTAAACTTATCTCCAGTGAAACCCTCTGAGGCCAGTTAAACAAATAAATAATCAACATTAAATACAACGCAGCTACTCAGAAGGCTTGAGGACTTTGATCTGGCCCGTTTTTCTTTAAACTATACTTCCACACCTCCCTTTACTCATGTCACATGCCGGTTGCCATGGTGACGTGGGAGCTCTATTCAATGTGTGCGCGAATCCCGACATGCTGACTGTTCGTTTTGGGAGGCTACATCCCGGCCAGGACAACAACACATAGATCTAACTACTGCAATTACTCAGCAACAGAAAGACTGATATATAAAACAAATAGCTGACATTTAAAATATAATACAAATTTCTTATAACTTTATCATAACAGGCTATAATAAGACTTCAAGTTTCAGACACAAGCCCGAGTACATAAACAAAAAAGTTTAAATAAGAGCAAAACATAGCACAGTCAAGAGTGTAATCATAGATAAACATGATGAAGTACTACGCAAGAGTGGAGAGCAACGTGTCTTTTAGGGCTTATGGTGTGACTTATATAAACATGCCATCCTAACTGGTCCTAAGCCAGGTCCCAATTAATTCTGTCTGGTGTTTACATACATAACATCGCTAATCATGTGATATCTACTCCTCACCAAAGTTAAACATATCAAGAAAGTGTCAAAAAGTACTACTGTCTATCACAATAACCTACAATCTCATGTCAAAGCCTTAACAAAATACCCACTCTCTAATGAAAGCGTCTAAATAATGTTCTGTAATAACATGGGAATAACAATACACTGTTACTCAACTACCACAAAGTCCACAACCACACTTCAAAAAAAAATTTATTAATAGCCTAGTCTAAATAATGACTTGAAAGAAGTTGTCTGCTCTTTTATTCCATTCCATTATAATTGCTCTTTGCATTGCCACTGTACAAGTATTTTGAACACCTGCTTTAAAAAAAAACAAATTTTTAAATTAAAAAAAATTTTAAAAACACACATACAATGGCATACATACCATCAGTAAATACACTATAGAGAGCAATACCTATGGAATCTGTATGCAGGTATAATATCAAAAGAAACACAGGCTCGTCGGCATTTTGCCCAAACGCAGTGTGTTGAGGAACAATAAAGGCGAAACTGAAAAACCCCCATGAGGGAACAATATAAAATTGGGAGATATGGTATCACAGGGTGAAACACTATACTGGTGTTGATATACAAAAAAAAAATGTGGCCGATTAGAAGCCTTTGGAGCACTTCACTCAGTGAAAGCACTCCCAATGTTTACCACTGCAGTCGAGGCTGCACTAGAGGTGAAATAGCACAACAATAAGCAGGAAAAAAGCAGGCAAAGGAAAGTACATTACAATCAACTAAACAGATCAGTAAAAACGACAAATAAATATTTGGGAACAATCTGTGGATCAAAAGATATACACACCAAACCTGATGACTAATATTAGAAACAGATTTCCAGATAAAATATTAAAAGCAGTAGTCAGACTTACATATAGAACAATAATCCCTGTGACAAAGCTACCTTCTCTTCCTCACTCTCTCTCTGTGCGTACCTGCTGTTTCTGGGAAGTGTGATGGCGGGCAGGCCGTTAGAAACAGAGTAATGCACCAGGAGTAGCACCGAGAGTGAGACCAACACAGCCGAATTGATGACCACGGCTCCCCCAACGAAGCCAAACACAAAAAGCAGCATGCAGCCTGGACTCATGGTCACGGCCCTGTGTTACAGGCCCCCCAGCGCCCCCTGACACACCAAAACAATCCCATCAGCATCGGCAGCAGCGCTGACAATCCACATCCGTCTACACACCGGTGTGTGTGTGTGTGCGTGCGCAGCTCTGCAGCCTCTCAGTGCTGTGACATCATTCGCTCTGACACACACACACACACACACACACACACACACACACACACACACACACACACAGACACACACAGGGAGGCAGGCAGTGCAAAGGGAAAACCGGCTTAGCAGCAGCAGCTCCAGCACGTTTCTCATTCCTTTTTTCCTCCCTCCCTCTGTCCATCTGACACAGCCTTTCACTTCTTGTGTACTGTTTCCACATCCGCTCTTTTCCATATTGAGCAGCACGGAGCTTGCACTTGCTCATTTTCAGTGCATTTAACATTGCGCTAGCATCAGACTACCTGCTCATTCCCCATGCTTCCTCTCTTCCCTGCTCCCTCAGTTCCCTTAAAGCCTATTGGCTGAGAATAAACAGAAGAGCCCTAGGAGGGGGACTGTGGGAACAGGGACTTGTAAATCCTGTACACAGAACAGAATTGAAGCACTTACACTGGTGATTTGTACACATTGCACTTGTCGAGTTTTTCTTCTGTACCAAACTTTTTGTTGCTAATGTTTTATTTGCAAAAAAAAAAAACTTAATGGCAACGAGGCATAAAAAAATCTGTACATTAATACACAGAGTTCTGTTAACAAATATATCCATATTTAAAACGAATGAAACAAAAACAAATATATCCATTTGCTAGCCTTCAGGGAAAGTGAAAGCTTTAACGCAATGTTCGATTCTATTTTTCAGTTGAGCTAAAAATGGGCTAAAAACAGTAAGCACAATGCTAAAACATTTGCAAAGCATATTAGCCAGTGAATAGATGGGGTGAGTGCACATCAGAGTGTTGCTATGGACCATGTCGATACTTTGTCAAATTGTTGATTTCTTTCACAATAACAGGCTCTCGGTACATCCGACGTCTATAACCACGTGTCATGCAACCCATTCAGCTTAAACCTTAAAGGTAATGTCGTTTACTGATGTGCATCTTATCTAAATTAGCAAAACGATCTACGCAGATCCTGATTGGTGTATCCCAGGTGATGCCTCAGCCATCCATGGCCGGGAGTACAAGAGAGCTGATTGGTTGAATACTCCGGGAAGGAAGGGGTGTCAAATGCTTTCTCTTCTGTAAATTACAGCAGCGCTAGCCAATCATTGGCATCAGTGAGCTCATGCATACAAAAGTAGGTGGATAGCGCTCTGAGCATCGTCAGAGTGTGTTACGCTGCTCCTGATGTTGCATGAGTATCAATGTGAAAAAAAATGCAGTCAGTCAGCATGGTCTGTCTGGGAGAGACTACATGGGGACCTTCACCTTCGCTGGGAATTTTGATGGGGGAAAGTTTGATTAAATCAGGAAGAAAAATCAAGTTTTAAGTGCCATAAACTAAATTTTAATGTTGTCATGACTCCGTGAAAAAGGGCCATATCTGCCCGGTGGTCCTTTTATTCTTTCTTTAAATGATAGAAGCTTCATCTTAAATGATTTACAGGTACAGCATTATGTACAAAAAAAAGAAGTCATTCCACAGTTAATCAATTATGTTTATCCTGGGAAGGTTTTTCTCTCTTTCCTTTCGCCTTGTTGCTCCATGCTCTTTAAAAACCTATGTGATGTGTTTGGTCCAGACCGTGGGTCAGAACCTGATGAGGGTATAAAAAAAGTGCACAGTACAGGGGGATAAAAGGGCACATATGAGTACACTTCAGAGGCCAAAAATAAAATAAAAATGGGACAGATACAGCTCACACAGTGCTTTCGTTTTTACTATTGGGATTTGCATTTTATTTGAAAAATGCACATAAATAAATATATAAATAAATAGACTGGCTTCTTCACATGGATGATTTCTCAGTCTATCATAGAGTGGGTGCGCGAGCCTCTGCACTGCCCTGCATCATTACCATCCACCAGTAGCTTTTTGTCAATCTACCAAGGCGCTCTCTCTCGCTCTCTCGCTCTCGACTGGGCTGAGACGACGCTGACCTACATTTGGAGATATCTGCAGCATCCGTGCGTGTCCAAGTCTCTATGTGCATCATAACAGTCTATTCCTCAACATATTAAACCGGTGCTAAATAAGAAGAAAAAAACACTTAACTTACTCATATTACAGCATTACATTATATTTCATTATATTGCCTTTATATTTGCATTTATATTTCACTTATTTCATCTTATATTTTTTTTCTTTTCTTTTGTATCCTATATTTTATTTTATTCTATATATTTTCTTTATTTTCTATTTTTAGCATTTTTATATTTATACTGACCTTTAAAATCCTTTAAATAGTTTTAGTTATTGTTCTTTTCTTCTTGTTACTTTGATAGCTTACTCTTTACATTTTTGGACAGTCGTACTAAGAATTTCACTACATATTGTACTGTGTATAATTTGTATGTGACAAATAAAATTTGAATTTGAGATATATATTTATTTCAGTAGCGAAGGTGGGTTCAAATTATTCCACAACTGTGTTTAAATCTGAACTACAGAAAAACCAGAAACAGTGATTTTTTTTAAGAGTGACGCGGGAAAGAGGAGAGATTAAATTGTATTGCTTGTGAATAACATTGCTTGAAATTACACTCACCTATGTCTGCTCAAAGTGCTCGTGTCTGTGGCTTCCCCCCCTGTCAGATGCTGCACTTTGGTACGCTCCAGGTGCTCCATGTAACTATGGATCATCTGCAGAAGGAAAAATAAGTATCAGCCAGAAGAGAAGCAGAGAAACTGGGATTAGTGTGATGTTTAAGGGCAGATCAACTTTAGAGGATGCATAATTAAATAATTAATAATGTGTAGCTTCATCCATAGCTCTGAGACAAACCCTGGGTTTACACGGCGGCGACGATGTCCATGATCTCCATGATTTGAGAGAATCGTGATGAGCGAGGAGGGTTGTGGGATCGAATCGTGATGATCTTGAGGAAACGTGATGGAATCATGATGATCGTGACAAAATTTTTCCACAATTAACAATTTTTTATGATTTGATGCCAATCATGATAGAACATGTGAATCATAGAAGAGCGTAGTACAGCTTAACAGAGCGTAACAGACCTTGATGCACCATCGTAGGGGATCTTGCAAAAATGATTCCTTCAAGTTTCATCTCTTGGATGCACCCTGCCTCCATTTATATACCTCAATACCACTATTGCTCAAATCGTAGTCATAAATCATGGAGCTCCATGCTTTATTTGAATCGTGGAGATCATGGACATTGTTGCCCCAGTTTAAACCAAGGGTAATTTCTCTCACTGCATACCTTTGAAAAATGCTAACAATTGGGGTTGAGGCTGAGGTGAAGGGTATGTGCATATACTTCTGCCAATAATGAGTGTCAATCGGGGGAGCAAACTCTGAATAGAACGTGCTAACATTATTCTTTTATTCGAATGGCAGGTTACACAGTGCACCACATGACAGGTAATGTATATAGTATAATATAATAGGCACTATCATGTATTATTCACCAAATAATTTATTATATCCTGTGACATTACATTATAGACTCTATTACAACTAAGCTTAATTCTTAAAAAATTACAATAAATAACATGCACACATATATACACACACACACCCCTTACCTCAGTATGTCGATGATGGAGTGTATTATACTCTTTCTTCAGTTCTGCCTCTCGTTCCTCTAATCGTCCAACTAAAAACAGAGTAAAAGTCTTTTTTAGTCTATAAATAAATATATCATGTGGAAAAAGTCAGATTCTATCAGACAAAGTTAGGTTTTTCTAGGTTTTGTCTGCTCTGATAAAGATTTATTGGGAAACTGCATCCAAACTGTGTGGTCAAATGCAATAACAGTAATCGACCACAAGAGGTCTTTAGTGCAATACAAATCCCAGAGCAGTGATTTTCAATTTACTGCCAACTAAGAACGACGACAAAGAAGGAGTTCACAGCGGACATGAGAAGAGGAAAAAAAGATTACAGCACAAAAGGCATAACTTACTCATACTGTGGAAGCTTCCTGAACAATTTAGGCAGTTAGAGCCCAGGATTTATATACTACCAGCTCTGTGCGCACAGCTTTTCTATATCATTTTATTTATAGAACTTTATACAGCTGTTACAAAAGTGCTTATTAAACAGTTTTATGAAGGAAATGAAAGGAAAACAATATGTTCGTCCAAAAAAGAACATGCAATTATTCTATTTATATCCTTTTAAAGGAAAAACTAAAAAGTAAAAAGTGGCAAGACAATGTTGGTTTTGATACTCGAACAAAAGTGTACACTGCTGTAAAAAATTATTTGCCCCCTTTTGGTTCCTTATATTTTTGTTCACTTTATTATTTTCAATCACCAAACAAATTTATTGTAAAACAAAACACAATCCAAGTATTTCAAACCACAGTATGACCTACTGATGGACAAAAACACCCACGTGAAAAGGTAATTGCTGTCTCAATCACACAAAACAACTAATAAACCAAATTTAAATAATAAAGGGTTAAATTAGACCAGACCCACCCAAGATTGAATGTTGATCCTAATCGTGTTGAATTTAGACATATTTTTAGCAGAAAAGATTTTAAAATGGTGACATAATAGTAGATAAAAAGCAGCTCCTTCATTTTATTATTTGGCCCAAATAAATAAAAATACTACAAAGCCAAATATGTCTTGCACACCCCATGCTCTTCCCCTTCTATGAATTGGCTTTTTTAGTGTATTTTATATGAATTTGTGCTGTCTGCTGTTTTTGCTAAGAAAGGAAAGACATACTGTGTAGCTCTACATGCATGTCAAAATGTGTAAACACTACAGCAAAGCTTTAGATATCACTGTCATTAAAAAACCCTATTTCCATAACAGCCTTATAAAGTTTGACATGAACACTGATAGTGATACTCTGGAATTATATAAAATTTAAAAAATAACTTTATTGGGTTATCAGCTTGTATTCGTTGAATGAGCGGTGCTTCTCTTTATTAATTCCTTCAGCCTGAGACAGAAATAAATCTAACTGGGCCTTATTTGCTAAAGTAATTTGATTTATTAGGAAAAGTGAAAACAGTTCTTTTTTACACTCGAGTCATTAATTTACAGGGAGGTTACTATTGATCACGCATAATCATATTTTTCTTTTTTTAATAGATATTTAAAAACAGTGATATGAGGACATGAGTAATCTGATTAACACACATATGTAGTGAAAGTGATCTAGAATGAATAAGGACTTTTGTCCACCAGATGTGTTTTAATAGCACAGAAAGGCATGACCTCGTTTTCAGAGCGCTTCTCTCAAGTGCTTATTGTTGCTAGGTTACCCAAAAAAAACCCCTCCTGGCTCTTCCACATTCCTTCATTACAAACAAGTCGATACTTACTTTAGAACGGTTCGATAAACCGAGACAAAGAAATCAAGTCATGGAATTGATGCACCTTGGTAAAGCTATATCAATTCCTGTGTATATGGAGATGAACCATGAGCGGAAGCAGTTAGCAGAGTACCATCGCCACCAAATACTGCTCATGGTAACCCTTTAAACATGAGATCTGGGTCGCCAGTGATATCCAAGATCATTTCTCCTCCGTCTTTGTTGACAATGTTGATGTAGATATTTTCAAAGTCCCCTTGTTGATTTTGATTGGTTGGTGAGACAGTAATGACATGGATGAACTAGTTGGCAGTGATCCAAAAAGTGAACTATTTTTAACAGAGTGCTCTGTGAGTGCAATGGAGACAGAAACTAAACAGTGAGGACATGTAATGCTTTCAGGACAGCCCCCTTTACAGAGTTTGCGTAGAAAATAGACAGATCCAGCGCTAAAAAAACATGTTTGGTGGACTTGAAGGAGAGTGGATATCATAATCCGGCAAGAAAGAAATAATACGTAGTCAACCTTGAATTAAAATAAATGACTTTTTCCTTTTTTAAAATGATTTTTTGGGCTAGGCTCAGGATCCATCACCACCACCCGGACCAGGATGAAGCACTTACTTACGTGTGTCTCAAATGGTTTTGTAGATGAAAATCCCAAAATGCCACACTGAGTCAGTGACTCTCATACATTACTCCATGCTAGTTGAGTTTAGCTATATTTAGCTGATCAAACCTAACATTTTATTCTGACTCATTTGTTCCAGCCTAAAATTCTTTCACAAGGCAAGATGTTTCAGATTATTAAATAAATAAATGAATGAATGAATGAATAAATAATAAATAAAGCAGGTTTAGTGTCAAGACACTACCTGGGTCACTTAGTGTATAAAATGAGAGCCTCATGCTTGAGATATAGTCACAACAGAAGTTTCTATTTAAGTCCGTTTATTTCAGGCAAGAAAAACTTTTAAGGAGCTGACGGCTTTGCCTAGATGTGTCATTTGCGCTGAGCAGTTATGTAATCCCCGCCCACCTAAAGATCTGCCTGGCAGTAAACGTGCTCATCAGCCCATCATGTGGGAGAGCTCAGCCATCCTGTAGGTATTATCCAATTCAGCTCATTCTTAGCCAACACATTTCTGAACAGGAAATCAAGCAACTAGAGAAGATGCCATCGACTGGCGGAATAGACCGTGGCCCAGATATGAAGCGGAAGCATTTCAGTGGATTCTGCCAGAGCAGAAACCAGCACATATTTAAACATAAATAAAACCATAGCAGTAGAGGATCCTCTGGAAAGCACAGTCATGTGCCATAATATTTCAAGATGACTGGACCTGATTATGTACATGTTTATTGCTTAAATAAAATGAGAAGCACATCTGTTCAGAGTCCATGGGGTCAAAAGTGGTGATGTAGAGTGCAAAAAACAAACCCTTAACCACTTCAAACTGAAGTGCATTATTTACAGCAAAGAATGAATCCCGAATCTTCAGCATTAAATACGTGCCTGTTATTGTCATTCAGTGATGACAGATGCTTTCCAACAAGCAATGGATTTTATGCAGCTAGACATATTTCCCCTGAACTGGTGCACTAAACTAAGGAAATGTGCCATGTACCTTAACCTAGATATAATTTAATGTAATTTAACAAACACAAACCCAGTAAAATCATCTCACACCCTAAATTCTCCTGTCATGATGATATGCAGGTTAAAAAAAAAAAAAAAAAAACATTCCTGGTATTACTGTACCAAGGTGTATAAAACTGCTGTGTGCAAAATGTGAACTGAAGTACTCACTTTGGTCAGCGTAGTTCTTGGTCTTGAGCTCCAGTTGTCTGGTTTGGCCCTCCAGTGTCATCACTTTGCTTTGCAGCTCTTTCCTCTCCTGCTCCTGCAAGTCCTCAATCTCCATATACCTCTACAGCAACACAGGACAGGAGCCACTTCAGAGTCACAGCAGAACAGTGCAAGCACAGGCTCACATAAGCAAGATTCTATGAGTAAGGGCTCCGTCACGCTGAATATTGGCTGCGATTTATACAACAGTTTCACAGACACAATATGTCCAAATGTACTGAAGCAGCCACACTCACTTTACAGCACATCAGCTACCTGACTAACTAGCTTGTATTGATTTGTCCATTTTTCTTAAAAGACGCATCTGTTTAAAAAAAAAAAAAAAAAAAAAAAGAAAAAAAAAAAAAAAAAAACTGGCATCCCTTCTTCCTTCCATTTGAATATTCCTGAAAAAGTTCACCAGTGAAGGTAAGACCACCAGGGATGCACAAGCAGGTCGACCTGGACCATCAGAAAGATGCCGTCACTCCATGAAGAGAGCAGTGGAGAAAAATCCCTGTTCCAAGGCCACAGACATTGCAGAAGACAACCTGACCAGCTCAAAAACTGTTACGCGCCATCTTCATCAAATGGGCTGTTATGGTCGACCAACAAATAATCATTCTGAAATTTTGGGTGTCTATTTGCTCATGCCCGGTCTCTGTATTCAGTAAACATTTTTTTAACACACTTCTTCAAAAATTATGTTAAATCTCACAAAATTTATACGTTTCTGGACATTTTTCAGCTTGAAAACATGAAACTTTACAAGTTGTTTTTTCTAAGACGCAATATTAGTATATAAAGTCCATAGGAATGACACAATCTGATTAATCCACTATCTCAGAATAATGGACATTATCCACCTAACAGACTGGGGATAAGGCAGTTTGCCAGTCACTGATTCCGAAACCCTAAAAATTTCAACAAAGTGACCAATTTTTTGTTGTTTTTAAGAATATAAATGAAGCTATGCAATATGGCCTTCACAGTCATTAAGGTTAAATAGAAAACTTTAATTTAAACTTTGAAAGGGTTTCAAAAGATTATGTAATGAAGCACGTGTAATCACTGTCACACATTAGAAATGTTAAAATAAACCATAAAAATCTTGCTTTAGTTTGCTTTTGTTATGTTCCCATATACTACATACTAAAACAAAAATTCACCTCAGACTCAGTCAATAGAGTTGAATAGATGTCCATGAGGACTACTCAGTGATATTCATCTCGACTTTGGCAATTATTTGTACTTTTGTACCATTTTGTTTTCCTTCATTAATATGCAGTTTGCAAAATGCAAAACAAACAACATGCAAATGGATTATTTTGCATCCGATTTATCACAACTACTAAACATGTGGAAAGTTTCATATTAAAAAAATACGCCCAAGTTCCACAGCCTGGGATCAGACCTTTCCATTTTCCTTACAAACAGAACATACGACCACGTCTTCAGGCTTTCTATTAGTTTTTTTATACTGGGTTTTGAAAAGTTGTTTGATATGTCTCAAAACCTTTAACCTGTTTTTCATTTTGCACCTTTACATATGGCACGTTTTAGTTTGTTTTGACAGATCTACTGAGACAGGATATCATTTATGCAATTATTCCTGGTAAATTACCCACAAAGTAACCAGTAATTGTGCACAATTTAGCAGCATGTACACATACACATTCGAGCAGGAGCTTAATAATTCAGGGCACCTGTGTACATAGTGCACATATAGTGTACAGTAAAGATGGAGTCCTGACATGGCCCTGTACCTTTTGGACTAGCAGGCAATCACTAAACTGTCTCATGCCTCCATCTACTCTTAAACACTATTCAATGAATCTGTATTTATTATTTTCCATAATGAAACTGTAAAATTGTATCCCTACCAGATGTAATAAAAGCTAAAATCAAAAATTATTGTTCACCCAGAACATCCAGTTAATGTTCAAGCTTATTCACTGCCACCCTTTAATCACCCTTGTGTGTTACATGTTTAAAAACTCAGCTTCACCCGTTTCTTATTTAAGATCATCTACAAGTGTATGAATGAGGAACAGAAACTCCACAACACACTAACAGTGATCATATGCAAACAGTCCCTTTAAGACCGTGTGACATGTGCGGTGGCGTTACTCTGGTTGAACATTAACAGCTGTGTGCTGCCTTCATCATGACCGGGTCAGGTTTCAGTGAGTCACTGCAGGCGTTCGCTGAGCTTATTCATGCCAGATTAGCTCATTCAGACCAAGTTACAACATGTGGAGGAGAAGCCATAGAGTATAGCTGCAAACAAACGGGCTGCTTCTTCATCACACACTTTACACACTCCATGCCTCCACGTCTATCGTTTGAGATCAGCCAAAACTGTATGTGCAAAGAACATCATTTTGAAATATGATGTGGACGAGAAGGAAAACTAACCTGATCCACTTTTTGAGTGCTTAAACTCAATAGCTGGCCATAGGAAATTAAGAAATGGTTCAGTGAGAAATCTGAGAGAAGCTTGGAAGAAGTCACGAGGTGGGAAATGCCTGGAAATATTTCAAACGGATTAATAGCAAAATTGAATGCAGAAAAATCGACCCAATTCCAAACAACACACATGTTCAACAACAACACTAACATAAATCTTAACAACTGCAGCTGTGTGCTCATTACCCAAAAATCCCCAAGGCACAGCCACGTCCATGAGCATACATAACAGGCATGATAAAGGTCCGATGTTCTGCACAGTCACGTGTTTTTGTGGTTGTAAACTAAAGCCTCTGTCACATACATCACACAACAGGTACATGACAGAAAACTGGCCAAATTCCAAGGACTGTTGTGGGTGTGTCGGGAAAATGCACCTGTTATATAATGGAAAATGCTGTCATGGAGTTATAAACATATTTAAAAAAAAATAAAAAATCCATCTCATAGGTCAGTCTTGACACTGGGTCCATTTCCTCGGTCTGCTATGCAATGCTCTATGATGTCCTACAACTGAAGGAAGACAGATGTACTAATTTCACACACCTTTTGGATCAGAATCAACAAAGAATCATGCAGTTTTTTTACAATACTCCAATTACTGCCCTACAGTAAACCCATAGCATCTTATATACTGATGTGTATCGTCTGAATTTTTTCACAGTGTTCCGTTGAACCGTATGCGGTAGTACTTCAAATGACTATCAGGGGAACACCATACAAAATTTTTTGGTTCGCAACAAACGAATCACTTGTGTATGACTAACAGACATGACGTATTTACCACAACAAACTTTTATAATGTGAACGCAACTAAATTCATCTCACTTTCACCAACGTCAGTCCCTTCTGTCAAAGCTCCACTACATGTTATGACCAAAAAAGTAATACACTCGACCCTCGATTTAACGGACAAAAAGAGGGGAGCATCGGTTCGGTTTTGCCGATTGTCTGCAGCTTCCGAGAATGGTTCGTAAGTGGGTAACATCAATAATTTCATTACGGAAAAATAGAGAAAAATGCTATGTACGTAAATACAACCACATCATCCAATGTGACACTACTGTATACACACTGCCTAAAAACTAACTGCTGACTAGAACAGCGGCTGATGTCTGCCCTTGGCGACCGCTGAGCCCTCCTGGACAAATTTGGCGACTCCAGACTTTGTTCTCAGCTTCCGATATCTGTTAAACAAGGGTCAGTCGAATTGAGGGTGAGTGTAGTTTGTGAAAGGTGCTTAACTGACTTGGCTACAAAATGCACAAACTTGATAAACAGTAGTAAAGTCCATTAATACACTCTAACAGGAAAAATATATTTATGATTATTTGTCCAGAATATTGTCTGATTTGTGGTTTTCTTTTTTCATATTAAAAGTTATTACTCAGTCAACCATGAGACAAGAAAGCAAAACTGGGTCAGTGGATGGGAGAGTTGGTATTACTCACATCCCTGTCATTCACTGCAACACTAACCAATCACAGACATGAGATCACGTATGTGGAAGAGGGTCAATAGAGAGCGCTTTCTTCTGAATTGTGGAATGTTGATGTAGCATGAACACCAGTAACAAAAAAAAGTGGTCGGTGGCTTCACATGTTTCCAAAAAGCATGTGTTAGCCTTCACTCTCTTTGGTTGATAGAGGTCATGTGATAGGGAAGAGGATGGGATACAGAGGGTAAAAAAAAAATATTAAAAAGCATTTTATTCAAACTTCTTCCGGTTTGTAAACTTTCTTCACTAGACAGCTATTATGAAACAGTGAACAGTGAAATCTGATGGGTCCACTAGGGGATTAAAAACATTATCCTGAATAGATCATGCTTGAAACCAAACGATGGACCCTCATTTTGGTTTATTCAACCAGCAAGTGTTTTTTGACTGGAAGTGACACAGGCTTCTCCCAAAGGATAAGACGATGTACAAGAGGCATCTTTGTGGGAAAAAAATTTTCTCGGCTTTTATTTACAAACAAATTTTATTTATGTGAACAAAAATGTCCAAAATTGTTTTGTGGACAGTCATGGCTAAGACAAAGGAGCTCACTGAGGACCTGCGGCTGCGTGTTGTGGCTGCTCACAAGTCAGGAAATGGCTAAAAGTCCATATGTAAAAGTTCCAGTGACTATAGTGCAAAATATTATTAAAAAATACATGACGTTTCGCACTGTGGAAAAGCTCAGAGGACGTGGTCGGAAGCCAGTAGTGACAGCTCTGCTGGCCAGGAGGATAGTGAGAGGTGAAAAAGAATTCAAGCATCACCACCAAGGCCTCCTGGTGAATCAGGGCTCTGCTGGTCCAACGGACATGCGCACTGCTGGGTTCCATGGACTCAGACCAAGGAGGATACCACTTCACCAGATAAGGCACGCGAAAGTCTGCTTGGCCTTTGAAAATGATCAGCTGGACAAAGAAGAAGACTTCCGGTCTTTTGTTTTATGGTCAGATGAAACAAAAATGTAATTGTTTAGCCACAGTGATGTATCCTTTATTTGGCGTAAAAAAAGAGAAGCCTTCAACCCTTAGGAACACCATCTCCACTGTCATGCATGGCGGAGGGAACCTAATGCTTTGGGGATGTTTTTCAGCCAGTGGACCAGGGAACCTAATCACAGTAAAAGGCTCCATGGAAAAAAAGAGCAATACACAACATCAGGCAGTCTGCAGAGAAACGTGGCCTTGAGCACCAGTGGACATTTCAGCACAGCGACACCCAAACAAACACACAGCAAAAGTGGTGAAGAAATGGTTAGCGGACAAAAACATTAACATTTTGCAGTGGCCCAGCCAGAGTTCTCACTTGAATCTAACTAAGAGTCTGTGGAGGGAGCTAAAGATCAGAGTGATGGTAAGGAGAACCTCCAACCTGAAAGTGTTGGAGCTTATCACTAAAGATGAACGAGCAAAAATACCAGCGGAGACGTGCAAAAAGCTGGTCAGCAATTACAGGAAGCATCTGATTGCCAATAAAGGCTTTTCTATTGATTATTGATAAGGATATGAATAATTTTCAGACATGCCACTTTTTGTTCAAATGTAAATAAAAGCTGAGAAATCATTTTTTCCCACAATGATGCCTCTTATACATCGTCTCATTATCTTTTGGTAGAAGCCGGTGTCATTTCCGGTCAAAAAAAACTTGTTGGTTGAATAAAATTTTAAGTCAAAATTCACCAGGTGTATGAATAATTTCAGACTGTATTAAAACAATTACTTGGTGAATGTCACCAAACTGAACAGTTCTCACTATTAAGCGACATCCACCTCCCCTTCAGCACATAATTGTTAGTTAGTATAAGACAAGGTGATATTCAGAGAAATTCTGCTCATTCCGCAGTTTGATCATGTAACGAAGGCTTTATTTCCATGGGCGACCCAACTTCAAAGCCATGTGACGCACACCGAGTATGTGTATGAGCGATCACCTGATCATGAAGCTCCAGGTCTCTCACATGCACAGCCTCTGCAGGCCGCTGCCCTCAAATACCGCGCTCACCTTGTGACATGCAGAGTACAAAAATAGCCTTAGGAATAAATGAGGAAGACAATGAGAGTAATAAAATATTTAAAATGTTCTATAGAAGTTTAATCCGAAGGCAATCTGTTAAAAAGTTTGCATCTCCCTTTCTGAGGCCTATGTAAATATTCATTCATTCATTCATCTTCTGAACCGCTTATTCCTACTTAGGGTCGCGGGGAGGCTGGCGCCCATCTCAG
>JAOUQZ010000051.1:18788942-18799577 GCA_028564935.1 Neosilurus hyrtlii
ATGGACACCCAGCAGTATAAATGGGTACCAGTAAAAATACTGGGAATTAACCTGCAATGGACACCCAGCAGTATAAACGGGTACCAGTAAAAATACTGGGAATTAACCTGCAATGGAGGATCCTGTTGAACTCCTAGTCGCTTCACGCTACAGAAAGCACCAGCCTGATGAGCCACCAGGTTCGGGTGTAAAAGCACCACAGACTTACCTTGATGGAGAAATACTTGGTCTTGGAGGATGTTTGAGGGATAATAAACCCTCGACCAAATAATCATCTATAATCACATCACTGATAATTATCCACCCCATAAATCTGGAATAACGGTGTGAGAGAATATAAAAATATTAATCATAAATAAACCTGTTATATATAACGCCTTATATGTTTGC
This sequence comes from Neosilurus hyrtlii, assembly GCA_028564935.1. NCBI lineage: Eukaryota > Metazoa > Chordata > Actinopteri > Siluriformes > Plotosidae > Neosilurus > Neosilurus hyrtlii. Next base: position 18,789,333 of record JAOUQZ010000051.1, read on the forward strand.
TTCTCCTGTGTTCCTATTTACTGAAACTCATTTAAAAAAACACAATAAACTGTTATTTATCTCGAGAAAGCGAACCAATCAGATTCCAGTGTAATCCGGGGTAGTGTATACACTAAATCTGGATATTTACAGCCAACAAATCTGTGAATCTTTTTCCAATTATTTGCTTTTTTGGTGTGTGTACCTGCACAAGCCTGCGACCACACGGCCATGCCCTGCAAACCAGCCCTGCTTGGGGAGCATCTCAAGCCCCCTGATCTGCTCAAGCTAATCATTGTGTTGGTGGTTTATTTGTTACATTTCCACTGAAATGTACCTCCTCGACGCCTTTCCTCAGTGCTTTCTCCCTCTCGTACTGAGTGATGAGCTGCTCGTTGTCCTCTTTGAGCAGTTCGAGCTCCACCTCGTGCTCCTGGTTCTCCGCGAACACCGAGTCCAGGTTCTCCAGCACGGCCACCACCAGCGGCATCAGCTCCTTCACCACGTCCTCGTCGTATTTCCCGATCAGACGCTCGAACTCGCGGTAGATGGAGCTCGCCAAGCCGGACACCCTCTCCGACATCATGGACGAGCTCCCCGAGTCCTCCTGGTAAAGGACACCGTCGTCCAGCTCCATTTTCGCCTCCGACTGCGGCTTTTCTTCTCCTTGACTAGCGCGGAAAATGCAGCTAGCTAGCTAACTACTTAAGATAGCTAGCTAGCAGGCTAGCCAGGCGAGCGTCCAGCTTTGGGGTGTTTACAGTAACTTACGCCCCCAAAACTGACTCCGAATCCCCTTTTATAAAAGGAAAGAAAGGGGATTAGTGTCAACCGAACCGCTGGACTATCCTGCAGGTCCTTTAGAGAGTGTAGGTGAGCCGGACACTCATATCCTCCACTTGTTTCCAACCAAAGTCCCGACTTAAGAGTTGTTGTTGACTGGAGCGTCGCCTTGTGACGTCACTTTCTAAAAGTGGGATGGGAGGAGAAATGGGATCTGTCAATCAGCACAGTGAAGTGGATAACATCCTACATCCAGATCTGTGTGTGGGTTTTTTTTTTTTTTTTTTTTTTTTTTTTTTTTTTTGTGGGGGGGGGGGGGTGTTCTTGAGTTTTATCTTAGATTGTTTTGTTTTTTATAATGAAAAGCCCACGGATGACTGAATGATGATCTGACTGGGAAGAAGTCAACAAGTGACTCACTTTAATAACCAGAGACCCAGAGATGTACACACACACACCCCATTCATTACCTGCTGGGTCTGGGAGGTAGCAGGACTATGCAAAAACTTCTTCAGGGACTTTCTTCACATCTCTACCAAGATGCTGTTTATTCGGATCAAATTTTGGACCCAGATTCTTTTTTTATTTTTTTTTATTTTAATGATTCTTTAATATCAGAATCAGGATCAATTTTGTTGGCCAGGTTTGTGAAAACAAACAGGAAATTTGACTCTGGTTTCACTGTACAGGATACATTAAAGTCAAGCCCAGACAAAATAGGAATAAACTATAGGAATATGTAATAAAAATTAAAACAGTTTTGTAAATTTACTCACATTATAATATTGTGAGACATTTTTTGACATTTTGCATCATATGGGGGATTTATGAGCTTGGTGGTGGTTTGCACCTTCCAGATGCTCTTGTTGTGTTTCATTTTTTACCTGAGAGGGCTGCACACCCCCTGCAAAACCTGTTCTTTAGGACAAACATCTTTTCACACCTGGATAAAGTCTGTTGGACATTTACACCCGAACCTACCGGCTCATCAGGACGAAGCTTTTCCCTGTTTCTGTAACTTGGCATGACTAGGAATTCAACTCCTCCTGGATGGGATGCTGGTCCATCGCAGGTTACCTTCCCAGTATTTTTACTGGTACCCATTTATACTGCTAGGTGGACAGAGACACACTCATGGTTAAGACCCAGGGGTCTTAGCACGGTGGGGGTCAAACAGGGATCCAAACACACGATCACTAGATCATGAACCAAGCTTCCAAAGTACTACACCACTGACCCAGCATTCACACCTAGAGGCAAGGAAACCAGAGTACCCAGAGGAAACCCATACAAACAAGGGAGGACATGCCAACTCCACACAGAAATGCCCTGATCAGCCATGGGGCTCTTACTTAGGATCTTTTTGCTGTAAGGTGAGAGTGCTAGCCACTACACCACAGTGCCCCCTCATTATATTTTTATTCATTTGCCAAACTGCTTAATCTTACCTGGGTTGTGGGGAGGCTGAAGCCTATTTCAGCCGACCCTGGGCGTAGGCGGAGTACACCCTGAACAGCTCACCAGTCCATCGCAGGGCTGACACACACACAACCATTACACTTAGGGATAATTTGGAGCAGCTACACAAGCATGGGTAGAAAATGCAAACTCCACACTGAAATTCCCCCGTCAACCATGGGGCTCAAACCCAGAACCTTCTTGCTGTGAGGCAGGAGTGCTAGCCACTACCCCACCATGCCCCTCTTTATACTATTATTCATTTTCTGAAACACTTAATCCTAATCAGGGTCGGGGGGGAATTCTCAGCCGACTCTGGGCGAGGGCAGAGTACACCCTGGACAGCTCGCCAGGCCATCCCAGCATTGTACTATTAATATGCTCTAAATACATGACAAAGCTCTTCTTTCTTCAAACTTGCATTGGAATGCCCACATGATACACTATATGGCCAAACGTTTGTAGATAACTCCTGATCGTCTCATTATAGATTTATTCTCTCTTTCCTGTTATAATATACTTCTCTGTTCTGGAAAGTCTTCACACTAAATTTTGGAGCATGGCTGTGGGGATTTGTGTTCATTCAGCCACAAGAGCATTAATGAGGTCAAGCCCTGACGTTAGGACAGAAGGTATTTCAGTTCATCCCAAACATGTTCAGGGCTTCTTCCACTTCAAACTTGGCAAACCATATCTTCATGGAGTTTGCTTAGTAGAGAGGCATTGCCACGCTGGAACAGCTTTGGGCCTTAAAGTTCCAACAAAGGGAATTTGTAATGATACTGTTGTGTGCACTTCCTATTTCATAGAAACTGATTGAGGAGGAACCACATATGGGTGTAATGATTGCATACCCACAAACATTTGGTCAGATAATGTATATGTGTATATATATATATATATATAAAAAATAAAAGGCCTATATACAGACCTGCGGTAAGAGTGGAAAATGATGGCAACACCAAAGAATTTGAACCATCCCATAAAACCACAGAGGAAAACTCATCATGTATTCAACTGCTTAGTTATTTTTTTCAGGGTAGATTTAGAGGCAGGATGGGAAAAATACACTCTGGGTTGGGCACCAAACACACACACACACACACACACACACACACACACACACACACACACAGCAGAGCACCTGCATATTCTTTGAAAGGTTTAAGGAAACCAGAGAACCCAGTTAAAACCCATGCAAACTGAAACCAAATATAATTCTCATCGACATTTTATTAATTATGAAAAATGTCCAGATTGTTTATGAGTAAAACATGTAATGATGTACATGAGCCCACATTCAATAATCTTCATGCAAACTGAATGTAGATTAAAACTGCATCTGCACTGAAGCTGTGGGAGACGTGTGATGTTCTGGTCCTGAACCAGGATTCACTGCAGTTAATTTTTAAAAAACATAAAGCACGAAACAGGACACCACTGCTACATTTACCTAAATGTCTTTCCCTTTCGCGAGCGTTCCACAAATAAATAAAAACAATGATTTTCATTGTGAAAAACCTTATGCTGTTCAGAAATACACACCAGCCTTTAAATGCTAAGACAATGCATGGATCATGTAGAACTTAGTTCAAATCATAAAGCACTGAAATGGCAAAGGAAGAGATATAAATAAAATCCGAAAGAGCTGAAACGCTCTCGGTTTGAGGCTGAGGCCGCGGAGTCAAAAACGGTGTAGCTGACTCTGACCGTCTTGTGCATTCGCTGCCACAGTCAATTTCGGGATCTAGGCTGGAGGCAGTATGAGCTCAGATGACATTCAGGTGAGCGTTGCTAGCAGAGGACGGGCAGAGGGAAGATTGTTGCTCCTTGCTGACGCTAAGCAGTGCCTTGTGGACCACATCTGGCATGTGATCGACGAGCATGTGCGGGCTGATCAGTATGCTGTTGAACGCCGTCTCACTCGACCACTCAGCACGGTAACGCACCTGGGAGAAGCACAGCCTAGGGTTTCAGCAAAGGCCGAGGATGAGAACATAAGGAAGAAAGAAATAGTTTTGAGAGACACAGTACATCTGTTGTTTTTCCATCTACTTTTCTTTAGCCAGGATGTCTGAACTAACATTCTAGAAATTTACTTAAAATCTGTAAATGACTCAAACACAGCTTTTTATATTTAAACGGTTTACTAATGTTGGGCAGGTGAGGTTTTGAAAAAGGAAAATAGTGGCGCACATGTCTGCGTCCGGCCATCTTCAAAAACGTAACAAGGTGGTGGCATATGGTGATGGCAGAGCCCGACATTTGTGCAGAGGAGGGCTATGATTGGTGAAACTCACAGTATAATACAATGATTGGCCAAATTCGTGGAAACGTTGCAGTGACTGGATAAAATCACAAGGTCACCCTGAATGCAGTAGAATTGGTTGACTTTGATGCGATCATGACTTCGCAAATTTCCTTGAGGAACTGAATGTAACTGCACTAATTAAAAAGCTCTGGTAGGTTTTTTTTACTTGAATCTGAAACGTCAGTATCTCTGCCAGATCTCTCCATTGAATCTGCGCAGAAGTAAGTTACAGCTTTGTGCTCTTTTTTGTGAGATATGGAGAGGCTGTGTTCATGACAGTGATAAATGGGCTCTGACCTGCGTGAGGGTCCCTCCGCTGTGATATACAGGATACGGCCAGGCAGGAAAAGTGGCAGGTGTGTGGTTTGGGTGGGGGAGTCATCGGAGGACAGGCTGTGATAGGAGGTTGGACCATGCACCATCAGGCTCTCCTCACCGAGCAAAGGTCGACTCAGCTGTTCCTCCCACCGGCTGTCCATTTCTGTGGGAAAATCATCTGGGGTCCCACCAAAAACACCATACCAGAGTCCATGCAAGAGGATTTTGTACTGGTGGAGAGGTGGTATGGGGAGGAAAAAAACCCCACAGAAATTCATTCAGGAAGTATTTCTAATTGGTTGAAAAGCTGAACTCTAAATACTCCTAACTACTCACCTTCGGTTTATTACAATTAGTTACCATCTTTAATAGCCTCCTTTTCAAATCTTCCATGTTTGGCATACTCAATCTACAAAACACAGAGAAACAATAACCCTAAAACACTCAGTCATTCAGAGGAAGTGAAACAAGCGGAAAAACCAAGACTGAACATGACATCAAAAAGTCAAAGGTACAATACATCCCATAATACATGCTTATTCTCTCTTATACAATAAATAAATACATAAATCAAAATTCATCCATGACCACATTCTGTATAATCCTCACCTTGGAACCAGATCCTTTCCCAGAACCACTGAGACCACAAACTGCTTTGAGTATTCAGCGAGCGCTTTACTAAAAATATATATAAATAAATAAGTCAATAAAAAGGGGTTGGCCTTTTAATGAGGACAGCAATTCAAGGGCTTATATCTTTACATAATGTATTCTTCTATTCATAAATAATCCTGAACTTTTTGACCCTCCATCAGGCTGTTCAAATGCTCTAAGGAAAGTCCAGACAGACCTCATGAGGCCCCCTGGTGGTGAGAAAGCGTAGCACTGCAGTGTGCTGTAAGTGCTGTGGAGCTGCACTGCCAACAGTGCTGCAGCGCCTGCGCCGAGACTGTGACCTGTGATGACCAGCTTGTATTCCTACACACACACACACACACACACACACACACCTTATAGCCACCAGATATAATTCAATCATAGAATGATTAATAGAACTATTCATGGTTTCACTGGAAAAAAATCAATAAATTTTTTTTTTACTGGTGCAATGCTGAAAGCCTGCCTCAAGATGCCATCATTCACCAGCTTCTTAAGGATATACCCAGCTGCTTGAGATATACCCTGTGAAACAAAAATAAATTGCCTTTCTTACATTGCATCTAGAGTCTTTAAACATTTGTTTTTTTTAAGTAGAAGGAAACCAGAGAACCCAGATGAAACCCCAATAGTGTATAGGAGAGCATGAAAATCCAGACAGACAATGGCATAAACTTAAAGACTTGCAGCTGTAAGGTGAAAGCACTACACAACACTGTTTCATATAGCCTACCAGGTTATATTTTTTTACCGTTTTGAGACAATGTGAATAGGAAAGTTCTTTACAGAACTACACACTGTTCAGAGAACTGCCCTGGCACAGATATCACAGCTCTGGAGTTGTTTTTGTTACCTTGTGTGCATAGCTAGCTCCTGACACACCTTCCACAGTCAAATTCTCACACTCAGCCGAGAGGTCAGTCAACGCGTCCTGTACACAAACACACACAGGATTTTTTTTTTTTATTTCACTTGATTATATACTGTATAATGTGCACTACATAGTCAAAAGTATGCGGACACCTGAACATTTTACGCAGGCACATTGCCAAGACCCTTAGATTTCACTGTTGAACAGCCCATTCCAGATTATTTTCCCCCACCCACTTGTTGGTGTTGATTTTAATTTGATATACTACATTAATCCCCCAAAGGATTTAACCCATCCAAAATGATCACAAACACTCGGAGCAGTGGGCAACCACACTGCGGCTCCCGGAGAGCAGTTGGGGGTTTGGTGCCTTGCTCAACAGCACTTCAGCCATGAATGTGGAGGAAGTGGAGGGGGAGGTACTCCCCCCCGCCGCCACACATTTTGTCTGCAGATCGGGAATTAAGCCAGCAACCTTTCGGTGCCAAACCTGCTTCTCAAACCATTAGAAATTGGACTGTGGCAGTGTTACACCACCCCCCTTCAGGCACATAAGCATTAGTGAGGCCAGGCCCTGATGTTAGCGGAGGAGGCCTGGAGTTCAGCAGGGATGAACAGACTCTACTGCCATCTTATCTGTTCTTTGTTCCAGATATGCACAGATGACATGCACCCATGTATGATGCAGAAAATTGTCTGCAACAGCAGAAACATTCATGCTGTTCCTAATACACTTGTGCAATGCCAGAAACACCACATGGATGCCGATTTTGCTTTGTTCCACCATCTTGTAGAATTTAATTCATTTATTCATTTTCTAAGCCGCTTAATCCTAATTAGGGTCGCAGGGAAACTGGCGCCCATCTCAGCTGACTCTGGGCGAGGGCGGAGTACAACCTGGACAGCTCGCCAGGCCATTGCAGAGCCAACAATCCTGCAACCATACACAATCACAACTAGGAGTGATTTGGAATAGCCAATTAGCCTACTGTGCACGTTTTTGGACTGTGGGAGGAAATTGGAGTACCTGGAGGAAACCCACACAGGCACAGGGAGAACATGCAAACTCTACACAGAAACTTCCGAGCTGGGAATCGATCCCAGGCCTTCGTGCTGTGAGGCGGACATGCTAACCACTGTGCTGACGTGTGGAATCACGTAGTCAAGTATAGTGTGGGAATTTTACATGCTATGGATCTAGTAGTTCATCCAGATATCATTTGTACTCTGACACCTTACAGATTAAAGCGTACTGTGATTGTGTACTATACAGTATAGAACAATGCATTTGTATTTGGATGCAGTTCATGAAGGACAGGTTTGATCTGGTCATATTTGGGTGTTCGTATACATTTGGCCACATAGTGTACATGTTCCACTGTAATTTTGATATATATATATTTAAGCACATCCTAAAATCGGAGATCTCCATAAGGGGATGCACAATGCATATCAAAAGCTAACATAGATTTGCATTGAGGTTGTGGTAGTAGTGATTGTGGTACGTGTTATTTCCTTCTTTTTCAAGTGATAATGACTTCATATATCTCAGGCTATTTCTGTAGTTTTTTGGGATAAAAAATGTTTCCCTGTGATAAGTTATTTAAAGTATATAAAGTTATTTCAGTCTGTGTGAGGCCTTAATTCAAGAGAAATGTGACGTGGTAAAGGATATTCACTGCTACACTGACATGATGTTTACGATGAAGCAAAGCCTATTGTTGCAGGCTATACTATATTCTGTTACCTCTAGATCTCATATTAATTATGGCATTATCACAGGAAAACAAAGTTTAGTTATCTCGAGATCCTGAGAAAATGATCCTGTTATCCTTTGAAAGCAACATTTTCCCAGAGTAAATGACATAATAATATTATCCCGAGAATACGGCACAAATGTCTCGAGATCATGAGGGGGGGGAACAAGTGAAATTACCTAATTATCATCGGGAAACAAAATCTGCTATCGGGAGATGTATGAATGCACGTCCGCTTAGTATCCCAGGATACTGAAGTCTAAAAAATATAATCAAACTTCATAATTTTGGGCCGCTGAGAATGAAAATGATAATTAAAATTGCTGACTGGCTCTAGCTTTTAAGATTTGGTACTGTGTCAGCATACATGACTCTGACTTAGGTGAGTTATAGAGGGAAGGGATCTATTTTAAATCAGAAGTCACTAAATAACTCATCGTTCACTGACTCTAGGAATAAATCTTAGGTCATTTCTGCTCTCTGATTTGCCAGTGTTTTATTCTTCAGATCTTGATGGACACCTTCATTTTTTGTTTGTTCAGAAGAAGACATGCCTTGTACTTGTGTGAACAATGCAGGACACTTCTGCTATGTTTGGAGTGACTTTTGCATCACAAAAGCACAGAATAACTGCTGTGGTTCAGAAAGCCTACTATGGGTGCAAAATTGGGGATCAGGACAAGAACTGTGCCCCCACACATAAGTTGCAACAATTGTGCAATAAATCCTCACCAGTGGTTGAAAAGGAAAAGCAAACTGATGCCAATGATTTGTAAAGAACCAACTGATCATTTCATACCAGCTGAACAAATCCTTGTTACTTCTACATGTTACCTTCACTTGGAAAAGGTTTAACAAAGAAGAAAAACTGGACTGTGCAGCCAAGAAGCGTCAAGTAAACTCCGAGTAAGAACTGATCTCTGTACTTATATATCTATTAATAATGTTTTTTTCACTTTTGTTCCAAAATCTATTTAATATATAACCCTTCTGCTTATTTTTAAATTGTCACAAAAAAGAACAGGTGAAATATTATATAAATAATCTGAGAAACTATGATTCATTGGATATTCATTAGAAATTATGAAAAAAAATGATCTTAAAAACTCTAATATAGCTATCAACACGATATAATTCCATAGACGTAAAATGTAAAAAACTTAAATAACTTAGAAACAGGAGCCAATCAGCCATTTTTATTGTGATCTTTGAATGCCAGCATTCCTTAATAAACCACACAATTTATTTCTGAAGCAGACAAATATGTGTATTAGGGTATTCAAGATACCTGTGGTGGTACATCTATGGACAGATTAACGGCAGATCCATGAAAAATCAGGCTGAAACATTACCAAAATTCTCTAAAAGCTGGACCTTCACTCTGCGTGCTTGGTACATGGGAGCTCCACTATCAACATCAAGACAATTTTATAATCCCCACTCACCTTTAGAGACAGTGTTCCCCTCACAGCGACCAGAACAGCCTCTCTCTTATGATCCAGTGCAACAAAGAACGGGATTTCATATATCTACAGAGCAGCCAACAGAGCACAATTATACAATCAATATAAGAATAAGGCATGTGCTTTAATCACTGAATAAGACTAATCAATTCAGAGACATCCACCAAAGCCTAAGGTGAACAACTTCGTATATACTAACTTAGCATATACTACACTGGCACAGAAGCAAAAGAAGGTTTATTGGTTTATTTATTTAACTTTCCTTTTAATGATGACAGGGAGGTGAACCGTAAGCAGGTGCATAAGTGCTATGTACTGGTGTCATTTGAACTCATTGAAAGTTTTAGTATATACTGAGTGGAAACAAAACTAAAATGAGATATTTATGGTTTATTTTTCCATATTAAAGTGAGATAATGATGACGCCACTTGAGTAACTTGAGTAACCAAGTAACTGTGACAAACCACAAATCAGGCACTTTGATCCACTCAGGATGATGTCCAATGTCTCACAAATAGTGAGCCAACCAGATCACTTCTTTCCTGTGTAGTATACACTGTGTGCACAATCATTAGGCAAATGATTATTTTGACCATATTATCATTTTATCCATAATTTCCAACTCCAAGCTGTATAAACTTGAATGC